>JAGFMF010011663.1:6355991-6546483 GCA_019455555.1 Galemys pyrenaicus | reverse complement strand
CCTTATATTCCTCCTAGGGGAGGAACCATCTGGTATTTTTCTTTTGCCTTCTGACTTACTTCTCTGAGCATCATCCCTTCCAGTTCCATCCATGTTCCTCTGAATGTGTCTAGTTTTTCTTTTTTGATGGCTGAATAGTATTCCATTGTGTATATGTACCATAGCTTCCCAATCCACTCATCTGTTTTTGGGCATGTAGGTTGTTTCCAGGTCTTACCTATTGTAAAGAGTATTGCTATAAACATAGGAGTGCAAGTATTCTTTTAAATCAGTGTATTTGTGTCTTTTGGGTATATTCCTAGGAGTGGGATTGCTGGATCATATGGAACTTCCCTAGATTGAGGAACCGCCATACTGCTTTCTATTCTTAAAGAATATTTAGAGCCAGATATTGGGAACCACTAGGGCTCTGTACTGTTGAGTAGAACATTAAATAATAAATAATGATGATAACATACTAATTAAAAAAAAAATGTAGTTGCTTGATGTCTATTTCCCCTACCTCCAGTCATCTTTAGCTAATGTTTTAGAAAGGGTAAATTCCTTTCTCTTTCATATGACTTGAAAAATCCCATTAAGTGCCAAATTTTTTCATTTTAGCAAGTTTCCTATTTTCTGACAGTGTGAAAAATGTGTTATTTTAAAAAATATTCCTGAGAACCCCAGTAAGGTTTCTGTTATTCACCTGGTACTTGGGGAGTATTAAACAAATACCAAATAAGGATTTTCATTAGCTGGCTTGTGTAGTCTGAAATCCATGGAGTATATACAACCAGCTCTTCACTTGGTGAATGACATTTTCTAAAACTTCATAGTACTGTCTCCACCTGGTTCTTTTCCAGACTTAGAATATGTTTGAGCATATTCTAATAATTTACTTTATACTTTTGTAATTTCTGAGTTTTGTTAAAAACATTGAAGATGTTATTTTGTAAAACTTAAATCAACTTGAGTTCATCAAAGACTGTTTTTTCTTCTTTGTGAGCTGGCTGTTTTGAAAATCTTTACCAGCAGCATGTATTATTTTCCCTTTTAAAAAAAAGTTATTAGGAAGTAAGTTCCAGTCAACATTTCTGAACAGCCCTAGTACAGTATCTGAAATTCCAGACAAAAATTAAATGTCATCTTCAGCTGCCTATTCAACATTATTATGGGGACTCTACACAATAGTCACTTTCTGTTTGGCCTTTGAAAATCCTCAGAACATCTTGGTCCTTTGTGAACCTCAGTGCAGAGGTATTCCTCGGTTGGAATGTATGTGTCATGACATCAAAAGTATTTATTATGCGATTTCATCTTATGAATTAAATTTTTGTAGAATTTTGCAGTTGCATTGCAGTCAGTCCTTGGGTTACTGGCCCTTCCTGAGTGAGGGCTTGGTATCTCCATCAGGGCTTTGTGGTCTTTGCAGTTGTGAAATACTCCCTGAGGCACCTTCCAGTCCATGAAGTAGTAGGTGGCATTGTCATGCATGATTCCTTTGAGGTAGGCAAAATCTAAATGAGCAATCTTCACTACTTATTAAGACTTTTTAAATTAAGTGCCTTAGGTACAAGACAAGTAATTTAGTTAATTTCTAAAGAAGGTCAATGTCTGTGTTCTTCCTCTTTAAAACCTCTTAATTCTGATGTTGGCTTTAGCACTAAGCATAAAATTCTGTTCTCTTTTCTGAACTAATTGGTTCTAAGCAGTAAAATAAAGTACTTGTATTTGGATGTTCATATGACCCTCCTAATTGCAAACTATTTTAAACTCCAGTTCCTTGCTTTGTTGTATTTCTACACCTCCCCCCCCCCCCCATTGGCTGCTTATGGGAGTTTGCTTTTGCATAAAGATTGACAAAACCTACAACATATTAAACCCCAGTGGGAGGTTAATGCCTCTAGAGACTTCTAGCTGAACTGGTTTCAAGGTAGAGGAGGGCAGAGAAGAGACTCTGAGAAATACAGGAGGCACACTTTTGCTTTGGTGCTCTCCTTGCAGGTCTTTTCTGTGCGCTCTGGGACTGCAGGTAGTCATCCATACAGCTCTTGCCACTTTGGGAAAACTTACGATTTCAGTCATCAGGCATCAGCATCAGAAAAGTCAAGTCTACAGGAATAGAACAATTTCTATGGTCTTCGGACATTTTTCTCAGTGGATCCTTCATGAATACAATATTGTAAAGGGTAAAAGAGAAGGAAGGAGAACATGAGGCATTTATACAAAATATATGTTACTCGTGACATCTGACAACTGAGATCAAGTTTAACAATATAGGAAAATGTCTGGAATTACCCTTAGTTTTTAATAAGGAACATCTTTTATCTGAGATTTGCTGTTAGATAATTGGGGATGGGGAGTAGAACAACTCAGACCATGAGTTAATAATTGAAACTAGATGAAGAGGGCATAGGATTCATTATCCTCTCTGATTTTATATATGTTTGAAATGTTCTATAATAAAGATTTTTTTTTAAGGCATCTTTCCCCAGGAATTTTGGAAAGATCAAATATATTTCCCTATGAAGTTTCCATTCTCCCCCAGTACTCAGCAGTGTTGAACACAATGAAGGTACTATGTGCCTTTATTACTGAGGGGAAAAAATACTTTCTTGTCAAAGATAATTCTAAATTTAGTAGCTTTTGTATCTTTTATTACACAGATTAGATTATATTCAGTAATATGTAAATTTATTTCATAAAAAAGTTCCTAATGAAACTCATGTTCAGTTTATGTTTCTGGCCAAGGGCATATTCAGCAAACCTTAACCAATGATGAGAAGTTTGAAAAAACAGTATGAAGGGCCTCCCTGGTGGCACAAGGGGTTGAGTCACAGTCCTCCGAAGTTATCTGCAGCCACTGCAGCACATAGTTCAATCCCCAGGCAAGGAGCTGACTGCACATGGCACAGCAGACCTCCCCTGTCTCTCTGGCTTTTGCCATCAGGAGTGTATTTCAGTAGATCTGCCTGTTCTGCTCCCTGCTGTCTCTGGTGAGTTCTCCCCCCACCCTACCACCCCTACACACATCCCTCTGGACTATACCCCAGCTCTTACATGCATAAATAAATAAATAAATATTTTTTTAAAAATAGTATGAAATAGTTACTTTTAAGGAACCCTTCTGTGTCATCACACAAAGTAACCCTGATTCATCTCTAGATGATATTTTAGTCAAGGAACCTAATTTCTTGGTCTGGGTCCTAACTTGACTTTGCTTCTGAAATGCTGGTTTAATCCTCATGTCTTTATTGTCAAGTTGATAACTCAAATTAAACCCTCTGTGTTGATTGATATGCAGTAACTTTGATCTAAAGGTAATTTTCTCCCAGAAAAACTGGCTATAGGAACTGGCATACAGGGTTCTTGGTTTACAGAATCCCATGCTTACAGGTGCTGAGGAAGATAAAATCATTTACTTCCTGGCAAGCCTTAGCATATGGTAGAGACTTGAGGATGAGGTTAACTCACCTGAATTCAGAAGCACTGCAGGTGAAATCTAGAGTTTCTTGGGCATTTTTCCTAATGTTAGGATTATAAATAATGGAGGTATTTAAAAGTCCATTTTAAGATCTTTATGAAAACTTCCACACGCAAGTTAAATTTGTGGACTTAGAATTGCTTGAAATTGTATAGTTCTAAACTAGCCAAGAATTTAAGGATATCTTTAATGATTAATTAGCACTCTTACTATGCCTGTACAAATAATTTGTTCAGATTTAATGAGACTAACCAGTTTGTGGTCAAGAATAATAGGTTTCTCTGAGAAATATAGAATTTAAATTTCTTTTTATAAGAAATTATTTATGATCACTTGAGGGATGGAGAATTGTTAGCAAAAATCATTAAAGACTAAAATAGTAAAAGCTTTTAAATACTCTATCAAAGGAATGCCCAGTGTTGTCTGTTGCATACTTTGGATTATCTGATTGCATAAAAGTCTTTAATTTGGTTAGTCTGCAATTTTGTAGAGCTGGAAATTACCTTGTGAGCAGTGTTGCAAGTGCAATGAACCAATTTCGTCTGATAGAAAATATAAATTTCCTTTTTTTTTTTTAAAGATTTATTTATGCATACAAGAGCTGAGTGTAGGCCAGAGGTATGGGAGGTGAGAGGATTCACCAGAGACAGATTGGGGAGCAGAACAGGCAGATCTACTGAAATACACGGCTGAGGGGGCAGTGGGCAAGACAGGAGAGGTCTGCTGCGCCATGTGGGTTAGCTCCCTGGCTGAGGATTGAACTAGTGCTATAGTAGCTACTGATAGTTTCATAGTGCTGAGACTTAACTCCTTGTGCCACCAGGGAGGCCCTAATTTTTGTTTTTTTAAGGTAAATTCAGATCACTTTCCAACATGGCTGCACCATTCACATCTGACTGAATGAGAATCAGTCTCAAATGTGATATTCCAGGTATGTAAGTTTACCGAAGTTCAATTATATCCTGGTATTACCACCAACAGTGTCATAGGATTTCTCTTTCTCCTCTTTCTCTCCAGGGTGGATGTCACTGTGCCATTCTCACAGGTGTGAAGTGATACCACAGTGTGGTTTTGAACTATATCTCACTTAGTAAAAGTTTTATGTTTTAGCCATTAAAAACATAATTCCAACATAAAGCCAGAAAATTATTCTGCTATCTAGGCAAGTTACACATACTCATATTTTGGATGAAGGCATTAATCAGTAAGGCTTTTTAAGAAAGCAAGTTCATCAAAACTGCTTGAATTTTGACAAAACTTGAACATATTTCATGGCTCCTTTTCAGATCCCATAAACGTAAACCAAGACAAATCAAAGTCATTTTCTCATATTTGTCCTTTCAAATTTTGAGACAACTGCCACTTTGCTTTGAGATGAAAACGCCCGTTTTCCTTGAAAAACAAAACGGCTTACACTTTGTATTTCTCTGTCACTATTGCACCTAACATAGTTCCACTGATATCATCTATATCAATGATAATTTATCTTTCAGAGAGAAAATTGGGTGGAGGAAGTGGCTAGTAAGAACTATTAAACAGGGCCTTCCTGGTGGCGCAGCAGGTAGAGTGCTGCTCTGTGAAGCATCCACGGCACAGAAGCGCGAGTTCGATCTCTGGCCAGGGAGGGAACCCACATGGCGCAGCAGAATTCTCCTGCCTCACCTGTTGCTCCCCTCGGCAGTGTATTTCAGTGAATCTGCCTGTTCTGCTCCCTGCTCTATCTCTGGTGAATCTCACCTCCTGCGACTCTGGCCTGTACCCCAGCTCTTGTGTATATAAATAAATAAATCTTAAAAAAAAACAACCAAAAACTATTAAACACAAGCGTTTTGTTTTAGCAGACTTGTAAAACTCGTGAAAGTTCATACCAAACTTTGTACAGCAACACTCATCTCTTTTTTTATATCTTAAAGTAGCAAAATAAACCAGTGTATTAATATGATCCTGTACATTAGAACCACTCTGGTAGTAATATGCAAATAAGCAAAAGTATATCACCTTAAAATTCTACTTCAATAGTAATAATATTTAACATTCTGTTTTGCTTAGAGGTGATCTAAATAGCCAAGAATTATTATTAGCTCTACTTAACATTAGTCCAAGATTTATTTTTTTTTTAAAGATTTATTTATTTATGCATACAAGCACTGGGGTACAGGCCAGAGGTGTGGGGGGGCGGTGAGAGGATTCACCACAGACAGAGCAGGGAGCAGAACAGGCAGATCAACAGAAGTACACTGCTAAGGGTAGCAGCGGGCATGGCAGGAGAGGTCTGCTGTGCCACGTGGGTCCCCTCCCTGGCCGGCAGCAGGGATCGAACTTGTGCTTCAATGGCTACGGTTTGCTTCGTAGTGCGTTGCTTAACCCACTGCGCCACCAGGGAGGCCCCTAGTCCAAGATTTTAAAGTACTAAAAACTCTTAGAGATATTTTACCTGGCACAGTTGCTATTAATATAATAGGAGGTTTGTCAGCATTATGATTCAATTTAGATGAACACAAATCTTGATTTTAAAAAATATTATTTCACAGTATGAATATAGTAGTAAACCTGTACATTTACAGTTAATCTGTAAATTTAGGAAATTCAGATTAACTTCTAGGTGAGAAACCCAAGTAAAATAAACTATATGCAGTATTTATTATACTTAACTTTGACATACCTAGTCTTGACTTGCAAATACCTCAGTTACTTGAATTTAGATTTTTAAAAAGTTTATGTGTTAGTAGTTTCTATAAGGCCTTTCTTTGTCTAGTTATTTGAAATATAAGTTTACTTAGTTTTCTAGAAAAAAATTTTTGAAGATTTATTTATGCATACAAGTACTGGGGTATACAGGCCAGGGTTGTGATTGGTGAGAGGCTTCACCAGAGACAGAGTGGGGAACAGAACAGGCAGATTGACTGAAACATACTGCTGAGGGGAGCAGCAAGTGAGACAAGAGAGGTCTTCTGTACCATGTGGGTCACCTCTGTGGCTAGAGATCGAACTTGTGCTGCAGTGGCTGTGGATAGCTTCATAGTGGTGTGTCTTTACCTCTTACGCTACCAGGGAGGCCCCGAAATTTTAACAATATTTGATAAGTGCTCTTAGTTCTGTAAAACTAATAGAAACCAGAACTTCTTAATTTAATAGATAGTATAATTAATTAGCATCTTCTAAAACTAGAAAAAGTTTCACACTTATAACAAAGGTCAAGTTCTCTCTGAAGTACAGACACATAGAAAGCTAGGGGGCTTTAGTTTTACAGCCTCAGCCAGGGTCCAAAAGTAAACACAAAAGGATACAAAATTTGACCATTTCAGATTGCAAAGAGTTACTTTCCTTTATAATATATACAGCATTCTTAATTGATTTTAACTCAATATATGCAAGTAGACAAAAAAAGAAGTCTTAACGCACTGAATTCTCTTTTGTCTTCTCATTCAACAGTAAGTAGATGCCTCTGTCTTCTCCAGAGGTCTCCAAAGGGTCAAATCATAAAAATCAAATTATAGGTCCATACTGCTGTTAATGAGGAGTAACTTATCAACTGTGCATAAACCAGAAACAAAAGCAGAGCAACAAGCACAAAAAAACAAAAAACAAAAACAAAAAAAACACGAGAAGGAACCAGAAAGTCAGCAAAATAATAGTTCTGTTGCCACTTGGAATTTACTTCAGGAGCCAAGAAGAAGGGTACCCAGGCTAAAGCAGCCAGTGAGGTGTAGATCTCTGGTAACTTTGGTAAATGCTTGCCATCTTGATGGAATCTCAAAAACTGTTTAAGGGTATGTTTTTAAAAGGTAAAATCATGTCTGATACCTGCTTAAAATAAACATTTCTCAGTCGTAAGTTTTGCCTTAGGCTCAGGCGGTACTGCAGGGCTGCTGTGTTCCATATGGCGGTGCATCTAAATAAGACATGCTGGTGATCTTAGTGGCAAGGGGAAAGAATAAAGGAACCTTTCATTAGTAATAAAATGCTTTGACCTAGAGTGACACACACACATTCTTTCTTTCACAACCCACTTGCTGGTCAGAACTAGTCACATGGCCCTGCTTAAGTGCAGAAGTGAGTGGCAGTGTTATCTTCCATATGTGTTAAGGACGGTGAGGACTAGTAGAAATACCTGAGTACTAGTAATAGTGCTTAGAATTGTAACAAACATTAATCTTTCAAAATTTCAAGATTAAGTACTGTACCTACCCAGAGTAGAAGATATCATCCCCAATATTCAGCTTTAGAGTTGGGAAAATGGTAACTTACCTAGCTTTTATTTTAAGCTGAACACAATCTAGTGGTTCTTTAAGTGTTTACAAGTCCACATCAAATTTATATGTGGTACTTGAGAGAAGGGTGAAGAAAAATACAGATTCTGTTAGTGGATTCCTTCAAACTGAAATTACAAAAACTGTTGATTTTAAATATTGAAAAAAAAGAAAAACTTCAGGTATAGAAACCATTGTCATGGGCCTCCCTGGTGGCGCAGTGGGTTAAGCAACACACTACGAAGCAAACTCAGCCACTGCAGCACAAGTTCGATCCCTGCCGCCAGCCAGGGAGGGGACCCACATGGCATGGCAGACCTCTCCTGCCATGCCCGCTGCTACCCTTAGCAGTGTACTTCCGTTGATCTGCCTGTTCTGCTCCCCGCTCTCTGTGGTGAATCCTCTCACCGCCCCCCCACACCTCTGGCCTGTACCCCAGTGCTTGTATGCATAAATAAATAAATCTTAAAAAAAAAAAAAAAGAAACCATTGTCATAACAGTGCTTGGCTTGGTTTTCTTTGAGTGGTGAGATTACAAATGATTTTTCCTTTCTTTTATGTCTCCTATGTTCAAAATTTTCTATAATGAACATGATTATCTTATAATAATTTGCATTAGAAATGTCAAGTCAGGGCCTCCCTGGTATACAGTGGATTAAGCAACACACTATGAAGCAAAACACAGCCACTGCAGCACGAGTTCGATCCCTGCCCCCAGCCAGGGAGGGGCCCCACATGGCGCAGCAGACCTCTCCTGCCTCGCCTTACTGCTACCCTCAGCAGTGTGTTTCAGTCGATCTGCCTGTTCTGTTCCCCACTCTGTCTCTGGTGAATCCTCTTACTCCTCACACCTCTGGCCTGTATCCCAGCTCTTAAATGCATAAATAAATAAAAATAAATCTTAAAAAAAAAGAAAAGCAAACATTGACTAGTGTTGATGTTAGAGGTAGAAGATGAGGTTTCTCCCCCTGGCTTTGTGGAAATGAGTAGTTACTTTATTAAAACCTAACAACCTAATTTTTACCCGTAAAGACAGAACTTCTATCAAGTCATAAAATTCTTTTTTTTTTTATTTTATGCATACAAGATAGGGTACAGTCAGAGTGCGGGAGGTGAGAGGATTCACCAGAGACAGAGTGGGGGGCACAACAGGCAGATTGACTAAAGTACGCTGCTGAGGGCAGATGCTTCACAGTATGGCGCTCAACCCAGTGCATCACCAAGAAGGCCCCTCAAGTCATAAAATTCTTTATTAACTTGATTTGGAGAGTCAAGGCCAGGGTCTCATGGCTGTGAAGATAGAAGAAGAATTTCTGGGACCTTCAACCCAGAATTTTCTTCATATTGATTGAAAGAGCTTTAGAGACCATCCAGAGAGCTTCATCTGATTTAAATGAAAGTACTGCATGAGCTGGTGAATGCTGATGAGAAGACCTTCTTAGACCTCTGAGTACTTTGCTGGCTTGAGGTTCGAACCTCATGCTTAAATTAAGTAACTATCCACAGTTTGAGTCTCATAGCAAAGACAGTACTATGCTATAAAGTTGTTTTCATGTGTGATTGCTTCCTGTGTATTAACCTCAGAAGTGTTACAGTACATGCTGCACTGTATTTTATCATTAAAGTGGAATTCTCAGAAACCAAGTATATGCAGCGGTGGCAGACTATCCGTGGACTTAAGGCAGGCATTAAAAAAATTCTTTCTGAGTTCATTCTCCAAAAACTGCTTTTACAAATAAAGAAATAAAGCTCAGATCTGATAACTTGCCTACAAGTGTCCTAAAGTGACATTCAGCACAGGAACAGTCTCTTTAAGATGGTTAATTCTTTCTTGTGGGTATTGAGTAATACGAAGTACAGGGACTGAGCCTGGACTTAGGATTGGACGTGTTAGCCTGTTACTTAGGTGTCAGAGTGTTCTGGTGCTTTTTGTTCAAAAGTATGAATTTTCTTTTGTCCATAATGAATAAGAATGTAAGTCCACCTGCTTAATTTTCTTTTTCTTGCTCAACTTTCATCTCAGTGACTTTTGTGTGCCTAAGATGAAAAATAAGAGAAGAAATATTAATGAAGGAAAGCATGGGAATCTGTTCTGATGATTGTTTAGACTTTTATAGAAACAGGGGTAGTTTGTTTTTAATTGGTATTATTTATTAGACCAAGCTATTTAAACAGTGTTAGTTGTTTGGAATGTTTTTATTCTTTAAGCTAGTCTCCAGACCTTTTGGGTTAAATGAGAAGACAAATATGAATGTTGAATGCCCTCTATCTTTAAATTCCACCAGTTTGATGCTTTTTGTCTTTTATAAAAGATGCTCACAGCTCAAGAAAAGAGGCAGATACTGTCTGTAATCTCCATTCTCAGTCAAACTATCATTTGCATTAGCAGCACCAGCAAACTGTGTGTGTGTGTGCGTGCGCGCGCGCACACGGATGCTTGTTTGGCAGAAGCTTTCTGTTTATTCAGCACAGAGTGCTCCCAAGCTCCCAGATGTAGAAGGTTCTAAGAGTTGATGCAGGAGATAGAACCGGAACTGTACACAGGCTGAGGTGGGCACTGCGGAGGATTGGCTATGCGGAGATGTTGGTGTGGTGCGGCTGTACCTGTCTTTTCTGTGAAAAGGGCTTCTCTGAGGCTGTGAAGGTGAGAAGCCCAGGGATCCACTAGAAGCTTCATTTCGCCTGGCTCTTTGGTGGGGGAGTGCATTCCCAGTGGTAGCTGTCCTCATTTACAGCATTATTCTCAGAAACCAAGTGTGTGCGGCGGTGAGAGACTATGCCACAGCTCCTCTGCAGTTTGGAAGCGGGGACAAATGGAAGGAGCTTATAGCCAAAAGAGGTTATGATTTGTTTCACGATCCAAAGCTTGCTGTGGCAATTCACAAATGAAGGATGAGCTTTTTGGCACGCAAAATGAGCAGACTGCCTGACAGGGGGTTTTGGTAAGATAAATGTGTTGTGTTTTGTTTTTTTTTTTCTTGTCTTCTCTCCCCCTCCTTATTTATTCTTTTCTATATCAGCTACATAGAGTTGCCTCTTTACAATAAGTAAAACATTTGCAGAGTCATATTTGATGGTAAGGCGTGACCAAGAGAGACAGAAAAGCATAATTTCTGATCATTCACTTGTGACCTTCAAAGATAGTCATCACGTTTTCTCAGATATCCATGAACAGGCAGAAGCCAGGACTCTCCCGAGCAAAACTGCTGACTAACAATTAGATACCCTTTCCCTTCTTTGACACTCATAATTCACCCCTTTCTGTACAGCTTTCCCGTATAGTCTGAAGTAGAGAAGAGAAAAATACAGCTTTCCTGCTTTTACAGAGTTGTTGCCTCTGGAACAGCAATAGGCCGAGAGCATAAGTATGGAGGTGGAGGCCGGCAGGATGAGGAGTCTGCTGCTTCCATAGCAGCGCTGGTGGGTGTTTGTCTCGGGTTCATTATCATTGTTGTTCAGTACCAAGAGGTTGTTAGTGCTGTGTCTCTTTGCTTGTATTGTAATTTAATCCCTTTAATATTAGTTCTCATTTGTGCATTTTTTTCTTTGCCAGATCCAAGTCTGTCATCATGAAATCTTTGTGTTACTGTTAATGCATATTAACCTTTAATAGAGAAAATATAGTTGCAGAGAATTGTTCCAAAAAGGGTATAAACATTTTCTATTTACAATCTAAGTTTTATTTCTAGTAGTTTTTGGAATCTTGATTTTAGACTCTTTAGTGTTTTATTACCAATAGAAAATGTTGACTAGATCTACATAATCCTACCAGAAACACTGTGCTCTAATCTGCTTTAGGTTGGATCCTGTTCCTAAACATAAAGGTGGTTTATTCCTCATCTTAACTTAGAACCAGTATTGCTGGAAGTTTTAGTGACTGCTCATTATAGCCTCCTTCAGATCTTGTTCTTGGGCCCCTCTTCTCACCAGCAGAGAGAGCCAAGTTTCCTTGGTATTTAGAGTGGGTCTAGAAGAGATCCATTGACACCTGACTTTTTGCTGACTCATTGGTTATATAAGCCTTGTAAATACGGCTCTTCGTGTACTCCATTAGATTACTGGGCAGGTGGCCCCTTCTAACTTACTCATCTTTTCCTTTCTCAGCATCCTTCTACTCCTTTCTAAGCCTTTTTGGTAAGTCTCATCCTTTCACCAGATGAATTCTCAAGAAAACTGAATAGACAAATCCTTTATCTTTTTTCTCTTTTTTGATTTGCCTTTCTTTAAAAAAAAAAAAAAGGTTATTTTTATTTATTTATGCATACAAGAACTGGGGTGTCAGCCAGAGGTGTTGGGGGAGGGGATGATGAAAAGATTCACCAGAGACAGAGCAGGGAGCAGAGCAGGCAGATCTACTGAAATACACCGCTGAAGGTAGCAGTGGACTAGACAGGAGAGGTCTGCTGGGCCATGCAGGTCAGCTCCCTGGCCTCGGATCGAAGTCATGGTGCAGTGGCTGTCGATAGCTTTGATAGCTCTGAGACTTTAACCCTGTGCCACCAGGGAGTGCCCAGATTTGCCTTGTTCTTTATTTTCATCTTGATTATGATAAAATTCCAAATTCTTTTGACACGTGAAGCCTATAAGACTTATCCTCTCTTAGGGTCTGGTTAAAAAAACAATTTCTTCTTCAGTTTTTGAGGGCTCAGTTCAAGTGCCCCTTGTGATTCAATTCTTTGAATTCTGAAATAATAGGTTTTCCTCCCTTACATTAGTCCATTTCTCTCAGAATTCTGGTGGTTTTGGCTTTTATTCTGGGTAGCACTTTTCACAGATACATTGTTTGGTTATTGGTTTTTCTTTCAGTCTCTATCACTTTTACCCTCTTTATTTTGCCTAGCCAAGAGTTGAAGAAAGGAAAATAATCGGTACTGCATGTGCAAAGGTCCTATCGTGAGAAGAAACAGAATGAGCAGCAGGGTTTGAAAAAGGCTAGTGTGACTGGCGTGGGGGAGGTGTAATATGAAACGCAGTTTGAGGGAGATCCAGGGCCTAATCATGTAGGACTGATTTCACACACCATGTTCAGATTTGTCTTCCTTAAGAGTTGTGGGAAGTTGCTAAGAAAATTTAAGCACTGGGTAATAGTGGAATTTTTAAAAAATTTTCTAACTTTGAGAGCCTGAGTGAGTACAAGCAAATCAGTCAAGGTAAGTGGCCCTGGAGAAAGATAGATTTTGTGCTAAGAAGATGGGAGTAGAAGTGACTAGAAGTAGATGGAAGAGTTGGAAAATTTGGAAGGTAAAACAGATAGGATTTGGTGTGGATACAGGTGGAGGGAGAAGGTACCAAGATAGGTCCCGGACTCTGGTTTGGTTTGCGCTTGTGTAACCCGGTCAGCAGTGATGCTTTTCTGAGACACAGAACGCCGCCGAAGACCCGGTTTGGGGGAGGGTTGTGCTATCTGGTTTGGAAATGTGGATCTTCATATACTATGGTTGTCTTTTGACTACTTGACTCCAAAGCAGATTATGCTGCTCTGACCGCTGGGAAGTTTTCAGTGATACTTTCGGAATAAAGTCTAAAACAGTGCTTAGCTCTACCTGGCGAGCGCATCCCTCACCATAGTCCCTCCTCTCCCGTGCCCAGTTACCTTGCAGATGGCACCTCTTCTGGTGCCTTTGCACACACTGACCTGTCAACCTGAAACGCCTTCCATTGCTCTTTTAGTCAAAAACTTTTTCGTTCGACTCATTTAATTCTTAACCTCTTCCCAGAAGCTTTCTTTGTTCCATTTCCCTTCTTCCGATTACATAGCTCCTTCCTGCGTTCAAGAAGTATATTGCCTTCCTATCTATTATGTCATTACTCATTCAGACCTGTATTTTAGTTAATCATTTCCTTGTCTCAACAACTAGGTCATACGTTCCACAAGAGTGGAGATTCCACCTTTAGCTTAGTGTTTTATGTTAGGAAAACAAAGAATAGTTGCAAAATGGTTTAAATAGGAGAAGCCTCGGTTTTTTCTTTTTTTTTTTTTTTTTAAAGATTTATTTATTTATGCATACAAGCACTGGGGTACAGGCCAGAAGCGTGGGGGTGGTGGTGAGAGGATTCACCACAGAGAGCAGGGAGCAGAACAGGCAGATCAACAGAAGCACGCTGCTGAGGGGAGCAGCGGGCACAGCAGGAGAGGGCTGCCGCACCATGTGGGTTCCCCCCCCCCAGGCCGGCCGCAGGGATCGAACTCGTGCTGCAGTGGCTGCGGTCTGCTTCATAGTGCGTTGCCCAACCCACTGCGCCACCAGGGAGGCCCAGCCTCGGTTTTTTCTATAGCCTGCTTCCTCATATAGCACTATCATATCCTTCCCCTCTCTGTCTGTTGCCAGTTTTCTTTTTTAGCCTGTGGATACCTAGATACATAGTAAAAATGTTTTTCCTTTCATGTGCAAAATTCCTGAACTGGTCATTTTCATCGTGTACATTTCTACCTTTACTTTATTTGTAACTTACTAGAAATACTGATCTGTCTGTGCCACAGCACAGCAAAGTAAGTATCATTGAGAAGTGCACACGAGAGAATTGCTCGGCTGAATTTCACCGTGAATAGGGAGGGCTTGTCATTTTTAGGGAGACAATAGAAATAGCTGAAAATTGTTCTCATGATTAAGGTGGTTTCTGCACAAAGGGCTTGTAGACTGTGGGTTTCATTTAGTTAGGAATGAGAGGTGTGGGGGAGTTAGCAAAGGCAAGTCTTGAGGAGATGATGACACAAAATTCAAACTGAGAGCTGTTTAACTCCTCAAGCGTGACTCTTCCCTTGGTTATACTTCCTCTGACTGGCAGAAAAAGAAAAGCTTATAAGACCAGTTAGAGCATTTTCACGTTTATTATTGATTAGGTAGGAGGTAGGGGATAGATTCTGGTTCTTATGGTCAAGATTGTATATCTCTGGGGGTTATTATTTGTATTGTATGTAGGGGTTTGTCTCTCCAAAACCAAATATTCCGTTTCATTGACACCCCCCCATATGCTTGAATTGAACCACAAACTCAAATTTTGTTTTAAAAATGTGGTCTCTGTATCACTGAGAGAAATTTTTTTTGCAGAACACTGGAACTGGGTCTGTGGGTGTCCCAGGTTCGACTTGCACAGAAAAACAAAGTAGTAAAGCTCTTTATTTTCAGATTGATTACAAAAATTTCCCACTCTCCACCCCCTTTTCATGCTTTTTCATTTTGTCAAAAACAATGTGGATTATTAATGTGTAGAATAGGAAGTTTCCTGAAAGAGCCAGTACTCCTATAAAGACTAAATGAGACGAGTTCCTCACACTGAGTGAGTAGGTCCAAGCTTTAGACTTTTATTGGTAGTGTTGTCGACTCAGGGATTTGTGAATTTTTTCTGGTTACAAATATGTACTTGGATTTTGAATAATGAATCAACTAAGGAATAGGAAAAGATAACTTCTTGAATGCTTACCATGTTCAGCAGGCATAATCTGGCTCGACACATATATATGTTTAGTATGTTGTCAAATAATCTCATGAAACAAAATTATAATCCCATTGTATGGACGAAAAAACTTGGTCACAGAGGTAGCCCAAAGACACACAGCTGGTGAGGTGACAAAGCCAGTTCTGAATCAGACCATCTTGTTCTTCTTGTCAGTGTTCTTCCCTCCATGTGTGGTTGTTCATAAGCCAGGCGCTGGCAGACCCTGACACTGTCCCCTCAGAGGAAGTAAATCTTTAATATTTTTGCAAACGAAAATTGTTAGCCATCATGAAGCCTTAGGAAAGCTCTAGATGGCTCTACCTGCCCCTGATTAATGTGGTGTATTGAGGCGTGAGTGTTTCATTTTCTCCTGGGCTATTTTCTGATCAATTAATTCAGATGAGTTAATAGATAATTTAGGTCTGGGAAATGAATTCTTAATAATTAGAGACAACGTACAAACAAGGCAGTGGAATCTGTTAAACAGTTATAGCAATAGCTGGGTATGAATCGTGCATTCTCACCATATTGCTAGCTGTGTAGCTTACAGCCTGGCTTATAGTAAGTATTCAAAATATATTTAACTGGAGGCCCCCCTGGTGGTGCAAAGGTTAGTTAAGCACTGCAGCATGACTTCGATCCTGGCCAGGGAGCGGACCCACATGGCACAGTAGACCTCTCCTGCCTTGCCCGCTGCTCCCCTCAGCAGTGTACTTCAGTCTATCTGCCTGTTCTATTCCCCGCTATGTCTCTAGTGAATTCTCTCACCCCACCCCACCCCAACACACACACCTCTTGCCTGTATTCCAGTTCTTGTATGCATAAATAATAAATCTTTTAAAACATACATATATTTAACTGACACATTTTGGGCCCTAGCTCTTTTTTTTTTTCTTTTAATTTTTCCCCTTTATTTATATATATTTGACATCAGTTGTGGTCCCCATTTCCCATTTCCCCATTTCCCCCACATCACCAGTGCACCATCGCCTCAGTGCCTTGTTCTCTTTCTGCCCCTAGCTCTTTTCTATCCATAAGTTCTAACCTCATCCATGGGTAGCTGGAACTTGCTACTCTGGTGGGTATGATGAGACATGAAAGCCTTTAGGATATGGTCAGAGGTGAGTAGGTGCTGGTGCTGTAAGTATTATCAGATTGCATGTACAGTCAGTTCATTTGTGAATGATGCATAGCAGTGTCTTCTTTATAGGGTGTGGTATGGATTGGGAGATTAGTTAGGCAGGTGCTAACCGCACCTACTGGCCCAACTATCAAGTGACAAGACCAACTATCAAGATAGTCACAAAGTTACTTTACTGTACTGTTTAATTACATTTTTCCTTTGGTTTAAACTCTTTCTATATCCTATTTATGCCTGCAATATGAAAAATTTCACATTTCCTTAGAAAAGGAAATATATTTTGGAATCTTTCGTATTTGAATTTTTTTATTATCGCCACTTACATGGTACAAAAATAATAATCAGAACTAACAGCTTACTCTGTGCCCAGTATTACCAGTATTTTGAGCATTTTTATGTTTGTTGACTCATTTCATTCTCTTAACAGTCTTCTGGAGTGGCCATCAGTATTATCCCCATTTTATACTTAATAAAAGAATATAGAGGTTAAGTAATTTGACCAAGGTCATCATGTGGTTAGTAAGCGGCAGAACCAGATTTGAACCAAGTAGTTATACCAGAATCTGTGCTCCCTACTAATCTAAAGCAGTAGCTAGATTCAGTATTACTCCTGATTACTGAATGCGTTTTCATCTATGTTGAAGAAAAGCTGTCCCTATTTTCCAACACTCCTTCTAAAATGTTTAAATTCTGCTTTTCAAATTTGGACATCGTCTGTCTGGAGTATAGTGTAGGAATCTAATTTTATGTTGTTATATATGGACAACCTAATATTCCAACACAGTCTGTTGGAAAAAAGAACCACTTTTTTTAGTTGGTGCACTCATAATTCACCGCTATGTCAGACCATTTCTGTGCTAAGTATTCAAGCCTCCAAGGAGTTTCTTCACAGTATGAAAGAAATTAACAGTATTCACAGCCTCCTCCCTGTAATAGTTCAGCACATTTCTTTGCACTTGCTCTGTGCTCTCTTTCTCTTTTTTCTCTTCCTCTCTCTAGCTCTCCTCTTCCAATTTTTCCCCACCTTCTTGCTCTCCTTCCATTTTTAAGGATAGTGGCAGCCAAAATTGGGAGGAGCTGCTGAGTAATGCAGTGATTCACGACTTCAGGTGTTAAACTACATTCCTGCTACAACTGTAGGTTAGTTTGCTTTGGAGACTAAGGACAGTGGTTCTCTGCCAGCTGTGCTCTGTAGGCATGTTGGTGATTCTAAGCAGGAGCCATGCACAGGAAGGATATAGTGTGGTTCCGAACAGCCCAGGTAGGACAGAAGTCAGTTGAAAGACATGCTGGTTTATTTCTTTAGTTGTATAGGGAAACAACATCACATCTAAACTGTGATAATTTGTAAATAATTATAGTGAAATTTTGCTGTGGTTTTTCTCAGTTTTATGGGTGTAATCAAACGGTGATTCTAGTCCCTAAGTCATCTTTTCACTGGCAGTATCTGTTTCATCCTCCCAGAGTAAAGGTAATGTTTACTTTCCATATTTACACTTCTTCATACAACAGATTGCTTGTAAACTGATACTCACCTTAATAATAAAGGTGACCATGCAGCTAGACCATAAAAAAGCTTGTCGTCTTATATTTAGTGGTATTTCATATTTGCTTTCTTTTTATACAGTAGTATATATTTATACTATTAAAAATAAGTGTAAAATCAGGATTGTATTATATATTATTGCAGTCAGAAAGAAAATCATACAATAGGTACCCTATGCAATCTAAGGCACACAAGAGAGTGGGTTTCCAGGAGTGCCTGTTGTGTTACAATTCTGGGCAGCTGGTTTATCTGGAACTCTGGGTCGTCATCCTCGTCCCTTCTGCTGCCTTCCCTCTGGCCATTCACTGGTGGTTAGGTTGCACCTAAAAATGAACAGAGCAGATGCAAGACGTGAAACAAAATAGTCATTGTGCTAGTTCTTAAGAACTATTCTGAATAGTCTTTTCTTATTCATGGAGTATAATATCATTTTGCCACTTATTTCAGTTTTAAGTTATCCTTTGATTTTATTGCACAATATCTCACTTTACTTAAATGCACAAAATCGTATGTCCATCTGGAAGAAAAATAATATTGTCTCTTATTCACATCAGTAGTAATATATTGAATCTAGTAATGCACTAAATGTGTTTTAGAGTTAGATCAGCATAATTCCTGCTCAAGCAGCAAACTGAAGAAATACAAACAAGATGAAAAAAGAAATGCATCTCTACACTGACAAGTTAATTATCAGCATTTCATGAATATTTTACATGGTGTATTATTGTCATCACAAAAATGCAATTCAAATTTTTAAAATATGAGGGTAACCAATATACAGTTCTTTCTAACATATTGCTCTAGTGATAGATTAGGATTGTGAACCAAGGAAGGGGTGTGAACTCCATCTCCAGGGTGATGAACGTGTCATTTGATCCTCATACAGGAAATTCTTATTTCTGTAAGTTGGTTCTTTACTTTTTTCTCTTACTGCTCAAGGGAACAGTTTCTAACACCTTTTTTGCATAGGCCTGTGCTAATTCACTACCTCAAGCAACACACCCAGGGCACTCCCTGGAAGGAACCTCCCACCACCCACCCTCCACAGTTGGCTACCTGGTTTTAGACGGGATAGTTGAAGCTTTCCGTCTGAGCTGCGGGTGTTTTCTTCATCTCCATTGGTTGCTCACCTGTATGAAAGGATAGGCCCGTGTGTTTCGGAGTTCTGTGCCTCGTAGAGATCTCTACTAGATAGGCCTGAACTTGATGGCTCACTTGTTCATTTACCTCTTGCTACCCCTGTCGCTGAGTACTTTTACCTTTGTGGAGTCTATCACAGTTTCTTGGGATTTTGGATTTTAACTCTCAAGTGTGTAAGACATTTATCCTTGCCACTTTCAGCAGTACTTTCCCACTCACCTGCACCTGTCTCCTGCTGCCAATTAAGTGTACCTATTAGAGAGAACGATTCCATCATGTGAATAAAAAGACTGATAAAAAATTGGATTTTTATATCTGTCTGGTAAGATACCTATTCTCAACATTTTTGGAGAACCATAATCTGAAAGAAAGCATGGCTTGAAATTAGTGTCTGAATACTAAAATGACTTTCCATATAATTCAGTTGAAATACAGAGGTACGTTGTTTTACACAGATATGCTTCTAAACAAAAATGTGTGAAGAATGTGAATTTATGCTTTAACACTACCAGAGGAGCTTTGTTATTTGAAGAAATACTGTAACAAATCTTCTAGCAGGGCCTCCCTGGTTAAGACTCCCCGCTACCACCCGGGAGTCAGGGCATGTTATAGGATGGGGAATTAAGTCAGCAATCTGTGTTGAGTCTGAGAGTAGGTAAATTTTCAATACACTTGCACCTATTGATTCTGGAGAGGTCGTCCTCTTGGGCTCCTTCTAACATCTACTTCTTGCTTTTACACTAGATTGAGCGGCTGGAAGTAAGTAACCTCGCCCAGACTTCCAGCGCAGTGGCCTCCAGCACTGATGGCAGCATCCACACAGACTCTGTGGATGGAACACCAGACCCTCAGCGCACAAAGGCTGCTATTGCTCATCTGCAGCAAAAGATCCTGAAGCTCACAGAACAGATCAAGATTGCACAAACAGCTCGGGATGACAACGTTGCTGAGTATTTAAAGCTTGCCAACAGCGCAGACAAGCAGCAGGCTGCTCGCATCAAGCAGGTCTTTGAGAAGAAGAACCAGAAATCTGCCCAGACCATCCAGCAACTACAAAAGAAGCTTGAGCACTACCACAGGAAGCTCCGAGAGGTGGAGCAGAATGGGATACCCCGGCAGCCAAAGGATGTCTTCAGGGACATGCACCAGGGTCTGAAGGATGTGGGAGCAAAGGTGACTGGCTTCAGTGAAGGTGTGGTGGACAGTGTCAAAGGTGGACTTTCCAGCTTCTCCCAGGCAACCCATTCAGCAGCAGGGGCTGTGGTTTCAAAGCCCAGAGAGATCGCCTCACTAATTCGAAATAAATTTGGCAGTGCAGACAACATCCCTAATCTGAAGGACTCTTTAGAGGAAGGGCAAGTGGATGATGGGGGGAAGACTTTGGGGGTGATTTCTAACTTTCAGTCAAGCCCAAAATATGGTAGTGAGGAAGATTGTTCTAGTGCCACTTCAGGCTCAGTGGGAGCCAACAGCACTACTGGAGGCATTGCTGTAGGAGCATCTAGCTCCAAAACAAACACTCTAGACATGCAGAGCTCAGGATTTGATGCACTACTACACGAGATCCAGGAGATCCGGGAAACCCAGGCCAGACTAGAGGAGTCCTTTGAGACCCTCAAGGAACATTATCAGAGGGATTATTCATTAATAATGCAGGCCTTACAGGAAGAGCGATACAGGTAAGTTACATGGAATTAAATTCCAAGTTATTTATGTCTGAAGTTCCCCTCCCTTTGGATGTGGGGGAGTGGCTTTAAAGATCTTCGTTTTGGTTTTTTAAAAGATCTTTGTCGAGTACCTTTCTCTGAGGTATCCAGAGCACTTTAAAGATGCCGTATGTCATCTACATGAGGTTCTGATCACAGAGAACAAAAGAGAGACACATGATGTTAAATGCCTCCAAATTTACACATTAAGGAAGCACTTTAGTTCAGAGGATGAAGATTATGGTAGTTCTCTTTCACTTGTGTAAGTCTTCATTTCAAATGAAGCTCAAGCTCTTTCAAACATTCCACCCTTTATAATCATAGAACCACAAGTTATTGTACCCTGTTGCTATACTATACTTCACTGAATTCTAAAGATCTGTATAACCCTGGTAACTGTAGAAATCAAAGAAATACAGCCCAACCAAAATGTAATGAGCCCTGTCGATATTTGGCCTTAAGCTTGCTTCTCTGGGTAGTTGGTATGGGGTATAGAAAGATGTGACTAGAAATAAATCCAGATAAGCATATCTGTTGCTTTTATTATTATGAATTCTGATTTTTGAATGGGAGTGGGCTTAAACATGAAATGATTTTGCAGGAGTCAGAATTCTCAAGGGGCTAATTGCTTTGAGTCATAAACTGTACTAACGGTAGAAGCTGGTCTTTATGTGTGTATTTCATACTTTACTCCATATTAAACCCCTCTTGGTGGTTTTCCTTGTGTGTCTTCCTATTTCTGTTACATACAGAGAGAAATAATATCTTCCAAGAGTGCTCATTCAGATCCAAACTTTGTCAGCCAGATACAGACTACCTCGTAAGTAAGGCCAGTTTTAGGGGACCCATAGATTGAGTTGGACTTTGAAAGACCTGGGTTCTGGCCCTGTCCCCATTAGTACCTAGAGGGAGTCCTCAATACTGTCTATGATTTTAAGGCTTGAACAAACCATCTCTTAAGATCTTTCACCTTTTTTTTTAAATTGTGACTTCAGTCTCACATTGAGACTTTTTACTCAAAGGTCCTCCCTAAATCATTATAACTGAAAAGGAACTTTAGACATCTAAATATACTTTGAACTTAACTGTGTGAAAACAGCCTTAAGCATTGATCTTTTTTTTTTTTAAGTAGGTCATGTCATATTTTGGCAGGTGAAGTTCTCTCCCCCTGCCCCCACTCCCCCTAAAAATATTAAAACACATGTAGAACTTGTTGTAGAGTAATAATATCAGACATTACTTATCTTGAAAAGTGTTTCAGTTACTGGATTAGTCGACTATAGTCACTCTCCTAGATCAAAGATAAGTCAGGGCTCTTTGAGTCAAATTCCTCCTGAGTGAGAAACTGAGTGAATATGTAGGCTGGGAAAGCATCACCTAATGCATCACTCTGGGTGTGGCTCAAAAGTTGGGAGCCATCGCTGAGAGCTGTGGTGCTTCCCTAGTTGCACAGCTGGTCACTAGGGCAGGATGGCCGAAGAATCTGGTAGAGCTGGTACTGAGAAACTGGAAGAACTGGTCCCAGGACTGACACCAATAGGCAGCTGTGAGATCATGCTACTGTGTTATTTCTCAACCCTTACCCGTGTTTGACCAGAATGGAGAACCATAGCTGGGGTAGTGGACATGGTGTGTGGTAGGGTCTTGAGTAGATTCTTAGCTGAATGGGGAAAGTAGATTTTCCCACTTTACCTCTTGTTACCTCATTTGTGTTGAAGCCTGAAAAGAGACTAGGAAACACTGAACTAGTTTTCAGTTGGAAAGGAGAAAGCACAAAAATCAGTACCTCCAAAACTTCCAGTGTGTGGACAGCACATTATTCTGAGAGCAAGAAACAGCAAATGATTCAATCATGTAGGGAACAAATAAAAGCGTAGAGGAGCTCTCTCTGCAATTTGGAGACATGGTAATGCCAGCGTTCTAATGTTCTGGCAAACCTCAGATCACACTGCCATCTTCCACATATTTTGTATCATTTAATAATAATCAACCACCCTTATAGTAGCTGTCATTGCTTTGTTTTATAGGAGAGGAAGCTGAGAATCAGATGAGTAAGGTCATAAACTAATCTGTATCAAAACTGGCAAGCAAAGTTGGGCTTTTCCAGTCTCTATTTATGAAGTAATTACTTTTCTTTCTCTTCCCGCTTCCTTCCTTCCCACTCCTCCTCCAGTATTTCTTCAGTGGATAAATTGGGAAGAGCACATCTGTGAATCTTTTTTATCAAAGGTCTCAACTTTCATAAGAATACCTCTTATTGGGCTTTTTTTTCTGATACAAAGAGCTAATTCGACCTAATAGTCCCAGTTTCTGTTTCAAACTCATTGTCCAAACCTAGTCTGCATGTCATGTCCTCTGAGACTCTCAGATGAATTTGCACTTGACAAAGAGGCCTAACAGCTGGAATTAAGAAGCTATAATTGGTATACAGTCCTCTTTGACTTATGATGGGTTTATGTCCTGATAAACCCATTATAAATTGAAAGCATCGAAAATCAAATACATTTAATACACCTAGTCTACTGAACACCATAACTTAGCCTGTCCCTCCTAAATAAACACTCCGAATGCTTCCGTTAGTCTCCAACTGGGTAAAATCATTTAGCACAAAGCTACTTTATCTAAGGACTTTGACTGTCTCTTGTAATGTTGTGAATACGGTACTGGCAGTGAAAAGCAGAATGTTTGTGTGGGTCTCATTACCATACAGTGCACTGCACTGGTGATTTATCCTGTGACCAGGTAGGTGGCTGCCCGGGGGCAGGGGCTCACTGTCGCTGCCCAGCTTCATGAACCAGTATCATACCGCCTATCACTAGCCCGGGAAAATATCAAAATTTGAAATCTGAGTCATATTGCATGTTGCCTTTCCACCATTGTTACATCAAACTATCGCCAAAAGTCAGCGACAGTCTGTTTCTGATCGCATCTCATCTTACGTCCAGTGACAGTAACATTTTATTGAAGCGGTCACTTGTTCAAGTAGAGCTGCTCTAAGTGAGCTGTGCCTGCTTGGTTGCCGGCCTGCTTACTGACGTTCTTTTGCCGGTGAGGGCTGTTCACAGTGGCTGCCCCATCTGTGTTTTTGTTCTTATGACTCAGTGCAATTTAAAATATCCTGCATTTAATACAAATGTCTCAGAAGCTGATTTCCAAAGGACAATAATCCCCTTAAAATAGAAGCTTTCTAACTGCTCATCAACACCAAAAGGGTATTGAACCTGCCCTACATGACACTGCTTTAAAACAGGCAGTCGCTGAGTAAGATTTTAAGCCCAGTCTCCCAAGAGGAAGAACTACAGAAGGAATCTGTAAAGCTGCCCATGAATGTTTTCCTAGTCCTCTCCTATTTCCAAAGCATTTTGCCACAGCTAAGCTTGCTCCAGTGGTAGTTCATTAGTTGTACATGCCCACTGCAGGAATAGGACTTGTTACCGACTTTTAGCAACAAATTAAGTATAGTTCAACCATTTTACTGTGCAGCCTGATAAAAGTCACTTTTCCCATCTGGGCCTACGCATACTTATCTGTAGAATGAGATTAACCTAGATACCTGAGGGCTCTTCTATCCCTAAAGTACTTTAGGAACCCAATTTGCCACTAGCAAACCTGTGCTAATACTTTAGGGGAGGTGAGCTGAAGAAGAATAATCTGAAGGCAGATTCTTCTGCCTATTATCTTCAATAATATGAAGATCCCATAACTTAAAAAAAGTCTAAACCTTGCCTCCTGCCTTCCCAAAAAACACGACATCAGATACATTAAAAGGTTTATGGGAAAGGAGTAGAGTAAGAAAGTTATATTTGTTCTTATTATGCAGTTATTTATCTATTACCACTTTGCATTCTAGGTGAAATATATGAAAAATATATGCCAGTCAAAATCATATAGTAGTAGGCTCAAGAAATACCACCACCACCCCCAACTTCATGTCCAGAAAACTTTAATTAGTGTCATGTGGAAGGGTTCAGATCCTTTACAATGATTTTTTTGGTTTAAAAAAAAATCATATAAGAAGGACTCACAGAATTTACTTTCCCTATTTGCGCTCTGCTTTGTGGTTAATGTTTAATGAGAGGACGAAGGTGTCCTTTGTGAATTCCCTGCATGTCTGCTTCTCTGGTTTATACTTCAAACAGGAAGTAAACTAGCAAATAAAGTAAGCAAAAGTGATTATAAATTTAATAATGGGAGCAGTGGGAAGTCAGTGAGAGCCAGAATATAGGTGTTTTCTTCCTTTAATTATTGTTAAGATTTTGTATTTGATTAATAGTACAGGAAAATAAAATGTTTTTAAAGAGAAAATTTTTAAAAAATCTAAAAACAACAAGCATGAGCCAAGTGGTCCACTTGGCTCATACCTCACTATACCTCACTAACAGAGGAAGTTCTGGGCCTTGTGTTTATTAATTATAAATTGGACTTCCCAAGGAGGAAGGAGGTGAGGAGTAATATAGAAATATCCTCATGAATGTGAGTTCCTTGGAGGCAGACGCTGTACATTAAAAGACTTATGGGAGAGCAGTAGAGTAAGGAAGTTATTATTGTTCTTAATATTGCTGCTGGTGTTTTCATGTTTTGATGTGTACAGTGATTAAGTCATTAGATTGAACCTTAAATTCCTCTCCCCCACACACTTCTCCACCCAACATAACACAGTAGCATTGTCACTATGTTCTGTGGGTTATATTCACAGAGAGAGGCTGATGACATTCAAAAAATATTTGGAAATTGCTAAGCATGATCTGGGTTCATTCTTTAATTTTGTGAGTTGTGAGATTGTGAGACGAGATGAACAAACTTCCATGACCTGGGTCAACAGATTAGGGAAAATGTTTTAATAATGATAGGCCAATAGAGTTCTTTCAGGTTACTGAGGCATCCCAAAAGATCTGCATTCCAGGAGAGCAAGGGCATCTGGCCAACTTCTTTTGTTCATCAAATTTTACAAAAACTTGAACGTTGATAGCTTTCTGAGTTTCCTCCCTGATGTTTCCTGCAGATCGGAGGTGCTTGCTATAGTAACCCAAACACAACTGTTTGTGTGAGTGTGGTAGGATTTCAGCTCCTCAATAACAGCTGCAACTTTCCTATTCTTTCAGAAAGTCATCATTCTCCAGGTAATTCTTATGACTTGAAGAGGGAAACAGTTGCTGGTAGTTGTTAGTTGGGAATTTATGGAGCAGATTCCGCTGGGCCTGTCTTGTTCTGCAGCTTCCTGTCACCTTAGCAAAGTCTCCTAACATGTTTGCCTGTATCATGTGAGGAAGTGGAGCTCATTTTACTAACCCCAATGCTACTCTGCTGTTTAACTACTTATCTCTGGGAACAATAGTTACGTTTTCTCATTTGGGAAAACTCAGTTTGAGGAAAGCTTGCTGTTAATTTCCCATGTAACTGAGTAAATTCTTCAGTCTCTGAAGGGCTTTATTTTTCTACTGGAGCATGGTGAGAATTAGCAGTTTCTACTCTTTCTGTAGATTTGCAAAGATTAGGTAAAATTTAGTTGAGACACCTTCCCTCACCTATTTAAAACATGTACCATTAAAGAAAGTTATCAATAAACAGTTTGGCAATTTAAAGGAAAGCTTAGGGCAGGCCAGTGAATGAAGATAATTCAGTTATTTGGTAAACATGGGCCAAGAAATGGCAAGAATCCATTTGTACATTTGTGCTTACCTTCCTGGTGAGGAAATAAGAAAAATTTGTGACCAGAGTTGAGGACAAAATAATGTATGCCCAGCATAGTAGCCCTGTGTAATGTTACAGGTTAAACACCGTAAATATACTGGGACTGCACAAGTCCCAGAACATATAAAACTGAGAACGTGATGATGAAGAAATGGAGGATTAGAGACAAAAATCAGAAATAGGAAGCCTTAACCAGTGAAGTCACAGAGCAGTTAAGAGCACATGGCAGTCAAAAAGCCATCTTCTGAAGGTCCCACCCTAGCAATTACGGAGAGAACTGGGAAGATCAAAAATAGAAAAATGTGATAAAATCTATGCATGTAGTCTTCCTCACCCATGGAGCACCTTCTGTGCCATTTAACTCCTGCTTAATCCCCCCAATTATGTTTGAAATAGGTATGTCTCTTTATGGAGTAACGGGGTCCCCCACACTAGAACTGCAGAGTCAGGATTTGAATCCTGAACCTGGGTTGATCAGATAAATTAGCTGACTCGAACTGCATAAAACCACTAGTGAAAATAGGGCCAACGTGGGAAGGAGTGGAGGTGGAGATCCTTTAGATTCAGTTTGGGTGAACCAAATCCCCATGGTTCCCAGAACCTTTGATGTTTTGTGACCAATATATATGATAAATGCTAACTTCTTATAAGGTCCAGAAGTGTTGGGAACAAGTGCTGAGGACATACAAGTACTCTGTGACTCAGACATAGTGTTACATAGTTACATACAGTGTTACATAACTATAGAAATTCCCCTCTACAATAAGTTAAAAATTTGAAGTTTGCGGGATCTCTCTGGTGGCAAAGGGGTTAAAGTCTCAGTGTTCTCAAGCTATTGCATAAGTTCAATCCTCAGCCAGGAGCTGACCCACATGGCACAGCAGACCCTCCTGTCTCACCCTCTGCTCTCCTCAGAGTGTGTTTCAGTAGAGCCCTGCTTTGTCTCTGGTGAATCCCCTTACCCCCGGCCCCCTGCACCTCTGGCCTATACATACCCAGCTCATCTACACAAAAATAAAATAAGATCTAAAAAAAACCCTTTCTTGTCAAGGACCCTACTTTTAAATATTTTCAACAGTCCTTTAAATATTTGTGGGGGCCTCCCTGGTGGCACAAGAGGTTGAGCACCACACTGCAGCCACTGCAGCGCATGTTCAATCCCCCGCCAGGGGGACCCACATGGTGCCGCAGACCTCTCCTGCCTCATGGGCTGCTCCCCTCAGCAGTGTATTTTGGTCAACTTGCCTGTTCTGCTCCTTGCTCTGTCTCTGGTGAATCCTCTCACCACCACCCCCTCCGCCTCTTGCCTGTACCCTAGTTCTTGTGCTAGGGTATGCATAAAATAAAATCTTTTAAAAAGTGAATAAATAAATATTTGTGGCATATTTCTCTTCACAATATACTGATTTAACAGTTCTGAAGGGGTGGGAAGTTATCTGAAAGAGTGATAATCTCAGAGACAGAATAGGATGTGAGATATTTGAATTTATTTTGTAGTTAGCCTAATATACACTAGTAATAAGTGACAACTACTGCTGTTGTTACTTTCTGATCTGTACTGATGGTATGTATTAGCTATTATTTAATATTAAATAAGATTCCTTAATAATCCTGAAAGACTACAGTTTCTGGGCCAAAGAGGTTTCTGTTGTAGTCAGTGGAACACATGCCAGAGATGTTGCCTGGGTCTGCTTCCAGCACATGCAGACTAGCTGCCTCTCCTTCCACACTCCCCTCCCTGCCACCCAACAGCAATTTTTAATTTACAAGTTCTTGGTTGCGAGGCCCAGCTCTTCCCTTTAATACCAAGGTACTCGTACTTTGGAGCACCCCTTTTAAAAGGCCTCCAGCCCTTCTCTAATGAGGAACAAGTGATGAAATCATCAAACACTAAAAACACCACCTAAAGGTAGGCAAAAATAGAATGGTCATCAAAAGAGAGTGTAGCAATAAAATCTTGTGGCGTTTGGTGAACTTAAAATTTGTTTAAAAATCAACCCCAAAGATGGTACCTGTTTCCCAGTCTGTGCCCTGGGCAGCAGATGAAGTAAAACGCAGAATCAGAAAGAATACCAGCCCTGGTAGTACATGAAAGGTGAACATGCTTTCTAACCAGTTGTCCCGTCACTTGAGTAAGCATTTCATGTGATAAAAGGTGTACAGAGATCCCTCAAGGGTAAAGGAGGACTAAATAGGATTCATTAATATAGTAAAGGGGTCAAACTTGCCTTTAAAAAAAAAGAAGTCTGGGGGAGGGAGAGAGGAGAGAGAGGGGCGAGGGAACTCAGTGGACTATGGTGGAGGACGAGGTGACCATTTTTGAAAAAACAAACAAGGGTGAAAATAATGCTGTCATAATTTTTTTTTAAAGCTAGAAATATGTCATTGTGAATGTATAAATTAATCAAGATGACATATTCCTAAAGAAATTATGCACATATTTTAGGAGCTAGGGTCACTCAACCAAGACTTTGCTTCATCACATTTTTCATCTTGAAAATCTGTTCAACACCCAGCACTCTTCTAAAAACCACGCTCTGTCCAGCAGCAGCCGGGTGTCTGTGCTCACTTCTGTGATTTTAGTTTTTAGTAAATACTTGCACTGAGAAAAATAAAGAGGAAATTGAAGGAAGTCCTTATTTCTTAGAGAAGAAATGGAGTTTAGGATATAATTGTTATATAATTTTTTGGAAGAATGTTGATGATGCCACAGCGTAAAAATGACCTTAAACTGAGAACGTCCATGTACGTCTTAGGAGTGTGTGCACTGCTTGTACGTGCTCTAGATGACGGAAAGCCGAGGGAAGGGGAAGGGAGTTTTAAGCGTTCAGGTTTGTTCTGCCATTCCTATTCTTTCTTAAATGCGCGGCCTCTCTGAGCAGCGTCAGGTGCCCGCGGCTGTGGGGCTCTCCGCGGAGCCCGGTGGCTACGCGGCCCAGCCCACACTGGAGGAGGCGCTCTCGCTCTGCCAGAGCAGCTTCCGTTCTAGCCACCAGAAGCTGGAGGTGTGTTTATTCTTCCTTCCCATCTTTTAAAATATGTGATCTTCAGACTTTCCCCTGCCTACTTAATTCTCCTAGTTTCCGGGACTCCACATACTGCCTTCTCACGTGTCCACGTTCTCACTCCCATACAGCCCGTTTTCCTGCCACGCTGTCCCTCCTCAGCACTTGGCTTGGACTCACTGCCCATCACAGAGTCCCAGTTCCCTGCCTACTTTTTAAAACCAGATTTCCCTTCCAGCTGCCCTGTATATTTCTGCTTCTTATCCTATGTTCTTTTTCACCTGGCATCTTTGCTGTCAATCTTTAAAACTGCTCCAAGCTGACTGTCCTCAGATGCCCTGCCCAGGTCCCACCTGTGTGTAGAATAAACCACACATGTAGTCGTCAGGGCTGGAGACCAAAGAAGACTTGAATGGCCCCTGCTCCCAAAGAACTTTTTTTTCCACCATAGTCCCTTGTCTTTATTTAGCTACAGTCATTGACCTGTTTTCATCCTCCTGCCAAGCTAGTTCCCATCTTCAGAAATGTATACTTGCTGTTCCTCTGCTTTGAGATTCCCCTTCCCCCACATGTTTGTAATGCTTCATCCATGCATCATGCAAGTTACAACTTGTTAAAGAGCATTGAACAGGGACAAGGCCTACACTGACTATTTCAGCTTAACCAGCTGCCAGGCACTCTGCTGTATGCTTATGTTGGTCTTCCTTGGATTGCTAATCCATCCCTGCCTCCTGCCCTCCCCCTTTAGAGTATAAGCTCCTGAGGGCAGATCCTCTGTCTTGCTGACCATAGTATTCCCAGCACTCTGAACATGCCTAGCGGACAGTAAATATTTATTGACGGAGATGTCCACACATCGTGCTTGGCCCTGAGAATGATGGCCAAGCCTGGACATCTAGGTAAATGACATGCCCAGTGTCAGAATAAGCTACTGGTGAGTGCTAGCAGGTCAGTTTCCACTTACGTGCTGTTTGCATTCCGATGAGATCTGCTTAGCTATACTCTAGTTTTGCCTCACCCCTGTGCTGCCCAAAGCAGAGTAGAAGCCGCCTCCATGTTATGGATGTGCTCCAAGCTAACCAGCATCTAGCTTCGCGACCACTACTGCGTGTGTTGGAAGGATCTGGCCGAGCCGTGCTGGTGCTGTGATGTGGCCTGTGACAAGCTGTCCACTCCCAGGACTAGGAGCTCTGTATATGCTGCCACCCCAGGCCACTCAGTCAATCTCTGTGCTTTTCTTCTTTTGCAGAGTGGGTTTGGGATTGAATGTGAATGATACCAAGACAAATACAGAATGCTTAAAATTCTAACTTTTCCCTTTTTCTTAGATGTGAACGATTAGAAGAACAACTAAATGACCTAACAGAACTCCACCAGAATGAAATCTTGAACTTGAAGCAGGAATTGGCCAGCATGGAAGAGAAAATTGCGTATCAATCCTATGAACGGGCCCGGGACATCCAGGTTAGCATAAAAGGAGCAGGTGTAAAAACAAAAGATGAACGCCAGGTAGAATGATGGGTGCACCAGGTGGGGGAGGAGGAGGGCACGGGGAGTGGTTATTTGATGGGCGCACTTTCCGTTTTATAAGCCAAAGGCAGCTACAGAGATGGGTAGTGGTGATGCCCACACAGCATGATGAGAATGTTTGTTAACTGACCTGTACACTTAAGATGACTGATGGTGAATTCTAGGTGTATTTTATCACAATTTAAAAGAGGACAGGAAACGGGACTTCTAACGTATCCCACAACATGGATGAATCTAGAAAACACTGCTCAAAGAAAGAAGCCAGTCAGAGAAGACTACATTGTTTGACTCCCATTTACATGGAATGTCCAGAATAGGCAAATCTATGGAGACAGAAAGCAGATTAGCAGTTGCCAGGAGCTACAGGGAGGGGGAGGATAGTCATAGCTTAGGGGTTCTTTTTGGGGTGAAGAAAATGTTCTGGAATCTGATAGTAACAATGGCTGTAGTTGCACAACTTTTTGAATTTACTAAGTGCCACTGATTTGTACACTTTTAAAACAGTAAATATTGTTACATATATTTTACAAGAAAACTTTAGGAAAAAATAGATAGGGTAAAGTATCAAGAAGCTTATACCAACTATAATATATATACCTGCTGTTCAGTGAGGCACGCGTCTCAAAAAGGATACCATTTGGAGGCGGCATATATGCTTGGCTTCATGGGAGAAACGTATTTCAGTGTATGAGAAGCCATGCACATTCTGTCTGCTGGTTATGCTTCAGGAGCTCCTCCAGCATCTTGTGTACCTTCTCCTTCTGTGTTAAAGGGTACCCAGCAGTTTGAGAAAATAATACATGAGGCAATAATGTTTAAAGTTAATGGCCTTCTAGCTTATTCTGTGGGGAAATGAAGTATTTAACTTTTTCTCATCCCAGTTGGGAGGTATTTCTAAGGGTACAGTTGGTGGCTTCATATGAAAGCATCTTGAAATAAATTAGTCTTTGAGCAGGGAAACTTGTGGTCCAGGAAACTTGTATGACAGCAGCATAGAAGAATCAAGGGAATGTCAGACCATTTGCCCAGCTGCCATCTTCTCCAGGCCCTGGAGTTCTGTTTACATTTTAGCTTTTTCCTCAGAATTATTCTGAGCTGGGAGTACAATTTTCTTGTTCATTTTCTAACTAGCTTCAGTCTAAAGTTGCCTTAACCTCAAGTCCCAGGACACTCAGACCCATTGAAATCAAGACCAGAAAAACTCAGGCTCCCACCACTGCTCCATTTTGGGGGCTTTCTGACCATGACTGGGGAAGTGGGCTCTGCCCTGATTGTTATGGTAAATCTCATAGGAATCATGGCCTTTGAGAGAAGCAGTCACTTGTAACTTTTGGTCTAGTGTTTGGGTAGTGAACTGATCAGAGAAGAACCCTTTCCATTCAGTTACTTGACTTGGAAAACCCTAGTTACTGTGCACAAATATGTCCAAAGAATGTTTGCCTCACCAGTGTTACAGTGGAAAAGTTGTAAATAACCTAAATTTCTCCAGTCGGGAGCTGACTGAATAAACTGACATCTCTCTGCTATAAGGTGCTATGCGGCAGTTAAAAAGAAAGATCTCTGTGTATTGACGTGGAGAGATTGCAAAGAATCGTTACTGAGCGAAAACAGCAAGCTGTTGGTCACCTCTTACAGTGTGATGCTATTTATATTTTACACTTAAAGTATACACTTAAACGCAGGTGAAAAGACAGCGCATAACAAAACCACAGTGTCACTTCAACGGCAGGGGATTAGAATTGAGGAAAATAACAAGACTCTTTTGTTCTGATTTCCTTATGTTGAACAAGTATGTGTATCCTGTGCAACTAAACAGTTTTTAAAAGAAAAAAAAATCACTATTAGAGATCTGATCACATGTGCAAAACCAAACCTAAGTATGACCTCTGCCTCCTGTGAGAGCGTCCCACAGGAACGCTGTGGAGGACAGTCCGTGAGTGGCGAAGAGGGCGCTGTGCGCAGCCCCTCACAGTCCAGGCACTGGCGTACTCAAAAGTCTTTGGCATGTGAGGATGCACCTGCTTGCCTGAGGAGCGTGTCAGCGCCTCACGTACATGTGAGCAGAAGGCTTAACTCTTCCCTGTTCTGGCCCACAGGAGGCCCTGGAGGCGTGCCAGACCCGCATCTCCAAGATGGAGCTGCAGCAGCAGCAGCAGCAGGTGGTGCAGCTGGAAGGGCTGGAGAATGCCACTGCCCGGAACCTTCTGGGCAAACTCATCAACATCCTCCTGGCAGTCATGGCCGTCCTTCTGGTCTTTGTCTCCACGGTGGCCAACTGCGTGGTTCCGCTCATGAAGACTCGCAACAGGACGTTCAGCACTTTATTCCTTGTGGTTTTCATGGCCTTTCTCTGGAAGCACTGGGACGCCCTCTTCAGCTACGTGGAACGGTTCTTCTCCTCCCCCAGATGATGCTGGCACGAAGGCAGTGCTCCCTCCCCTCTGGCGAGTGCATGCAGCGGAGCATTAGGCAGCAACTTACCTACTCTGAAGTTTTCTACAACAAAAGAAGAGTTGAGTGAATCTGTTTACATTTAGAATAATGTTTTTTTTCTTCAAGAGACGCAATTGCAATAGTATTTTTTAGATTTTATCCAAGAAGTTTTTTGGGCAAAAATCTTGGATCATTTTTATGTAGCATGATTTCCTTGGGATGCAAATCTTAAATAGTCCTTTAACATGAACCACCAATCTGGAGCACACCGAAGGACTTTCTAAATTGTGGCGTGAAGGACTGCACTAAAACCCATTAAAAGATGCGAAGAGCTGATTAGGGAAACCCGTTCAACCTAGCACCTGCCTTGTCTGGGCCCACCACCTCTCCCTCCAGACTGACTTTACTGTGAAATCCTGCCACATTCCATGTCTGACTCTTGGATTCAGGGTGGCTTTCCCTTGTCCGTGGAAGAACACATGGATGTCCCTGGCTTTCTCACCCGCGCTGGCCATTCATGCTAACCGTTGGAAGTACCGTCACTTTTGAGCCTGGTCCCGTAGCCTTGCTGGGGTACAGAAGTGAGAGCGTCATGCCCAAAGGATCGCTGCACAGGTCTGCTACAGTATTTTGAAGTAGCCCTCTCAGTACTTCATTAAGTGAAATCCCCTGGTCGCACTTTTAAGATTTTTTTAAATGTGTTTAGTCACCAACTTAAAAAACAAAAAATCCGATCAGCATACTTGAAGAATGTAATCCTCAGACTCAGTGCTTCCTTACGGTTTCTAATAGGATTTTTTATTATTGTTATTATCATTATCGGGTTTTTTTGGAAAGGGTTGGGAGGGTCTTTTATTTTTCCTTTGAAATAAAGAAGTGATGTTTTTAAATGAAGAGATGTGTGGATATTTAAGTGTGCTGCTCCCTTGTCTTGAACCAGTTTGAGTAAAGGAAGACGTACTGTAAATGCTGCCCTCTGACGCCTTTGTTTCGAGATGCAGCTTAAACTCCCTCTTCTGGCTGCTGCTGCCGCTGCCGCTGTTGCTGCTTTTTGGTGTCCTGCCACCCCCACACCACCGCCTTATGGGCTTGGCTTGGTTGGAGAGGAAAGGGGTGTGCAGGGAGAGGGGGAGCCTGCTTCCAAAAACCAGCGTGAGAGGACAGAGATTGTTTTGCCTCACGAAAATGTTCACCCAGTGACTTTGGGCTGGGGTTGTCTTTAGGAAAAGTTGAGACTATATTATGAGACTCAGAAGTAATTCCTGTTGTTTCCTTAATTTATTTTTTAACGCCCCCTAATGACTGAAACCAAAGTAATGTGGAATCTTCTGTCTGCATTTTGGCCCCAGCATCCTTAATTTCAGAGCTTTATCCTGTTTGCCTGAGAGAATCAAGTGAAGATGACTCTCCCTAAAGAGCAGACAAGGAAACATCAGGTTAGAAGGAGCCAAGGCTTGGGGTGTGAAATGCTGTCTGCTTCCTAGTCATTCAGACCAACTTATTAACGTGACTGTGCGCAGTGGGCTTTTACAGACAGTTTAGGAAAGTGGACTGGGCCTTCCCCACCATCCCAGTAGAACGAGGGCCCTTAGAGTTTATATAGTTTGGTTAATCTTTTCATACCCATGGCCATGAATCACAAACGCTGTTCCCTCTTGGCCTCGGTTCTGTGCAACCTGAGAGGTGAGCAAGGGGCACATTATCTGCCCTGAAAGGAGGAACAGAGTGTGCTTTGCCTCCTGCCCCCGCATCAGGAAATTCATCTGGAGCTGGATTAGCATTGCCTTCTCTGTCCGAGAGGACGGTTCACACACCGGCTCCAGCCTCCTGTGGCTTTGGCGGGCTGGCCTTCTCCAAGCCAGCATGTTGTTTCCATAATCATTTTGGTATTTTAACTCAGGTACCCCAGTTTTCACTCCACCCCCAGATGATTGTAGTATACCTGTTAGCAATCCAAATTAGTTGCCCTCTCAAAATTAGTACCCAGAGCAGGGACCACAGGGGTGATTTTACCTCTAAAAAGTAATTGGAACCAATTCACGTTTGGGCCAAAACATCATCCCCAAACCTACATACTTAAACTGTTAACACCTAAAAATATCGCAGTGACTTGAGACAGGAGAGCCAGGAGACACCACGACCTTGCTGAACGTGCTGGCACCACTTCTCCTGACATTCTGCTTCAGCTTGGTCGCACAGAGCAGGAAAGAGAGCACCACAGTTACTGAAAAGGTGCTCTAGCCCCAGTCCTCCAGCTTTGCTAAGAAGAACCTTTTGTGTCCCCTAAACTGCACAAAGGCTACTAAATTTTTGAGGGCACTGGAAGTCACTGTGATACGTATTGAAATTTGCTTTGGGGGCAGTTTCTACCAAAGGAAGGTTTTAAGCTCTGGAAAGCCCCCCGAGCTCCCAGCCAAACAGGCCCATGCTAACTCTCCATCTTCCTCTCTGAAACTGTCTGAGGAAGGACCTTCAGTCTAGGCCGGGCGCAGCAATGGCTTCCCAGCTAGCTCTCTTGTTCCCAGGTGACTGACCGGGCCCAATAGTTGTCCGCATTTAATGCTGTTTGTAACCATGCAGCTGTTCCCTGCTTCCCCACATCCTGCTGCCCATATCTGTTTGCCTTTGAGTTTCTTTGCGTTGTGGCTGTTCTTGAATTCTCTTGTCTATTCAGAACTCTTCTATAACCTCCGTCTCATGGTGTAACGATTGTTCAGTGGGTGGAAGTTTGCCCTCCTTTGAATGCTTCTTCTCTTTTAAAGACTTGGATTCCCTTTGAAATGAAGCATTCCTGGATTACTTGTTAGCACTGATGCGTGAGGCTGGCTGTGGTACCCTGGGTGATTAATATTTTACCTTTTTTATGATAAAATTGAAGGGCACATCTGTCTGCTCCAATTTCAATTCCTTAATATATGCTCAGTGGATCCTAGCAAGGAAGGCTTTCTACTCCACTGGCTCCTGAAGCAGCAAACCTAGGTTAAATTTTATACTTCACCGGCTGGGGTCTTCTCTCTCCTCTCTACCCCCTCCACACAATTGCGGTAAAAGTCTGATACCAAGAAAAACGGGATTAAGCCTTCCTTGCTAGCCCTGTCCTAAAAATGGTCATATTTCATGTGGTCTTTGCTGCGTTTGGTTTTGTTTCTGATTTCACAAATCACTGAGGTACAGTCAGATGACATGCTAAACTCCCAAGTGAGTTCCAGTGAAAAGCTGCCTTTCAGCTTTGGAAAATAGGCATCTAAAACAAAACCAAATACAACCAACAATTTGACACAGGCAAAATTATGGCTCCCACCCCCAGATGAAACTGGGGGTTTCGAATGTGGCTCTAAGAGTTAACACTCTGTCCGTGTGTTTGTATGCTAGGTGATATATCCTCAGTAGGGTTGACTACTAGACTGTGTTTTATCGAAGTGTGTAAGAATAAAAACTCACTTGCACGAATTGAAAAGTACAGAAATGACACTTGTGAACGTGTGAACGTTAACACTGTAGTTGATAGATCTTAAGCTGCTAATTGTTGAGAGAGAATTACATTTATGTTTGGTCTGGTGGCTGCAGATTCTCCGCAGCACTTTTACTGTATATACAAACTGAAATAAAGACCTCAGCTATTAACGAGGTGGTTGGACTCAGGTTTGTTTGCTCTTTATTTTACATGCTCAGTTCCTACTCACACATTTGTCAGTCTGAAAACTTTCTATTCATTGTACATGAGGAAGTGTGTGCACGTGTGTGTGTGCATGCCTGCGTGTGTGTGCCTGGCTAGTATTGGAAAGCCGTAACTGACAGCTGGGAAGCTGGAGTTTATACATGTCATTTCAGACTGTCACTTTGCCACAATCCCTCTAGTCCAGTAGCTAAGACTGCCATTTAGTTCTTTGGAGGGGCATGGAAGCAGTCCCCCCAAATTCAGCATCTGACCACGAAGTGGTTCTAACAGTCCCTGCCCATTCTTACGAGGCTTTGTTAAAATGTCACGATGGATGCACAGACATACTTTGGAAAGCCCCTAGCAGAGGAGTCTTTGTCCATGTGAGGGATAACTGTCCAGCCCAATCCCACCTGGCTTTGTTACAGGGGTCATGATTTCTGTTGTGACTTTTCCACGATTTCTGAGAGACCTTTGGGAATCAAAAAGCTCTGATCTTGCCTCTGACACATACCAAGCAGGGTCCTGATGATTTGCTCCCTCACAGCCCCGATCCAAATGGACTCTCGGGGACACATTTCCAGCTCACCAGCTCTGTGCCCTCACTCCTCATGATCCTACCAAGTAGGTGTTGTGAGAGGGAATATATAATTTCAGGCCTGTTTTCATCTAATAAATGTTTTGGCGAGTTGGAGGCTGGTTACCTAAATCTGAGATCCCACGAGAGTGCCCTTAAGCTTCTCAAAAGTGTAGACAGGGACGGCATACATGGATGTGTAGGGTGTGCGAATCCCAGCCTCGGGGGTGCCCCGTAAGTGGCACACACTGTCAGGGACACAGCCGAGTGTCGCACCCTGAGGAGTGGGCCCAAGGAGCGCCCACCGAGCACATCTGTGGGTCAGTGCTACATCGTTTTAGACCTGGCTTTATCTGGGGAGTGAAGACTAGAAAAAGAAATCTGAAAAGCTGAGGTGAGGGGCGGATTGATAAGGCAGGGAGGGTGTGGCCAACTAGAAAATAGGCCTCACTAAAGGATTCACTTACGTTGCTTAAACTCGATGTCTGAGCATCTAGGCAACCGGTGACCCCACGCCTAGGTAGTGAAGAGCAGCTGACATACATCGAGTACTCACTGAATACCAGATCTGATGCTTGCTATCTGACATGCTGTTGCCACCAGCGGCATCCTGTGTCTGCAGGAGGAAGATGAAGCCTGGGTTAAATGCTTGCCCGTAGCTGTCTGTTTGGGACGTGGTAAGTGAATGTGGTAGAAAATATGTTGGTGCAATATTATGACAAAAGATGGTGTCTGTGACTGGGGAGCATAAGAGTTAATAGAAACCAAGAAGAAAACCGTCAGCTCAGCGGAAAAAATGCATAAAGTTTTTGTGGATATAGTTTCCAGGAAGAGGAGTCACCAGTAAGTATTCGAAAGACAGCGTCCAGCTTCATGTAAATCAGCATATCACAGGGGGAAAGGCCAATTGAGGGCTAGCACGTGGCCTCCGACTGTGTCGAGGGTATTTTTGTTTGTGTAAATAAATGTAAGCAAATACACAGAAACAAAAGTGCACAGTCAGCTATGCCCGGTGGGTGCTTCTGGCAGCGGGGACTGAGGAGGAGGGCGAACAGCAGTTACGTCTGATTTGTGTGGAATGTGAATCTCTGGGTGTGACTGTATTTGTGGGGTTCTTTGAAAAAAGACCAAACTTTTTTAGAATACTAGGACCTTCCAGGAGGAGGGGCTTGCTAGTGTTCCTAGGGCCCAGTACCCTCGACCACCTTTTGCTTTAGCAGTGTTTTAGAAGGATCTCTGCACCAGATCTGCACCACCAGATGGGCTTTCTTCCAACCCTGGGTTCTGAGCGGTGGTGGCATGCCTGGCCCGCGGCCAGAGGCTTGCTGGCAACAGCCGGTACCGCCTGCTCAGCTGTCACTCATCCCCCAGCCTGAGAGCCTCTTTGCACCAGGCTGAGCTGTGCTGTGCAGTCAGGGAGAGGGGTGCGGGTGAAATGCCTGTTGTGATAGAGTCAAGCCATGTGCAGAGCGAGGGGAGGAAGTCCTCGTCACCATGGAGGTGGTGTCTGGGCTGAGAGGAGGGTTTTTGGTGAAGGAGATGGAAAATGGGAAGGCAATCCCCACTGAAGGAGCAATATTAGCAAAGCCACCAAGGTGGAAAGCGCAAGGTGGTGGTTCAGGCACTGGGTAGGAGCCTTGAGTGACTGTGGGCTACCGAAGAGCGTGTGGACCAACAACAAAGTTTAGGGGCCTCCCTGGTGACACGAGTGGTTCAGGACCGCACTGTGAGGCAGCCGCAGCCGCTGCAGCACGAGTTCGAGCCCTGCCCCTGCCGGGAAGGTGGCCCACAGGGCACAGCAGACCTCTCCTGCCTCCCCGCTGCCCCCTCAGCAGTGTGCTTCAGTCAGTCTGCCTGTTCTGCTCCCCACTCTGTCTCTGGTGACTCCTCTCACCCTTGTACCTCTGGCCTGTACCCCAGTTCTTGTATGCATAAATAAATCTTAAAAAAAAAAAAAAAAAAAACAAAGTTAAAATGGCAGGGGGGGCCANTTGTACCTCTGGCCTGTACCCCAGTTCTTGTATGCATAAATAAATCTTAAAAAAAAAAAAAAAAAAAACAAAGTTAAAATGGCAGTGGGGGCCAGGCAGCCAGAAATCTTAAGTGTCAGGCTAAAGTTTTGCCCTCAGGCTGCAAGACAAGGTGTTGAAGTGTGGAGAAGGAATAGTGAGTGAGCCAGCCCCAGGAACCTCTTTTCCTTGTCCAAGTCAGTTGGCAGGTGAGAAATGCTGTCGAAGGTATTTGGCTTTTTACTTTCAATCCTGTAAGTGGTGTAGTCACAGTTGTATTTGATATCAGGGAACTGAGGGTATGAGAAAGTCAGTTCAATTATTTTTTTTAAATCCCCATCACTTTTGGTATTAGAGTCCTTAAATGCTAGAGCAAGAGTATTGACTGAATTTAAATCCACTGAATGCTTAAGCTGTCAGAAGACTTCAGTAGCTGTTGAGACTCTAGTAAAATAAAGTACAGCAATAAAATAAAGCAAAGTACAGCACCATGATGAAAATAACTCGTAGCAATTACTCTGCCTTAAAGAGAGCCTAGTGCGGATTACGAGAGGTAACTGTCCCATGCCTAGCTGGCCCGCAAGCCTGCGTCAGCGCTCCACAGATGCTCTCCGTTGTTGACATCATTCGTAGCTGGTGGCTCGTTGAAGACAGGGACTTGTCTTGCACAGATGGATCTTTTCAGAATGTTTCATGTCTCCCATTCTCACCTGATGAAAGACCCAGAAGCCAGAATTTGGACTATCCCTGGCCAGTCCTGACTCTCAAGCTGCTTTGGAAAACAAAATCACCGTGTGTCAAGAATGCACTGACAGGGAAACACCCAGAGGGAACTGCACGGCCAGCCAGGACAAAACCTTGCAAACGGTGCCCGTGTGACTGTTGCTTCTTAACCAACAGCTACAGGGAATGATGCCTGGCACATAATAGGTGCTCGTTAAAAAGTGGATTTTTTCCCTATAATATTTGCTTGCTTTTCTGGGTGTAGTCCCCACAGAATTTCCACCAATTCACCTTTTCACCAGCACCATAGTCCCTTGTGCTCTTCCTGTCCCTGCCTTGACCAGTCCCTCCCTCTTCCCTGCAGAATGTCTCTGATTTGTAGTTGTCTGTTTTTGTTTTGTTGTTGATGTTATTTTTTCCCCCTGGTCCCCTGTATTCCTCCTGTAAGTGAGACCATCCGGTATTTTCCTTTTTCCTTCTGACTTATTTCACTGAGCATAATCCCTTCAAGCGCCATCCATGTTTCTGTGAATGGCATTAGTTCATCTTTTTTGATTTCTGAATAGTATTCTGTTGTGTATAGAGACCACATCTTCTTGGTGCAGTCATACAGCAGTGTATTTCAGTCAATCTGCCTGTTCTGTACCCCAGTCCTTGTATGCATAAATAAATAAAATCTTAAAAAAAAATTCCAGCATCAATTACAGAATTTTTGTCCATTTTAAATGCTTTGTCACATAGCTTGATTTTTCTTCATTGTAAGACCCCTGTGTTTGGTCCCCAAAATACATATAAATTTTGTGTTTGCCAATGAACCTTTTCTCAGACAGCTGAACTAAGAGGGTGTGTGAGGAGTGAACTTGGCTTCACAGGTGCTGCCACCTGGGCCGCCGCCCCTGGCCGCGGGCCCTGGTTCCTCCTGACAGACCCCGCACCGCACTGCAGCAGGGCCGGACAAACTTAGTCCTTCTTACTCGTTTTCGGTTTCAAAGCACTCAGGACGAGCGCCTGCTGAACACCGTTTAGCAGTCAGGCCCAGGTGTGCGACGCCAGCCCCTCTGGGCTGATGCTGTTTGTTCCTGCCCGCAGAGGGACCCAAGCTTTGGCCCTTTATTCTTTTTTTGAAAAATCAGCCTCATGGAGGTGAAACACCCTCCAAGGCACCCATGCAAGTGTTCTGTCCAGTGGCTCTCAGCGTGGTCACCGAGCCGAGCACCCAGGATGTCCGATTCCAGGACATTTCACCGCCCAAAGCGGAGCCCCTCGCAGCTCGGAGCAGCGCCTCCTCCTTCCGGCTACAGCTGGGCCCGCTCCATCCCCGGAAGTGGCCTGGCCCCTTTCTCTGAGTGGCCTTTGTGGCCGGCCTCTTTCTCTGAGGACGACGTTTCCAAGCTCCCGCCGCGTGGCAGCGGCGCCCGCGCGCCTCCCGAGCGCCAGGAGCAAGCAACACGGCGGCGCACAGCGCGTGGCCTGTGCCTGACGTCGGGGCTTCTCCCGGGCCCCCACTCCGGGGCACCCAGGACTAGTGCCGCTGCGAACGTGCGCATACACATTTTCGCAGGGACGCGGGCCCTCGTTTCTCTCGGCTTTACAGCGTCGTTGTGTCCCAGCGGGCCGCTGGGGGCCGGGAACCCCGCAAGCCCAGCTCATCCGCTGAAGGACGGGCGCTCATCCTCCATGAGGCCGAAAGGCCCAGCGGTGGGGGCCACCCGTGCACCCAGGGCCTCTGCAGAACTGAACGTGGAGGTGCTGGGCCGCACACCGCGGGGAGCCGGGAGACCTCTCTCCCCAGAGGCACGTCGGTTTGCACCCCCAGTCCCGTGCTCACCTGCAAGTGGCGGCTCCTCCTTTTGATCTGAACATCTGCGATGACCACGCATTTTATTCCATCCCACAAGCTGTCTTGTTCCCGCCCACACAGTCTGAGGCTGTCCGCCTGGTGTTTGCATGCACCTGCCTTGCATGTCTCCTGCACCCACGAAAAGCCCCACAGCCCAGGCCCCTAGAACTGGGCTGGCTGGACCAACTGACCCCGGGATGCGACCCCGCCGACAAGATACGCACTTGTGCTTTGTGACTGAAGACCTAACAGCTGCAAAGCTACTTCTGCTTAAAACCAAGGTTTTAGTTTTAAAAAAGAAAGAAAAAAAGGAAGGAAGCAAGGAGAAAGAGAAGAAAGAAAAGGGAAGGAAGCGCAGCTGCAAGCCCCGCGGCCTTGGCGGGTCTGGGTGGGAGTCCAGGCCCGCTCACGCAGGTCTTGTGCGGCTCTGCCCCCACGCCGTGCTCCCGCCTGGCCCGCCCTGCTTTGTCCAAGCTCTCGAAGTCCTTTCGTTTACCTCTTCAGGGGATGTCCCGACATGGGCAGTAAGAATGGAACGAACCCAAATCCAAGGTTATCAGGGTGGGGGTACTGGGCCAGATGTGGACTGCCATGATGGGGCTTTCCGCAGCCCCTTGGGTGGAGCCCTGTGAAATCTCCCATAGTCAGCTGTTTTTTTTTGAGTACAAAATGGGTAATTTCATACAATGATGTGTATCATCTTTTGCTAATGAAGCCAGAGAGATGGGGACCGGCCTGAGGTGTACCAGAGAGAAAATGGCGGCGGAGGAGCCTCAGTGTTAGATGGAGAGTGAGTGAAGAGCAAGCGCAGGGAGAGGAGAGTCTGGGACAGCCTCCCCCACAGCTGTCTGCTCCCTGGAGGCTCCACAGGTAACTGAGGGCAGAGGCCGAGGCCTGGGCTTGCTGGCAGTAGCCGCAGGCTCCTCTCCAGGGGCTCCGCCCAGAGGGCCGCACCTCCTCCCATGGACAGCGCAACAGAGCCCACTGGGGCCCGTGTGTCCTGCACACCTGGGGGTCTGGCCCTGCCTGCGGAGAGTCTCTGTGAGCCGCCAGAGCCGGTGCCTGGACCCACTGCCTCCCTTCCATCTTCCCCGCTCGCTGCCTCCCTCAGGCAGCAGCAGGCAGAGGATGAGCGGGCCTGTGGTCGAGGCCTGGCCAGCGCATGCCCGTCAAGTAGCTGGATGGGCCATCGGGCGCAGCCTGGCGACGTCTGGGCCAAGCCAGGCCCATGGTCCACTGTGTAGGGCAGAGCAAGGGCTGTGAGGTTCACGCAGCGGTGGGGCCTCCCCCGGCGGCTCTCAGGAGACAGCCAGGTAGAGAGGCCGGGCTGAACCCGCCAGGAGCCAGGAGCTGGAGGCGAGTTTAGCTGACCGTGACTGAGTCAGCCAGGACTGTAACCTCCAGACAAACCCAAGAGGAAGGTTCTTGGAAGAGCTTCCTGGTCGGGAACGTGTGGCGATTCCCGGAGCTGGGCACTGGCTGGAATGGCAGCTTCCTTACCCCACACCTGCCCCAGCCCTCCTGCTGGTCCTTCCTGAACTGTGGCCTTTCCTTACAGACCAGGGATCTAGGGAGCAAACTTCTCTGACAGCAAGAGCTGCTCTAGCTTGGCCCTGAGGAGAAGGCCGAGTGGACCTCCAGGCCAGACCTGCCAGAAGCACAGGTAGCACCTAGCTTGGAGCCTGGCGTCGGAGGGGAGAGGCTGGGCAGTCGGAGTCTTTCCCTGGGGCCAAGCATCCAGCACACACACACCTTCCTTGGAACTGGGTCCAGGAACCTCGACAAGTCTACATGTCCCAAACAATGTTACTCTGAGAAGTTATTAAATATGAGTTTACAACTGATCAAAGCACTGTAAATACATCACAAATATTGATAGATACTTACTAAACAAAATAAAATGTTAATAGTAGAGTATCTTATGAGTTGATTGGATTCCCCTGTGCCAGTGGGTAAACAGTCCTCATCTGTGATGAAGCAGAACTCAGCTCTGTCACATCTTAGCTCTTATTTTTCCGGGATAAGCACTGAGAATTCTTGTCACATAAATAGCAGTGGAAAAGGAGGGTGTGTTAGAGTAGTGTCAGTTATTTTAATTACCCTTGAGTTTTATGCCAAAAATCAATAGTAATCCATCACCAAGAATTATTTTTTGTTGCAACTGGATGATGGGTAAATGAAGGCTCATTATTCTAGTTCCTCTGCTTTTGTATCTGTTTCCATTTTCCACAGGAAAAGATAAATAACCTTATTAGCTGACAAGAGGATTTCTCTTTCCTGTAACTTTGTTGCAAGCAAAAGATAGCAGCCACTTGCCAGACAAAAGGCTTTGGCTCCAGTCTCCAGGGCCCTCGAGCCTCCTCCCCTCCCACAGCTGCACCCAGCCCCCGTCTGGGGGCCCCACCCCAGGACCACCATTTGCCTTTGGTTCCCAGAGCAGAAGCTGCTTTCTAGAGACTGCCATGATGGACCCCTTAGCCGAGAGGCTGCGGAAACGGGCCAGACCAGGCAGAGGGGAAGGAAGGGAGACTCCACCTCGGGATGCAGCTGCCCTCACTGCCTGCCCAGCTCATGCGTCTAGAAGGGGAGTCCATCTCCATCTCTTCAAATTCTTTCAGCCCAGGAGAGCTTAGCAAATAAACTACAACTAAAATAAAAGTGAACAACTACTTTTTTGATTCTGGAGCAGATGCTGGATTTGGAATAGGGTGAGAGTGCTATAAAAGTCAACTGGGATCGTGAAAATATTGAGAAGGGAACTCCCTATGACCCAGTAATCCCACGTCTGAGTATTTATCTAAAGAATGCAGAAACACTACTTTGAAAAGGTATTTACACCCTGTGTTCATAGTGTAAAATAACCAAGCTACGGAAGCACCTAATTGCCCATCAATGGGTGAAGAAGGTGTGTGTGTACACAGGCATGTATGATGGAATACCCAGCCTTGGCAGGAAAAGGTGGACTCTGTCATTTATGACGACGTGGATGGACTTTGAGGACACTAAGAAAACAAGTCAACTGGAGGACAAATACGATGATTTCACTCGGCAGAATATAAAGAAACAAAGCAAAGAAAACAAAACTCTTAGAGAAGAGATTGGTGGTTTCCAGAAGGGAGGTGGGTAAAGGGGGTAGGGTCTGCTGTATGGTAGGGGATGGGAACTGGGCGGTGGTGAGCACCATGCAGTGTAGACAGATCTCGAATTATAAGCACTGTGTATTTATGCTGTACACCTGCAACACAAAGAAACGTCACATCAATAAAAATTTATTTAAAAAAAGACAGCTGGGACAACTGGTGATAACTGAGTATGATTTTGCAGATGAAGTAACAGCATCACGGTGAAATACATCATGACATGACAAGGTTACTTGGCCAATGTCCCTATTCTTGGGAAAACACCCCGAAGACGTTAGGGTTCAGGGGGGCACCCACCTCTGCAACTTACCCTCTGATGCTTGCAGGGAGCCTGAATATGCAGAGAGGGGCTCAGCATTTGCTAAAACTTGGTGAATGTGAGTTAAGGGAGGGACAGGAGACTCTACACTAGTCAACTTTTCCGGAACTTGGAAGAACAAACGCTCACGCGGCTCCCAGGCCAGGCAAGCTTGGTCTCTGTCGCCACCTGGTGGCTGCTCGGAGGAGCGCGCCCGAGACTTTTCACCCGGCGCCCCAGGCCGCGCGCGTGGACCGCGCGCCGCCGCCCGCCGCCCTCCGCCCGGCCCTCCCGCCCTGGGCCGCGTGCCCGCCGCAGCCCGCGTCTCACGCGCTGGCGGTGCAGGCACGGTCGTCTCGGCAGAACGGAGTCCGAGTTTCGGCGCTGCCAACCGGACGCCTCCCGCAGCTGGGAAGCGGCTCCAGGAGAGCGCGCAGGTGAGGCCGCGGCTGAGCGCGTCTCCCGGCTCGTCCCCGCAGCGAACGGGCCCCGCCGGCCTCAGCCGAGTCCACGCTCCTCCGGCCACGCGTCCAGGGTGTGCGCGCCGCAGGCCGCGCTCGGACCTCGTCTCGCCCGCCGAACTCCGCGCGCCCCACCCCCCAGACCCGCCGAGTCCCCCCTCGGCTCTGGGCCTCTGCTCACCAGCGCCCTCTGCCGCCGAGCCGGACCGCGTCCCCCGCCCCGGCTCCCGTTCGCGCAGCGGCGCACCCGGGGGTGGCCGTGGGCACGTGCCGAGCACCCTCCTCCCCAGCGGGTGCGTGCTGCGGACAGGCCCGGCCCGGATGGCTGCCCCAGGCCTCCAGGGCTTTTCCCCCCGGGCTCTGCGCCTAGGCGACAATCCGGACAGAGTGAACCCGCCCAGGATGTCCGTGGTTTCCAGGGGAGCTCAGGAGGGAAATGGTGGCCCTGCCCTCTGGGAACAGCAGCCACAAGGGGTCGTTCCCAGGGGGCTTGGGACCACCCAGGGCTAGGTCCCTGCCGCTGGCCTCCCGGTTCCCAGGGAGGAGGGACCCTCTGTAACCTGGGGAATCCCTCGCTCGGCCCCCCAGCGGGCACACACACACACACACACACACAGAGGCTGGCAGCTCAGCAGAAGGTCCCCAGGGACAATGCTGGGCAGGGCTGGAGAAGACATGGTGGGTCCCCACCCACCCTGCCCAGCTCCTGGCCTTTCTGGGCCCGCACGGGTGGGCCACACTGCCTAGGAGGGCCCGCATGCCAAACACTGACGGGACACAAGCCAGAGGCCCGGGGCCGGGGGCCAGGGGGCCCGGCCACCTCCATGCTAGGGCAAGCCCAGCCGCGTGGCGGCAGTCTCAGAAACGTGTCTAGCTGAGGTGTCGCTGCAGAGGAGCAGGTCTCCGATGCGAAGTTTGATGAATTTTTACACCGGCTTAACCCTGTAACCAACTCTCAAAGCAAAACAGAACTTCCCGGCTCCCCAGAAAATCCCAGTGGCCCCTCCCCAGTGGGTCCTGCCCCACGCCCAGCCCCCAGCGGCCACTGCCGACCCCACAGCTGCCTCCTCCAGGCGGAGCGCTGGGCTGGGTCAGGGCTGAGCCGTGAGAGTCCGGCCGCCAGCGGCAGCTCATGCATGGGCCCGTCCGTTTACCTCCAGCGGTGGACCCCGGTTGCTCCCGGGTCGGGGTAACCAGTCTGTGTGAGTCTCCATTCACCTGGCAGTGCGGTGCTGGGGTGCAAGGACCAGCGGATGGCGTGGATCTCCGCCTTCCCGGGGCCCCATGCCCCCCCAACACTTGGGGTCATCTCCCCTTTTCGTTGCAGCCATTCGAGTGGGTCTGCACTGTCCTGAGTCTGCTGGCTGAAAAAAACAAGCAAACACCCGCTGTCCTCCCCCGGCCCCCGGCGGTCCCAGCGGCGTCCTGGGCTCCCCTCACCTTCCAGCCAGTACCGCCGCAGGTCCGCAGGTCCCAGGCAGAAGTAGCACGTGGACGTCCAGTCGCACTGGCCCAGCCCCATGGGGCGCCGGCACCGGGTCCCCAAGCGGAAAGTGGCGGTGGGGTTTCTCTACCAGCTGGGGTTTCTCTACCAGCTCGGCCTCCCGCTTCCCTCCCACGCAAGGAGGCTGTCTGGGTGCTCGGCCTGGGCCACTACCGCGAACGGCAGCAGAGCACCCCGACAGCCGGGGCCCATGCGCAGGCGCCAGCTGGCTGGGTGTCAGGGGAGCCGGCCGCCCACTGCTACCTGGGTCTTCTCGCCCGCCCACAGCCCAGAGGGCTCCGAGACCTCTCACTGGCACTAATCCTGCTGCTGAGGGCTCCACCCTCGTGACCCCAGAGCCCGCCCCTGCTGCCACCTTGTTGAGGGTAGGCTTTAACTCGAGTTCGAGGGCACCGTCTAGAGCAGGGCCCCCCGGGCGGGGGGAGAGGGAGGGGGACGCAGGCCCGCTGGGAGCTGCAGGTGAGGGCAGCAGCCATGACCCATGGGCAGGGAGCCCTCGAGGCAGAACCCTCGGTGGCCACCACCTGATCCCACAGGCCCCGAGGCCGCCGCTGCTGCTGCCAGGCCTGACCCGCCAGCACAATGGCCGCCAGCTGCTGACCTTGCGCAGGATGCAGCCCTGGCCTGGGGGGCCTCAGCCTGGCAGGAGAGACGCTGACCAGCCTGGGAACGCTCTGGTCCAGAGCGGCCTCTCTGAAGGGGCTGGAGACCGAGTAATGAGAGGGGCGGTGGGGACGGGCACAGCCGGCAGCGGCACGGACGGAGGTGCCCTGCTTGGTGCCCGCCAGGTAGCAGCAGGGAGGCCACGGGGCTGGGGGTCCCAGTCCTCTCACTGCCCCTCTGCAGCTCCAGAGGCCAAAACCAAGCAGAGGCCAAAACCAAGCTCCAGGGCCGGCCGGCTGGAGTCTGCTCGCCTGCTGTGCCCCATGGGGTCCTCTGAGCCCTTCCAGGGACATGGGTCCTACGGCTCGGCCCCACCCCGACCTTCCAGTCAGCGGCCCCTAAACAGTCACCGCCAGGCCCAGCGCGGGGCTTCTGAGATGCGTCTTGGGAGAAGGCTGCAGCCACAGGAGCTTTGCGCTCGAAGCCGGGGCAAGGAGGGCCCTCTGGTCGGCCGCATGACCCCACCGGCTCCGCTGTAGCCGCGGGCGGGGCCCAGGCAGGGAGCTGGTGGCTGGGCGGGTCGCAGACGGAGCAGGTCGCAGACGGAGCGGGTCTGGGGAGCAGCAGGTTTCCCGAGGACGCATGGGTGCTGGGAGACGGGAGAGGAGACAGGAGGGGTTGGGGTGGATTCCTGAGTGCCCGCTAGGGGAGGCCCGGCACCCCCAAACCGCGCCATGTGCGGCGGGGCCCACCGGGACAGGGTGCTGACTCGGCTTCTGCGCCCGGCCCTTCCTCCTTCCCGAGCTGCCGGCCTGACCCCGACTTGGACAAACATCTTGCTGGCCTCCGCCTCGCCTGCCCGGAGCCCGGCCCGGCCTGAACAAACACTCGGGGCGCGCTTCCGGGCCGGCTCTAGGGAAAACCCGGCCAGCTGCCGCGGAGGTCAGCCTGGGAGGAAGTGGAAGGAGCGGCCCCAGGCCCCTCACTGGATGGCTGCGCCGGCCCGCCCGCCTCTGGGGCGCGGGCGGCGGAGCGGGAGCGGCCTGGCCTGGCGCCGAGAGGGGGCGCCCCCACGGCGGGAGCCAGGCCTCGCGGGCTCGCCTCTGTGCCGCCGGCCCTCGTGCCCTTTGCGGGGACGCCTGAGGGGTCAGGGCCCGGCCGGCCGGGCGTTGGGAGTGGACTGGACGTCCGGGCAAGGGGAGCCCGCGCAGCAGGGCAGCTGGACGCTGAGATCGCCTCGCCAGCAGGTCTCCTGCTGGGCCGGGGAGAGCCGGTGGGCGCTGGAGGTGGCGAGACCAGGGTTCGAATCCCAGCTGTGCCCAGACCAGGCCCCCGCGGGTCCGGGTCCGTAGCTGCCGGAGCTGCGCCGCCCCCACCACGAAGGACAGGGGAGCACCCACCCGGGCTGTAACCCGCCCAGCCCCGGCCCTGCGCAGGGACCGCCCCAGCCCCGGCCAGGGCTATCGGCGCCTTCCTCCACCCCGCGGGTAGGGGCTGGGGGACCACCGTTCAGCACCCCTCCTTGAAAGTTTTACCAGATAAACCTCTAGCCCGCAGTTGGCTTTTTTGTTTTCCGGGCAGATTTGGGAGCGGAAACAATAGGATTCGTGTGTCGGTTTGCTAGGTTCTCTGTGTCTGGAAGCGGGCTGGAGCCCCACCTCAACTTCCGGTCTTGGGAGGAGGTCACAGGCCCGGAGGATGGGCGTGGGCGGTGGTCAGGGAGGGAGCTGGGGTGGGAGCAGTGGGGAATTACCCGATATGCCCCTTCCTGCCTCTGGATCTTTGCTGAGCTGTTCCCCTGCCCCAGTGCCCCTCCTCAGCAGTCTCTTGTGCTTCCTTAGTTCAGGTATCACCTCTTCCAGGAAGCCCTCCCGGGAAGCCCTCACCAGGACTGAACTGGCATCAGCACTCCCTTCTGCATGAGTCTCTGAGCTCAGTGCAGGGTCTAAAGACGACCCTGGGGGACACCAGCCGAGCATGGTCTTGGCTCTCTGCTCAGGGGTCTTTATCTGGGAGGGAGAGGGTGGAGGGCACAGGAGGGGTGTGGGTGGGACACACGTAAGGGCTGGGCCCTACCACCTGGCTGTGCGAGGGTGCAGTGAGTTCTCCCTGAACCTCAGTTTCCTTCTCTATAAAATGGGGGTGACAGCACTGCCTGGAGGAACTAACTGGACCAGACCCAGGGACACCGAAGGGAAACCCCGCTTTCAGCACCTTCACCAGGCAGGAGCTGGGTCCGCTGAGGTGGTGACTCTCTTGGCTGGACCTGCAGGGTGTGGAGGTGGAAATAGCTCCAAGGGCCATAAATCACGCCCAGTCACTCAGTTACTGGCCAAAATTAGCCAGCCCCCTCCCCTCATCTCCCAGCATCCTTGGAGAAAGGGCGAGGGAGGGGAGTGGGAGGGAGCCCCAGGTGCTGGCCCCGCTGTGATGGCACCCGGCCGCTGCACCTGGGCCTATTCTGCGGCTCCTTCCTAACCTCTCCCTCGTAGCGTCATGTGGGGCTGGCGGCGCAGGCAGAGGGGCCCGGGCGTCAGGGCTCCCGCCGAGGCTGCCTGAGCCCCAGCCCATGGGTGGGCTGCGGATGAGTCTCAGGAGAACAGGAGAGGCCAGAGGCGCCCTGCAGGAGGGGGCAGAGGAAAGCACCTCCAGGGCCCCTGCCCTCTCTGCTGGGTCACAGACAGGCACTTGCCCGCGGGTGGCAAGTTGTGCCGCCTCCACGTGGGCACCGAGCTGTGTGGGGGTGTCGGGCTCACGCCTGGCTCGCTCCCCCGTGCTGCAGGTCCTAGCCGCCGCTGTTCCAGGGGCCTGCCCACCGCCAGGGGAGTCCAACCGGGGCACGGTGACCGGTGTAGGGTCTGGGGGACCGCGCTGAGCTTCCGTGTCAGTCGAGCTTCCGGCGCTCAGAATGGGGCTGAGCCCCCCCCTCCCTGGGCTGGGGTGAGGCAGCTGGGACCGCTGGGCTGGGGGTGGACCCTGCCCCTGCTGCACTGGCCCACCTTGGGTCCCTGAGTCACTGCAAAGCTCACCAGAACACACCTCTCCCCACCTACTTTTGTCTCGTGTTTATTTTTAACACAAATAATGCACATTGTTTGGAAAACTTAGAAAATTCAGACACAAAGGGAAAAAAGCCCCCCCCCCCAGTCATACCCGGGCAGGCCGGGGTGGAGGTTCTGCCTGGCCTTGGCCCTGCGAGGGGCAGACCTGTGTCTGCTGCTCGGCTGTGGGGCTCAGCCCTCGGCTCCTCCGGAGTAGGGGTGCCCGTGGGCACAGAGGGGAAGTGAGGACAGAGGCCCGCAGGGGTGACGGGTCCAGCTGAGGAAGTAAAGGCACCGAGTCCTCCTGCTCCACGGGCCTGCCCACAGCCAGCCAGCCTCATGCCAGGTCCGGGCTCCAAGGTGGTGCCCCAGCGTCCGGGCTGCACCAGCTGGCCCTGGAGGTGATGCAGAGAGGAGGGGCCCCTCGTGGTCTCAGATGCCTGATTCTGAGCCTGGCCTGGTCAGCCCGGCCTCCGGAGGACAGGGGAATCAGGGCGGGCCAGGGGGCAGGCGATCAGCCATCTTCAGCAGAGAAAGAGCCGCGACTGGAGCCAGGTCTGCTCCGCCAGCCTTCCTGGGTGGCTACCTCCAGGCCTTGCTGGATTCCCGCAAGCCTCGCTCCCCGAGATACCTCCTGGGTCGCACAGTCCCGCCACCCCCTCTGAGCTGAGGCTGGGGCCGTGGGATTCTGAACCCAGGTAGGGAGGAAGCGAGCCCAGTGTGGCCTAGCTGCGTGGGTTAGGTTGGGTTGGGGGTTTGGGCCCGTGGCCCTCCTGTTCCTGCCCCGCCCCAGGTGTGGCCAGACAATGGCTGGGTGGCCACATCTGTGCTGACCTCACCGGCTTCCGCTGGGGCCCTGTGGGACCCCCTGTTTTGCTGGGGAGAGGGTCTCCCCTCCTATCCTCTTCCTCCAGGCTCCTTCCTGCTTCCCGAGTGTGGGGCCCTTCCGCCAGGCGCTCATCCACGGCACCTGAGGTGCAGAGCATCCGCCAGGAGGGCCCTGACTCACTTCCTGTTTCCTGGAGCTGGAAATAGCCTGCCCTGGAGGCTGGGCAGGCCTGGGGGCCCCCCTCCCCTGACCGCTGTCCCAAGACCCCCTCCGTGTCCCCCCCGGCCCGTGTCCACATGAAGAGCCCGGTCTGAAACCCTTGATACGACAGCAAGGACGACCCCGCTTACTCCGGGCCTGGGGCCCGCCCCGCAGCCTTGAGCCGGGGTGAGGGCCCACCCCACAGGTGCCTGCAAACACAGAACAGGCCCTGGCCGCGCCCAAGGGGGTGCGGGCACCCCTGGCAGAAGGGACAGGCAGGTGCCAGGCAGGGAGCGTGCATGGGGGCCTGGGGGATGAGGGATTATGGCCCCCAGCCTGCGGATGAGGCTGAGGACTGAGCTCTATTTACCCCAGGGCTTTGGCAGAGTTGGAGCAAAACAGGAGGAAACCCCTGTCTGAAACACCCCCCGACCCCCGGGCTGCCACGTGGAGAAGTAACCGGAGGAGGGCGAGGCAATGGTCCTTGGACTGTGTTTTCTTTTTTTAAAGATTTATTTATTTATGCACACAAGCACTGGGGTGCAGGCCAGAGGTGTAGGGGGTGAGAGGAGTCAGCAGAGACAGCGTGGGGAGCAGAACAGGCAGATGGACTGAAACACACTGCTGAGGGGAGCAGCAGGGAGGCAGGAGAGGTCTGCCGTGCCATGTGGGTTACCGCCCCAGGAGGCAGGGATCGAACTCAAGGCTGCGGGTTGCGTGCGGAGCTTAACCCGCTGCGCCACCGGGAGGCCCCCCTTGGACTGTTTTCACCTCCATGCCCTGCACCAGGTCCTGGGTGGGGGCCTGGGCCAAAGCTGAAGCCGCTGCGATGAGGGCAGCTCGGGTGGGGGGGGGGCAGGAGGAGGGGAAGGGCTGGGGGCTTGAGTCTCCCCTCTGTAAGTGGGAGCCACAGGGCACCTCGCGCAGGTGAACCTGCGCGGCGCCCTGAGCACGGGCCGGCCGTCTCCACGGCCCTCGGCTGCTTTCCCTGCAGAGCCGTCTCCCTCGGGCTGGGCCTGGCGGCCTGGCCTTGCCTTTGCCGGAGCTGCGCTGCGGTGACCTGTGCCCCTCGCACGGCCTCACCGGCCTTTGCAGGGGGGACGGGGCTCAGGGAGAGGGCTTTGTCCGAGGCCCCGCAGTCGCAGTTGGAAGTGGCAGAGCAGGATGGGAGTCCGCACCCCTCAGGCCCCTGGTGAAGTGTCCTCCCTGCCCGCTCCCTGAGCTGGGGAGTGGAGGGGAGGCTGGCCCACTGCCCGGGCAAGCCCCGTCCCCCTCCCAGGCCAGGCAGGGTCGTGGCCTTCCCGGGCAGGTATGTGAGGGCAGGAGGGGACGTCCACGGTGAGGGTTGGGGGTGCAGGGCGAGGTCAGGGCTGCCTTGGAGCCGGGCACCGGGCTGGGAGAGGACGGGGGACACTTGTTCTTCTCTGCTCTCCCGGCCCTCCCCATGAGCCCGCCCGGAGATGCGAGGAACGCAGGTTAGCCTCGGCTGGGCCCGGCCCCTGCGATGCCCCCCGGAGAGCAGACAGCGCCGCCCCCGCTGCGTGCTCTGGCGGGCGGGGGTGCCTCGAGCCCAGGCTGGAGGTCCCCCTGGCCTGGGACCGTGAGAAGGCTGCCTGGAGGAGGGTGAGTGGGGCCAGGGCGGGAGGGAGGCCCAGGGGCGGGGGGTGCCCCAGCACACAGGGGCCTGTGGGTGCTGGCCCGGGCTCATCTGCCAGACGAGGGCCAAGGCGCAGGGCTTCGTTCTGGGGCCCAGCTGTGGTTAGCGGGGCTGCTCTGGAGTAAGCCGGGGGATGGCACTCTCGAAAGTCCGCAAAGGCTCCGGCCAGGCTGCCCAAGGGCAAGGCTGGACGCCCCAAGGCCACAGGTCAGAATAGCTGAGGCCAGGCTGCCCAAGGGCAAGGCTGGACGCCCCAAGGCCACAGGTCAGAATAGCTGAGGCCAGAAGCTGGACCGCCCACGGCGGGCTGAGCCTGACACCGCGGGGACTGAGTGATGGAGCGCACAGGACCGGGTCTCGGGGTCTCGTGGGGAAATCCTCCACCAGTCCCGGGGTGCAGGACCCAGACCATCAGCTTCTGTGGCCCAAAGCCCTCCCCGGTATGAAGCCCTCCCCGGGCCACTGCGGGTCAGGGCCTCCCGTGGAGTACACTTGCCCCGCGTGTGCCAGACCCCATCTTTGGCACACAACCCTGGTGTGCACCCCGCCGTGCGTGCACATCTGCTCCCGTGCCTGCCCCGGGGGATACGCTGTAGCGCAGGTAAGGGGGCACTGGGCAGGTTCGGGGTTGTTCTAGCAGACGGGTCAAGGAAGGAGTCTTGGAACCCTTGGTGGCTTTTATGCATTTTATTGTCAGAGGTGGCCAGGTACAGACAGGCATCTCACCCTCTCGGCTGCTTTCTTTCTTTTTTTTTTTTTTTAAAGATTTATTTATTTATGCATACAAGCACTGGGGTACAGGCCAGAGGTGTGGGGGAGCGAGAGGATCCACCATAGAGAGCAGGGAGCAGAACAGGCAGATCAACTGAAGCACACTGCTGAGGGGAGCAGCGGGCACAGCAGGAGAGGTCTGCTGCACTATGTGGGTCCCCTCCCTGACCGGCAGCAGGGATCGAACTCGTGCTGCAGTGGCTGCGGTTTGCTTCATAGTGCGTTGCTTAACCCACTGCGCCACCAGGGAGGCCCTTGGCTGCTTTCTACTGCTGCTGCTCGTCAGTACTGTTGGTCCTGTTGGTTCTGGCATCCTCATGACGCTGCTCATTTAAGCCATATCCAACTCAGGTGCGCCCACTTGCATATGCCCACCCTGGAATGCTCGCAGCACCGCAGGTGTCCATCATCACAGTGGTGGGAGGGTGGAGAGACCTGATTGTTCTCTGACCCTGCAGACGCCCATGGGAACAAGCCCACACAAGATGCACCAGCTCCCCTGGGAAGCTCCCCTGCGTGCTCCCATCAGCCTGCTTGTCTCAGCCCTGCTGCCTTGGGCTGCTGGGGCGCTGCCGTGACCCCAGCACCCGAGGGGTCTGCCGAAGCGAGCAGGGTCAGGCAGACCTGGGGTCCCCTGCAGGCCCAGGTCTTCCTCTCTGAGCCTCAGCCTCCCGTCTACCAAACGGGGTCCCTGTAGTGCCGGGAGGGGCACAGAGCACATTCTCAATGATTCTGAGCACACGGGTGAAGGGGGAGTCCTGGAGCCCTTGGTGGCTTTTTATACTTTCATTAGCAGAGGCGACCAGGCGCACGGCAGGCAGGGCGGGGGCCGGGAGGCTGCTTTGCTGCTCCTCTTGCTCTCCTGTTCTTCTGCTGGCATCCTGGTGACGCCCTTATCCGCCCACATCTCAGCCCAGGTGCGCCCACCTGCGCAGGCCCACTCAGGCCGCGTGCAGGCCCGCAGGTGTCCACTTCACACCAACGCCGGGGGCGGACAGCCTGACCTTCTCAGAGGCCTGCCTGGGAGGGGCCGGCGCACAGTCGGTCCCGGCCCCATGGCTCCCATCTCCTTGGTTCAGCGGCCCCCACCTGCCTGTGCCGGCCACAGAGGCCCACCCTGCGCACCTCCTCCTGGGCCGCCTGCCTGGCTGCCCCTGCAGATGGCGGCCGCCGGGAATGTGGGTGGGGGCCGGGCGGCTGCTGCTGGACAGAGGCCTCAGTGTGGAGCCCGGTCCTCCCGGCCCGGCCCGTGGCGGCATGACAGGCCGTCTGAGAATGCCGCCCATTATCCAAGGCACAGAGCACAAAGGGCCACGCGGCTCTGGGACCCCGCTGCAGAGGGCAGGGACTGCCCCGAGTCGAGGGCGGCGCGCTCCCAGGAATGAGAACCATTTCCTCCCTTTGGAGAGAGGCGGAGGCGCAGGACTGGTCCCCAGGGCCAGGGCAGGCCTGCAGCTGAGCCCACCCTGGGGGCACCCCAGCGAGGCAGTGCGAGGGGGCCACCCTGGGTTACCACGGGGGCTGGGCTGCTGGGGGCTGTAGCGGCAGGATGGGGGCGGCACTGGAGCAGGGTCCAGGATGGTTCTGGGCAGACGGGTCAAGGAAGGAGTCTTGGAGCCCTTGGTGGCTTTTCATGCTTTATTCAGTAGAGGTGGCCAGGTACATGGCAGGCAGGGGTGCCGGGGGGCCGGGAGGCTGGCAGGCCTCCCAGCCCCCAGCGCATCTCACCCTCTCGGCTGCTGCTTCTTCTATCTCTGCTGCTGCTGTTCCTTCGTCCTCACAGTTCTCGCAGTTCTGGCGTCCTCCTGACACCGCCCATTTATGCCCGTGTCCAACACAGGTGCGCCCACTCGCGCATGCCCACCCTGGAATGCTTGCAGCATCTCAGGTGTTCATCATCAGTGGTGGGAGGGTGGAAATACCTGATCAACCTTTACCCTACTGGGCCCACAGCAGCTCCCCTGTCCTTGACACGCCTGCCTGATGGGTGCCAAGCCAGGGCCGCCCCCCTCGGGCCACGCCCACCCGGTGGGCCTGGGGCAGGCAGGACAGCCCTGGGAGGGGCCAGCAGGGCCGGGTCAGTGGGCAGCTACTCGCGTGTGACCCCCAGGCTGCCCACTGGCCTCTCTGAGCCTGGCGCCAGGTTTATATTAGAAGAGGGAGGGAGCCCTCACAGCCCCCCACAACACGGCCAGGAGGAGGGTGACAGCGCTATGGGGGTGCCTGGGTGGAGTGGGGGCGGGGTCTGGCGTCTGGGGTGTCACTGCCAGCCAGCGGCTCTGGCACCTGCCTAGGCGCTCTCCCGGCTCACGCGGCCGGGGCCGTGCTCCCCAGGGGCAGAGGGACGTGACCAGGCTGTCCGCCCTCTGCCTCGGTGTGATGACGGACACCTGCGGTCCTGCACCGTGCCCGATGGCCGCACCTCAGGTGGGGCGTGGGCCTGCGCAGGTGGGCGCACCTGGGCTGAGATGGGCGGGTAAGGGCGGCCTCACGAGGACACCAGAGGAAAAGAGAACAGACGAGAGAGGAGAAAGGAGATCATAAGCAGAAGAAAGAGGAGAGAGTAGAAGACGCAGGAGCAGAGGCAGCCCTGAGGGGGAAGATGCTTGGGGCGGGGTAGGAGGCTGTGGCAGCAGGAAGGTGGTACAGGAGCAAGGCTCGGGATGGTTCTGGGCAGACGGGTCAAGGAAGGAGAGTCTCAGAGCCCTAGGTGGCTTTTCATGCTTTTATTAGTAGAGGCGGCCAGGTACATAGCAGGCAGGGGTGCAGGGGAGGGGCCCCCCCGGGAGCTGGCAGGCCTCCCTGCCCCCAGTGCATCTCACCCTCTCAGCTGCTGCTTCTCTCTCTCTGCTGCTCTCGCTTCTGCTCATCAGTACTGTGGGTCCTGGCGGCCTCATGACGCGCCCATTTAAGCCCGTGTCCGACTCAGGTGCGTCCACTTGTGCACGCCCACCTAGGCATGCACGCAGCACCGCAGGTGTCCATCATCACAGTGGCGGGAGGGTGGAAAGGCCTGATTGTTCTCTGACCCTGCAGAGGCCTGCCAGCCCCCCCACCGCCCGTTACCCCCCTGCCCCCCACCTGCCGGGCACCTGATATCATGGGCAATAAAGCCTGAAAAAGGCACCAAGGGCTCCAGGACTCCCCTTGACCCGGCTGCTCAGACCACAGAGAACTGCCCTGTGCCCTGCTGTCCTCACTCCCCCTTCCCAGAGAAGGAAACTGAGGCACAGAGGGGTTCCCAGAGCTGGGTGCTCTCCTCTTAGGCAGAGGGACACCTCTGCAAGAAACGGGATGGCTGCAGCCCCCAGGAGCGATGTCCTGCCCTGGAGGTGCTGAGCCGCCCTGGGGGCCTCTGCCCCTCCCCTCCCAGCCACCAGGGTGGGGCTGGGAGCACCAGGCACTCCCGGGGAAGTGCTCTCTGGGCCAGAGCCCCCTCCTCCCAGCCCAGCAGCCACTGTTGTTTTTCCAATAGAAGAAGAAAAACATTTCCTCCCCCTCCTCCCTCTCCCCTCCTCCCCGCTCCTGCAGCTCGTCCTGGGCCCTGAGCTGGGAGGGACAAGCGGGGAGGGAGCCCAGGTTGCTCTGCAGCGGCAGGCCTGGCCCCGGGTGCTCCTGGGCGCTCCCGGGCGCTGGGGGTCCGGGTCGCCGAGGCTGCGGTCCTCACCTGGGCTGGGCCTCGTCTGGGAAGGCACCGCCAGGCCAGCACTGCCCACACTTAAGTGCTGAGCGGCCGCTCATGCCCCACTTCACCCTGAGGTCCGGAAACTTGAATAACTCGTCCCCAGCAAGCTTTACACCAGTGCCGCACGCAAGAAAGCAGGATCGCTTGCCAAGATCAGAAAATCACTGTGAATACTACGAAGAAAACAAGAAGCTATCTGTTAAATTCTAGCAAGCTGGTGTCACAGCGCTGAGCCCGAGACCTGCTGGCGATTAAAAGTGGACAGTGACAAATGTCAGAGGCATTAAAGACGCGTCAGCCCCAGATGAGCCCGCCCTGACCTAGCAGAAAGGCCTGAGCCCAGACAGCGGCTCAGCCTAGCGTGGCCCAGGCAGGTTCAGCCCTGACTTCATCCAGGTAGTTGGTGGGGGGAGGGGCGCCCAGGTGCCGCCCATCCCCCCCACCCCTAACATCCTTCTGAAGAGGACAGGGGACAAGTGAGCGCTTTGGCCCCCTCTTCCTCCATTCACCGCAGTGGTCGCCCCCTCCTCACCCAGCTGGGTCCTGGGTGCAGCCACCGCCCAGCCTGGCCTGGAGGATGCACAGTGAGCAGCGGGGAGAAGGCATGGCTCGAGGCAGGTTTGGATTCGAGCACTAGCTGTTGCTAATGCCCTCGGGTCTGTGAGCCCGGTGAGGTGGCCCCGCTGGCCAGCTGTGAGGATGGCATGAGAGGGGGCAGGGCCTGGACAGCGACTGCGCCAGTCACCAGGGGCTCTGGCAGGAACTGGGGCTTGGGGGGCTCTGCTCACCCCCAGGGGACAGAGGCTGGCATGTGCCCAGCCCTGTGCTTTCAGCAAGTTGGTCTTGGGGCTCGGCCCTGGGCTGCTGTGCTAGAGTGTCCTTGTTCGCAGATGGGGACGCTGAGGCTCAGAGAGGGCAAGTGGCCACACAGCACTCTCCTCCAGCTGGCGCCAGGACACCTGGGCCCTGGCCATGCCCTCTGTGGTCCAGCGCTGCCCGCCCCTGGGGCGGGCAGTTCCGTGTCCACAGTGCCAGAAGCAGCCGCCGCGGGCCAGGCTCAGCGTGAGGACACAGAGCATTATCCTCGAGGCTCAGTGGGGGGAGCTGCAGGATGCGGCAAGAGGAGCGGAGACAGGAAGGAAGCCAGGAGGGGCGGGAGGGAGAGGGTGGGGGCTCGGAGGGAGACAGAGAAACAGAGACGGGAGGGAGACAGAGAGATACACACAAAGAGACCGGCAGAGAGTGAAGAGGGGGTGGGAACAGACTGGGGAGAGGAGAGAGAGACAAAGGGAGGGAGAAACCAGAAACCCGGAGGAGCAAGCAGGCAGACAAAAAGAGGTGGGGTGGGGAAGGCTAGAGGAAGATAAGCCGGCTGTGGAAGTGGGGTGCAGGAGGGGCGGTGAGCCCCTCCCACCCTTCCCGCTGCACCCAGCTCCCACAGGTGGCAGACGAGGCCCCCCACTGGAGGTAGACAGGACACCAGACGGAGGCTGTCTCTTGAGTGGCCCCAAAGCAAAGCCTCGGATCTCCTGCAGTGGACACTGCTGGCCGTCACAGCCGTGGCCAGACGGGGCTGGGGAAGGCAGGCGTGGTGGGCAGACGCTGGTGGCAGGAAGGCGAGGGTGCCTGGGTGAGGAAGCCGAGGCCTCAGGGCTGGCCTTTCCTGCCTGGGGGAAGCCCTGTCCTCCTCTCCTGGCCAGGGGGGCTCAGTGAGGTGAGGCCGGGTCAGCGCAGCGAGCTGTGGCAGCTGGGGTCTGATGGGAGCCCCCACCCCAGTTCTGAGAGGCCAGAGCTGGCCCTGGCCGGGGAGGGGTCCCAGAGCCCTGGGCTTCAGTGCTGCGGTGGAAGCTCTGCTGTGCCGTCCCGGCCAGGCCGTCCCTTCACGTCCCTTCTCGTCCCTTCTCCGTCCCACAGCTGCAAGAGGCTGATACTGTGGCAGCCTCCAAGGGCAGGCTGCAGGACAGAGTGAGTCAGTATGAGAGAGCCTGTGGCGCTGTGCCTGGCCGGGCAGGCCCTGCAGGGCCTCCGTCAAGGCCAGTCCTGCGGCCCTCCGGCCCTCCGAGGGGCTGGTCAGCCGGAGGGGCCATTGCCGCCTCCCGCAGGGCCTCCGTCTCCTCCCAGGGAAGGGGAAGCCTGCCCAGTGGGGCTCATGGCTGGCTGACCTCCCCCAGATCAGGGGGCACGTCCGACCTCCTGGAGCAGGGAGCAGCCGGGCCTCCCCAGGAGACAACTGGGGCCCCTCCCCTCCCCGCTGCTGGAGGGTCCCGCAGCCCCCGCCCCAGCCCGCCGCACAGGCTCCCGTCTCTCTTTTCTGTGAGCCTCGAGCCGTCCTCAGGCCCTGCTACTTGTGAAACTCCTCCTGTGGGCCGGGGCGCAGATCGCGGCCCTGAGGGCGTGGGCTGGCCCCGGGGTGCGAGGCCGCGGGCCTGAGAGCTGTGCGGGGTGCACGGGGCAGCTCTGCCGGGGGCCAGGAAGGCGGAGCAGGAGCGAGGGCGGAGGAGCGGACGGGGCCGGAGGGAGCGGGACAGGAGCGCCGGAGGGAGCGCGGACCCGAGACGGGATGGGGGCGGGGAAGTGGACCCGAGACGGGGAGCGAGGGGGACCGGGAAGGAGAGCCCGAGGCTGAGAGCGGGACGAGCCGGAGCTGGGGCGGGAGGGAGGAGTCCGCGCCGAGCCCGGGGGACGGAGCGGGGGGCGGAGGACGGAAACAGGTCCGAGCGAGGCCGGCCGAGCCGCCGGGGGAGACGGCGGGGGCGCGCGAGGGAGGCCCGGGCGGCGCGGGCCGCGGGCGCCGCGCGGGGGACCCTGGGGGTCGCGGGGCGCGGGACCCGCCGTGGGCGGCCGGCGGGGCGGGGGCGGGGCCCGCGGCCGCCGGGGGCGGGGCGCGGCCGCGCGGGGAGGGGGCCGGGAGGCGCGGCCGGCGGGCGGGGCGGGGCGGGGCGGGGGCGGGGCGCGAGGGCGTGGCCGCCGCGGAGCCGCCCCCGCCCCGCCCCCGAGCTGCGCGGCTCGAGCGAGCGGGCCGGGGCGCCGGGCCGGGGGCGGCTGGCGCGGGCAGGAAGCGCCTCGCGGCCGGGGCCCGCCCCCCGCCTCCTGCCGCCTCCGGGCTCCCGGCTCCCGGCCGCGCCGCGCCCCATGCACTCGCCGTGCCGCGCAGCCCGCGCACGCCCGGATGGCTCGTCGCGCCGCGGGCGGCGCACCCCCTAGCGCCCGGGCCGCCGCGGCCAGCCCCCGGCCGCCGCGCCCGCCATGCCGGGCCCCGCCGCGGTGCCCGCCGCCGCCGCTGCTGCTGCTGCTGCTGCTCCTGGGGCCGGCGCGGGCGGGCGCCCTGGAGATCCAGCGCCGCTTCCCCTCGCCCACGCCCACCAACAACTTCGCGCTGGACGGCGCGGCGGGGACCGTGTACCTGGCGGCTGTCAACCGCCTGTACCAGCTGTCGGGCGCCAACCTGAGCCTGCAGGCGGAGGCGGCCGTGGGGCCGGTGGCCGACAGCCCGCTGTGTCACGCCCCGCAGCTGCCCCAGGCCTCGTGCGAGCACCCGCGGCGCCTCACTGACAACTACAACAAGATCCTGCAGCTGGACCCCGACCAGGGCCTGGTGGTGGTGTGCGGCTCCATCTACCAGGGCTTCTGCCAGCTGCGGCGCCGCGGCAACATCTCGGCCGTGGCCGTGCGCTTCCCGCCCGCCGCGCCGCCCGCCGAGCCGGTCACCGTGTTCCCCAGCATGCTGAACGTGGCGGCCAACCACCCGAACGCGTCCACCGTGGGGCTGGTGCTGCCGCCGGCCGCCGGCGCGGGGGGCAGCCGCCTGCTCGTGGGCGCCACGTACACCGGCTACGGCAGCGCCTTCTTCCCGCGCAACCGCAGCCTGGAGGACCACCGCTTCGAGAACACGCCCGAGATCGCCATCCGCTCCCTGGACGCGCGCGGCGACCTGGCCAAGCTCTTCACCTTCGACCTCAACCCCTCCGACGACAACATCCTGAAGATCAAGCAGGGCGCCAAGGAGCAGCACAAGCTGGGCTTCGTGCGCGCCTTCCTGCACCCGCCCGGCCCGCCGCCGGCCGCCCCGTCCTACGCGTACCTGGCGCTCAACAGCGAGGCGCGCGCGGGCGACAAGGAGAGCCAGGCGCGGAGCCTGCTGGCGCGCATCTGCCTTCCCCGCGGCGCCGGCGGCGACGCCAAGAAGCTCACCGAGTCCTACATCCAGCTGGGCTTGCAGTGTGCGGGCGGCGCGGGCCGCGGCGACCTCTACAGCCGCCTGGTGTCGGTCTTCCCGGCGCGCGAGCTGCTCTTCGCCGTCTTCGAGCGGCCCCAGGGGGCCCCGGCCGCCCGCTCGGCCCCCGCCGCGCTCTGCGCCTTCCGCTTCGCCGACGTGCACGCTGCCATCCGTGCGGCGCGCACCGCCTGCTTCGTGGAGCCCGCGCCCGACGTGGTGGCGGTGCTGGACAGTGTGGTGCAGGGCACCGGGCCGGCCTGCGAGCGCAAGCGCAACATCCAGGTGGGTCCAGGCGCTTGGGGCGGCGGGGCGAGAGCGTGCGGGTAAGCGGGTGGATGATGCGCGAGCGACTCGGTGAGGTGAGCGTGAGAGGTGAGCGTGCGGGCTAGATGTGCGTGCGCGGGCCCCATGTGTGTACTCTGGGCAACAGGTGTCTGCAAGGATGCAGGTGTGCACGTGAGCTGAGATGGGGCTGGCGCGGGGCTGGCGCAGGTGCAGTCGTTGGAGGGAGTGGGTACAGGTGTGCCCCTAGCGGGTCGAGGGTCAGGTTGCAGCGGGTCCAGGTGAGGGCTGAAGAGGGTCAAAGGTGTTGATGCAGCACAGGTGTGTGCTAGAGCCTTCGCTGCGTGTTGAGCGGCCAGTGAGGAGTGCCATGAGCAAAGGTGTGTTCCGGGAAGTGTCTGAGTGCATCAGACCACCGCTGGGCCTTAGCAGAGTTGTGGAAGGTGGGGCAGGTGTGCACCAGGACCGTGCAGGTGCGAGGCTGCAAGGTGGGCGCGACAGGGTGTCTGTCCAAATTTGTCTGCACCCAGCTGCATCATGCAGGAATGGGGGGCAGCAGGGGCATGTGGTGGAACAGGGTGGGCTAAAGTGTGGACGTATGTGGCAGGTGTGGGGGAAGCGGGAGGGACGGCAGGGAGGCCGCTGTTGGCACGCGAGTCTCTGGTTTCTTCACTCACTCCAGCCCTGGCGGAGCATGGCACGCAGGGCGTGGGGCTGGGTGTGCAGCGGCACTGTGAGAGCACCCGTCAAGGGACTCTCGGGTCTCAAACATCCCTCTTAGAGGGGCTGTTTTCTGTCCCCCTTTGGTGGACGAGAAGGCACAGAGAGGTTATGTAAGTTGCTCAAGACCACACAGCAGGAACTAGTGGGGAGGTGGGATTTGAGTCCAGGCTCCTGGCTTCTTCTGTGTTCTTCTTGCTGCCTCACAGCAGGGAGCTGAGTAGCTGTTTCCTTAGGTGGGGGGGGGGAGGGAGGCAGGCGTGGTGGCCAGGAGGATGGAGAAAGGTGTGCAGCACCCACTAGTGGGCAAGAGAGGGCCCTGGGGCTCAGGAGGGAATGAGGGAGACATTAGGGGGTACGCCAGCTGGGTGCAAATGGGGCCCAGGTGTCTGACACTGGTTCGGCCACGGTGAGGGGTCCGGTGGGGGTCACCGTGTGTGTGGACCCTGGAGCCCTGCCACAGGGCAGAGGGACTTTGTGCAGTTCCACGCGAGGAAACCCCCCATGTGTCACTTCAGGCAGCCCCGGAAGTGAGATCCCCACCCGTGCTGGAGAGTCCCTCTGAACCCAGGCGCTCCCACTTCCCTAGAAGCCTCAGCAAAATGCCACGGTCAGCCTCCCTCCTTGGGGCTGCTCAACAGGGCCCTGCCGCCCTCCTGTGGCCCTGAGGCTGTGTAAGAATCTCAGGAGATTAATTATTCCCCTGTGGGTGTCCCCAACACTGGGGCTTTGAGAAAGCGCAGATTCCTGGTCCCGCAGTCGGGCCCCCACGCCTGCACCCCACGCTAGCTCAGCGGGCGGCCTCCCTGAAATAAAGGTCGAGTTGGGTGCGCGGGGCAGGCTGCCGGGAGAGGGGTCTGCCGCCCACAGGGGCTGCTGGTCAGGGCCAGCCAGGCTGAGGCGCTGCCGTCCTAGAGCCTCCTCCCGGAGACAAGACCGGTAGGGGTAGGGGCCTCGGGGATAGAGGAGGTATGTGGGTGTGCACCCTGCTGCATGAGGGGAGACCCTGCCCAGCATAGGGCCAACTTGGGCCCCCTCCCCCCTGAACCCTGTCCTAACTTTCTGGGCCTTTCCAGGCCGAGTGGGTCATCCATGGAATTCCTCGGCCGCAGCTCCCCTCCCCCGCCCTCTGGCAGGAGCCATCCTGGTTCCCACGGTCCCTGCGGTCCCAGCCTGGCCCCTGCAGTGACTCACTCTGCTGAAGGGGCCGGGACTTCCCTCTGCGAGGGGGCAGGGCGCTCCAGGGACACAGCCCCAGAGACAGGGGGTGGCCAAGGCCAGAAGGCTGCCTGACCCTCCTCCACCCCCACCGGTGTTTTCCGCGCCCCTCCGCCTTCCCCAGCCGCACTGTGGCACGGGCAGTGCCCACACATCTGGAGGCAGCACCTCCAGCTGTGCCCAGGGCCCACAGGCCGGGCTGGCAGGGGCAGAAGGTGCAGGGCGGTGGTCTGCTTGCTCTGGGCTGTCCCCCAGTTCCAGCCTAAGAACTTGGACTTCGTACCCTGGGTTCAGAGCCTGCTCTGTCACTTCCCATCTGTGTGACCCTGCAAGCGACCTCTCTGCACCTCCATTCCCTGACCTGTCAAGTGGGACACAGAGCGCATCTTGAAGGGTGTTTGAGGGACTAAGTGAGTTATGGGAAAGCTCATCGTCCCTGGCATCTAGCGAGCACCTGGCAGATGCCACCTACTTTATGTTGTAATTCCCGCAGGGGACATTGTCGCACGGGTCTGGCTCGGTCCTGGAAGCAACGGTGACCTACCTTGGCTTGTTGCCAGCAGCAGAGAGCCCGTCACCTGCCCGTCGTAGCCCCGACGTCTGTCTCAACAAAGCCCAGATGTGCTGGCACTGGGGGCGGGCTCGCTTCTGCTCTCGGGCACCGCGCGGGCCAGCGGAGGACAGACGTACAGCCGGGTGCACTCACGCGGGCACCAAGGGCCATGCTGGGAGGCCCTGGGCAGGGGTGCCCCGAGAAGGGCCTCGGGGCCTCCAAGGGAAGTGATAACGAAGTGGAGGTGATCGATGAGCGGGAGTTAGAGGTGCAGCTGGTGGAGCAGGAGAGGGCCCGGGCTGGGCAGACACTGCAGGGGCAGGAGGGAGGACGCGGTGCTGGTGGGCGGGCGGCGTGCTGGGGCCGCAGGCTTGTGGCAGGCGGGCCTCGCTGGGGACGTGGCGTCTCCGGGGCACATGGGAGCCATGCAGGGTTTTCGCCAGCGGGCAGATCTGAGCGAGCCCCTGAGTTTCCACCTCTGCAGATTAGGGGGGCAGGGACCCCTCGAGGACTGTCCAGGGTCACGCGAGCTCTCGCCCCGAGAGCGCGAGCAGCAGGCAGGCAGACATGGCTGCAGAGCCTGGGGGTGTCTGTGGTATGAGGTTCCTGGAATTCCTCGGTGGCTGGCGAGGCGGGGAGCTGAGAGCTGGAGGGTGGGGGGGCCGGTGCCCCCCCAGGCAAGAGCCACCGTTTGCTCATTCGCAAATACTCTGGGCACTCGCTGAGGGCAGCGCCAGTGGCAGGCCGGTGCCGGGTGCGGCGCAGAGGTGGTGTGAGTCCTGTTCTGTGGGGCAAGGCGGGTGATGGGCCTGATGTGAGGGTGTGGAGGGGAGCAGAGGGGCCAGGGCCGACTGGATGTTGGGGTGCAGCCCCAGAAGTAGGGGTGACGGGAGGGAGACGAAGGCCCAGAGCCTGTTCAGCTGTTGGGGCAGGGCCTGCAGCAGGGAGCCTCTTGGGGAGACAATGGTTCTGTCTCAGTGACCCCTGGCTTGGGGCTGTGAGGTCAGAGGGAAGGAACCACCATCTCCCCAGCTTCTGGAGGGCCCCCACTGGCTCCCTGACTGAACCTGGGTTCAAATCCTGCACTTGGCGCTGTTGGACTGTATGAGAGAGAAGTCGAGACGAAATCAGCTTGCATGGCATGTGTCTGGGCTCTCTTTCCTCAGCTCTGGTCGGAGGTGAAAGTGGGCTGAGAAGTTGCTACGTGCCATCACTGGGGAAACCGAGGCACAGCGCAAGGCAGAGTCTAGCTCTCTTTGACCCTTGACCCTCAGTCTTTAAGTGACCATATTTGTATTTTTAAATAAAAAAGAAAACCGACAGACAGCTGTCGGTGCTGCGTTTTCAAGGTGTCTTTTTATAGTAAAGGTGGAAAAAACCCTCCACAGCTTTAAACTGGCATTCAGTGGGCGGCGCGCGTCTCAAGAAGGCGTTTTCTGAGCCAGTTTAGGGGCTGCGGCTCTGGCTGGAGGTGGAGGGAGAAGCTTCCAAGCTGGTCTTCACATTTGCAGTTGGCTTGGGGGCTGGGAGGGCGAAGCCGAGACTGGGGCTGAGGATGGGGTGGGGGGTAGGAGGGTTCTGGCAGGGCCGGCGGAGAGGACCTCCGAGGACAGCAGCGGGAAGCAGGCGCCTGAGAGCAGAGCCAACGTCCCTGCAGCCCCCCCAGCTGTGGGACGCTGGTGGGGCCATGGCCCTCCCGGGCTTCGTTCCTCCTCACCCCACACAGGCCCAGGGTCACTGGGGGAGGGGGCAGATGAAGCACTCACATGCAGTGCCCAGGAAGTGGCAGGTGGAAGCGGAGTGCGGGGCAGGAGGGGGCAGAAAGTACACCTGAGAAAAGAGTGCGGCATGGGGCAGCAGCAGGCAGGGGCTGCTCGGAGGAGGCGGTCAGCCCTTGCAGGAGACAATCAAACCAAGACCCGGCAGGCCTGAGGGGGTGTGGAGGTGCCGGCTGGGCCACTGTCACTGGGCCTGAGCAGAGCTGCCCCTGGCCCTTCACAGGCCCGGGGTACAGTCTCACGGCCTCCGCGAAGCAGGACGTGCTTGCTGGGCCCAGCGTACAGGTGGGAAGGCTGAGGCCACATGGCTGCTGAGTGGAGTGGAAACCCACAGACTGGTGCTCTGGCTGCAGAGTGCATGGCGATTGGTGTTGGTCGTGAACCCTCAGCTGAGGGGCCCTGCGGTTGCCCCCGTGCTGTGGAGATGAGGGCCCTTCTCACAGAATCCCCTTCTGTGACGGCAGCTCCAGGCAGGCCCTGACGGAGCTGACCGAGACTCAGTCTCAGAACGCGGCGAGGCCGGCTGTACGTGCAGCCGTGCACGGGTCTGCTGAGAAGGTGGGGCAGAGAGTACCTAGTGCCCGTGCTGGCTGGGCCCTGGAAGACTGAGCTCCGGGCCCTTTGGGTGTGCGCGTGAGGGGCGGGTTCTGCCGAAGGACGTCCTGGCACCTCTTTTTAGCAGAGTGGGGCCGTGCTGGCTACTGGGGCTGGGTGGGCCGTGCTGGCTACTGGGGCTGGGTGGGCCGTGCTGGCTGCTGGAGCTGGGTGGGCCGCCACCGCCTCTCCAGCAGCCCCTCGCAGTCCAGTGCTGGGTGTGCTGGGAGGAGAGTCGGTGGGTCTGTCCTGGGCCTGCCTGTGCCCGCAGCTAAGGCCTGGGGTGGTCAGCGAGTGCCAGACCCTGCCGCTGACTCCCTGGATACAAATCCCGAGTCTGTATCCTCCTGTATCCCCCGGCCGGCCACGTACCTCGCTGGGCTCCCGCTCCCCCACTGCAGAGGCCGGCGCAGAACTGGGTGGCCACGGACACGCCCTGTAGGAGAGTCCAAGCTGCAGCCTTTTACGGAGGGAGGGAGATGGCCGGGTCCAGCACCCTGCGTGGAGGGGCAGCACGAGGGCCCCACCCCTTTGGGCCTCAGTTTCCAGAACTGCTCCGGTCAGCACTGTCACTTTGCCATGGTGGCTGTTTCTGGGAGCCTTGTCCTGTGTCCAGCGCTTTGCAAGTGCTTCACAACGCCGGTGTCCCCCGCTCTGAAAGCAGAGCGCAGCTGTGGAGACCAAAACAGCCTCAAGTGGAGAAGCAAATCGCCCTTCATTTACATGGGAAAGTTTTGAGCACTTTCAGATCCCCAGAGTCACTACGAGTTGTACCCAAGAACACGAACCTAGAGTCTTAGTCAGCAGCCCCAGGTGATAAATGCCCAGCTCCCGGGCAGGGTGCTGGTGGGGTCACACTTGCTTTGGGGTGCCGCTGCCTGTCAACAGCTGTGTGAAGCGCTGTTTCTGCTTTGGATGAAAATCCCCTCTGGGTTTCCTTCAGGGAGCAAACGCTGAAGCAGGTCTTCCAGAGAGCTGCGAGCCTTCGGGGCGAACCTTCAGAAAGCGGGGAGACCTGCACGGTAGAGCTTTAAACAGTCTCCGAGACAGGACGTGATGGCCACTCAGCAGGGACAGGACGGGCGCAGAGCTGTAGGGTGACCAGCCTGAGCCCGCAGAGGTGACCTCGGGGAGGGCAGAGCTGAGCTCGCCCTTCAGTCTTGGTGCCCCTCCCAGAGCACAGGCTGCGGGTCCTTGAGTGGGACGGGGCGCCCAGCCCACTGTAAAGGTAAAGAAGCTGAGGCCAGGAAGCTCTGCCCGGATGGGTCTGGAGCAGGCCAGCGAGGGCTTTCTGGTGCAGCGTGGCCCCGGTGTGGGACTCCTGTCCAGGGCCAGCAGGATGCCCGGACCCCACACGCCCAGGGCAGCATCTCCTGCCTGTGCTGGTCTCTGGAGAGAGTTCACTGGAGGGGTTCATCTGTGTTTTCTGATCCTCACTGCAGGAACCCTCAGCTGGCCAGGGGGGATTTATGACAGAGAGGCTGCACCCCAAGCCACACAGCTAATTAGCCTCAGCTGAGGGAATCAGGGAAGACTTCCTGGAGGAGGGGATGTTCGCGCAGGTTTGACAGCCGGGGCTGGGGAGGCATTGCAGGCAGAGGACACAGGCGAAGGCCTGGAGAGGCAGTGGAACAGGGCTTGGGTGGCTGGCAGAGATGAGGCAGAGGGTGTGTGGGGTCTGAGGTCCAGGTCCAGGATCTGGACACGCTCCTGTGGGCTTGGGAGGCCAGCAAGCCTTTGGTGGAAGAGCAAGGCTTAGTGGATCTGTTTGAGAAGGGACCCCATCCGCCCTGCCAGGTGCTGGCAGGAGCAGGAGCCCCCACTGTGGCTGGACCAGGTGACTCCCGAGGGCCTCTCCGGCTCAGACGACGGTGTGGGCATTGCCATGGAAACCAACAGCCCCACGTGGGGACAGGCCCGGAAAGTCTTCTGGCGCCAGCCACGTGGATTTGGACCCTGGCTCCCCAGCGCACAGCCACTGCTTTCCAAAGCCCAAGTTTGGGCCTGGGCCGAACCCACCAGGCCGCCCGCTGGGCCTGGTCTCCTGCCGATAGCGGGTTCCCCCGCCTCCCATCTTCGGGCTGCGAGCTCACCCCACCCAGTCCACCTCCTCTGCCCTGAAACACGATAAATCACGCGCTGGAGGAGGGAGGAAGCGCGCAGCTCCATTACAGGCCCAGCGAGGCCCCAGTGGGGCGTTAATCATGGAGCTCTCTGCTCTGATCGGTAAATAAGGGGGGAGGCCGTGGGCAGAGGCCTTGGAGTGGGGGCCAGGCTGGGACTGGGGCTGAGTGGAGACCGGCTGTCACCTCCACACCCGGCTGCTCTCAGAGCTCCTCTGCTGAAATGGGCGACTGGGCTTTCCACAAGTGACTGTCTCCTTGGGGCCTCAGTTTCTCCAGCTTGCAAGCAGGCCCTCCCCCGACCCAGGCAGCCCCGCTGCTGGCAGCCGCTGGCCCCCGCGCAGAGCAGGGGCGCGGGGGCTGGGGAGCAGGGCCGGGGGCTGGGGAGCAGGGCCGCGGCCTGGAGCCAGCCCACCCTGTCACTTGGCCGTGACACCGGCAGGAGCGTCACTGTCCATGCCGCTCCCTGGGCTGAGGATGGGTTGCCTCGTGGGGGCGTGGCGAGGGTTAGGTGAGGTAGTGCCAGCACAGGCCCCTGCACAGAGGTCGCCGGCAGCTGCCTGACACTGCGCTGCTGGGCGACTGTGCTGTGAGGGAAGCGCTCCCAGCCTGACGGGGTGGGTCCCCGCACTGGGACACGGTCACCTAGCGAGGGGCCGTGTGTCACCTCCACGTCTCCGGCGCATGGGACGGGGCACCCGGCCAGAGATGCTTGCTGGGGCCCTGAGCCAGCCCTGTCCTCTCAGCTGCCCCACTGGCCATTGTTGCAGGGCTCTGGGATGGGGGCCAGCACCCTGGGCTGGCGGGGGGGCACCAATCTCCAGGCCCCGCCAGCCCCAGGAGAAGGCCCAGGGTGCCCAGGAGGGGAAGGCAGCTGTGTTCTCAGCGTTCCTGCCTGGATCCCCTTCAGGGGAGGAAGCCCTGACAGAAATTTCTGGGGCGGGGTGGCTCCAGCCGCGGTTCTCTGTCCCCAGCCCCCGGCCCCCATCCGAGCTGGCAGGAGGGAAGGATTTTGGACAGGCAAGAGGCGCTGGCTGCCCAGCCCACACGGCGCTCCTCTGGGACTGGGGGCAGGGCTGGAAATGGGGCCAGGCCAGCCGGAATGAGAAACAGCTTGGAGAAGGGGAGCTGGGTGTCTGGGGCCGCGTCCAGCTAAGCAGACAACCGCAGTGGCTTGAGTCAGCAGCAGCGGTGGCTCCCAGGCTGGAGGAGCGGGCCTGGCAGAGCCGCGCCCAGGCCCTTCCTGGGTGAGCGGCGGTGCCCGCCCGACGGCCTTGAGGGGAGCAGCCGCGCAGCGTGCGGCCTGGGCCCTCGGCCCTTGGGAGGCCCCTGCCGCGCCAGGCCTGCCTGGCTTACGAACATTTGCTGGCCCCCCGCACAGAGGGGCCCCAGCGGGGACGGGCACCCTGCAGCGGGCCAAGGAGGGCCAGGCACTGGCACGTCGGGACGCGGCAAGGGGTGCCTGGGCAGCTGAGGGGCCCGGGCTGGCGCCCGCACAGCCCGCCTCTGTCGGGCCGGCCCTGACCCCAGCTCGGCCGCCGGTCTGGTGTGGCGGCAGGGCTGCTGACTGTGGGCGGCTGGACGGACATCTCGTGCTCGGGGGCCTGGCTGGCTCGTCCACAAGGCCCTTCCAGATGGTGCCCAGCTGCCCGGATGACCGCAGCGCCCAGGCTGGGTGACCCACCTCCTCCGGAGCGGGCGCCGGGGAGACCGAGGCAGCTCCTCTGAGGCTGTGTCTTGCTGTTCTCGGTTCTTCGCCTGCTTCAGGCGGCCCGCGGGAGGCCAGGGGCACCCCTTGTGTGCTGTGTGTTCCGAGGACGCCCTGGCCCTTCCTCTAAGCTGTTTGCTCTGACGGTTGCTCCCCTCCCGCCCCCCGCGGGAGCAGCGCCTTGATCCCCCACCAGAAGGTGTGGTGTTTCCTTTCTGGGCAGCGGGAGCTTCCTCCTTGGCGTGGGGACCATTGCCAGCACCTGCCCAGCACAGTCCCTCCCGCCGCCGAGGCCCACACAGTAGGCCCTCATGTCCACCAGCGGCGGTGTGTGTCAGTGGCGTCAACAGCTTCGCTGGCCAGGGTGCAGGGCTCCCCAGGTGGGGTGGGAGGGAGGGCTTGTGTTGGGAGGCACAGGTGTGGCTTCTGGCTGACCTTGGGTGACCTTGAGAAAGAACATGGCACCCTCTGACCTCAGAGCCTCCAGAGAAGATGGGGGAGGGATGGCGAGGAGTAAGTGCGTTCCTTAACCTGGCCCTGCAGAGACCGTGCCCAGGCCTGGCAGACTCCGCGGGCTGACCCTGCAGGGCCTGTGGGCTTCCTCTCTGCCAGCCCAGGGTCCGGGCCACGGCCCACCTCGGCCATTTGGGCCGAGGGAGAGGACGGCTGGGGGTGGGTGCTGAGGAGGCCACGGAGGATCAGACCGGGTGGAGCAGGGCCTGGAGGGCCGGGGGCCAAGCGGGTTTCCGTGGCGCACACCGGGAGCCATGGAGGGCTGTGAGCTAGGGAGGGGATGACACCCGCCTTGTAGTTTTTCCTTTACACTTTATCTTGGAATAATTTAGACGGCCAGGGAAGCTACAAAGACAGGGCAGTGGCTCCTGTCTCCTCTCCCAGCCTCCCCGTGCTGAGGTCTTCTGTTACCCTGGTGCGTTTTCAAAACTAAGGAACCAAAGTCAGCACTTGACTCAGCTGAACTCTAGACTTTCCTCGGGCCCTTACGATGTCTGTTGCGTTCAGTGCTTTGCACGCTCAGACGCTCCTCGGTCTCCGTGGAGGGTAATGGAAGGGGTTGGGCTCAGTCCCCAGCCTCAGTGCTCAAAACCGTGTCCCCTGCGCTCAGCTCCCTGTCAGAGGAAGCTCGCTTTCCCGGGATCACCAGTCAACAGCGAGCGAATGCTCGGGCCAGGAAGGTGCCCACTCCCAAGCCCAATGTCCAGAGGTCTGGGCGGAAGGACCCGTGGGCTTGCATCCCTCCCAGGTGCCTACCGCTGCCTCCTCCTTGGGTGACACCTGTGGCGCGGCAGGTGCGGTGGGCCTGCAGCGGGATGCTCAGGGCCCGGGAGATGCGCTTTTGAGGCTCTTGCGCCAACTGGCTTCCTGGGGAGAGAAAGTCAACACAATTACAGTTGGTAGTGAAATCAATACATCAGAGTTTTAATGGGTGAGCGGGAGGGAGGGCCCCTGAGGCAGAGCCAGCGGGAGGGGGCGGTGCGTCCTGCTCCAGAGCGTCCAGACCAGCAGCTGGTGCTCGTTCCGTTTTAGAGAGGGGCAGACCGAGGTTCTTAAGGGCCAAAAGTTGCAGCCAGCTTCTTCCTGGGCCTGAGCCCTGCCTCCCCTGTGTCGCTACCCGCAGTAGGCAGGCGCTTGCCCTGGGTCTTCCCCTCTGTTCGCCAGCACAGTGGTCCGGTGCTCAGTCTCTGCCTGGAGGGGAAGCAGCTGAATACAGCCATCCACACTTTAGTCAAAATTTGTTTCCTTTCTTTAGTAAACACCTGCCCCAGAGCACAATTTCTGCCCTGGAGCAGTTCACACGTGTGCTAGAGAGAGAAATGACCATGACAGCGAGTGCCCTACCAGAGGGAGACTTTTTCAGCCACATCTGGAAGACTGGCTAAACACGTGCAAGCTCAGAGGTGTGGGAAGGGCATTGGCGGCTGAGGGAACAAGGCCGCAGAGGTTCAGGAGAGCGTGACCGATTTGAGGAGCTGCGGAGATGGTGTGTTGGGGTGGGGCAGAGGAAAGAAGCCTTGAGGCCTGAGCAATGGTTAGGAGCAGATCACCAAGGGCCTTAAGCTCCGGGCCCCATCCCAAGGCCGACTGGGAACTAGAGGGGGGATTTGGCCTGGGAGGGGCTGATGGGCTCATGCCCAGTAAGGTGGCCCTGGCTCGGATCAGGGTGGGGGGGGTGCTGCAGTGGAAGGCCAACCTCAGGGGCTGCAGTGGAGGGTCAACCTCAGGGGCTGCAGTGGAGGGCCAACCTCAGGGGCTGCAGTGGAGGGCCAACCTCAGGGGCTGCAGTGGAGGGCCAACCTCAGGGGCTGCAGTGGAGGGCCAACCTCCTTGCCCTCCGGAGAACGGGGCTTTGAGAGACTGAGGCTGTGGGAGGCTCGGGGGCTGGCGGTGCTAATGGAAGGGTTCCAGGCAGTGTTGGGGGACCGTGGTGCTTGTGGCCTGTGGCGCTAACGTCCCCGGAGACCACGTCTGGCTGAGGCCACGCTCAGGACAGCTGCCTGGCCCCAAGCCCACTGCCCCGCCCCCCAGTCCTAGGCCTGCAGCCCCCTCTAGGAGGCATTTCCCACCTGTCTGTCCTGCGTCCAGCATCGGCCGGCCGGCTGCCCCGTTGCAGCCCTGTGACCTCCTGGAGCTGAGGAGTCAGCTTCCCCAGCACGGGTGACCCAGAGCAGCCAGCGCGTTGCTTCTCCTTTAAATTTTTTTTTAATTTTATTTTTAGGATAAGAAAAAAAAAGTTAGAGGAAAGGCTTTTTAGAAAATTCCTTCGGTGCAGAATTAATGGCTTGTGAACGTCAGGGCGGGCAGGCGAGAGCCGATTCCCGGTGTGTTCCCCGCATCCCCCTGCCTCCCTGGCCCTCAGTGTACCCAGGCTGCACCTCCGTCCAGCTTTTCCCAGGCCCCCACCCTGGCTGACTGGGCCCCCCTTGGCAGGGCCCGGGCCAGAAAACCCAAGTGTCATGGGGTCTCCTCGCGCCCCTTTCCCTCCCCACCGCTCCTGGGGCCCAGGGAGGGAAGCCACATCCCCAGGGCAAGGGCTTGCAATTTTAATTGTAAAACAACTTATTATTTGATGACGCAAATAATGCATATTCAGTGAGGAAAAATTATATAACCCCAGGAAAATGGCCCCTGGGAGACACTTGGCTCCAGCACCCGGCTCTCCTGCCGCTGGGGTGGGGCCCTCCTCACTTCCTGGGTGCAGCGGGTGCTGGGTGGGCACCATGAGGGCAAAGAGGAGTCCCAGGGCCCATCTGACTGTCCGGGAGTGCAGGGCCGAGGGCAGGGTGGGGCTGGGGTGCGGGGGTGAGGGTGGAAGCTCGGGGGCTAGGAGCACGGGGCACTCAGCCCCCCGGGCCTGATGGAGGATTTAGGGTTCAGGGTTTTTTCGGTCTGTAAGCGCCGTGGATTTCATGTTACCGTCTGAAAGGGGAGAAACTGAGGCGAGAGCGTGCCCAGAGACGAGGGGCCGGCCGGGTCAGGGCTGCATCGGGGCTGAGGCAGGCGGGATCAGGGGCTTTGAGGCCGCCTTCATTTCGCAACTCTGCTTTGCAGCGGGGCCCAGCACAGCCGCCCGCCTGGCTGCGACACCCACCCCTTGCGTGGGCCAGGCCCGCAGCCTCTCTGCCAGCTGCTGCTGCGGACCCCGGCCCAGCTGACATGGGCTCAGGGAGGGGCAGGCCTCGCCGGTCACCCGCCATTCTGCGGAGACCACGTGCGTGCGCCTGCCTGGACTCCGGCTCCAGCGCCCAGGGCTCAGGCCAGACCCCTCCCTGCCAGAGCCCATCTGCCTGCAGCTGCGCCTGTTCGCCCAGAGGCCGGGGTGGGGGCCGCGTGCATTGTTTTCCCTTAAAACAAGAGCTGAGCTTCTGGGCAGGGCCTCGAGGTGCAGGCCATTGGCCTGCGTCTGTGGGAATGGCCTCTGCTCTGGGTGCTGCCTCTAGCGCTCAGTCCCGGGGGCCACCAGGTCCCCGCTGGAGCCTGTGCTGCAGCCCGATGTCCAGGGGCGGGGACGTGGACTCAGGGCCACCGCGGGCACCCTCCAGCAGCCGCTGCCCCCCGGAGCCTCACCTTCCGGTCAGGCCCTCGGAGTGGTGCGGCCTGGCGCAGGCGGCTCCCGCGAGCACGGCCTGTTGCTGCGTGCACTCTCCTCGCTCCGCGGCTGGTGAAGGCCTCCAAAATGGCCGCGGGACAGCCGAGTCTCTTCCAGCCCCTCTCTGCTCTGAGGGGCAGACCTGGGGTGTCGCTGGGGCGGGTGCCCCCCGGCTCAGCCCACTGGCCTCCGAGCGACCCCATCCGGTCGTCTAAGCACCGTGGCGTCCGCCTCCCTGTGAGTCCGCACCACCAGCTTCTGCGCGCTCTGGGCCTGCTCTGTGCTTCTGTGCAAATGCAGAAGGATCCTTGAAAGGACCGAGGCGGCCCGGGCAGTGGCCAGGGCTGGTCGCTCCCCACGCGGTGCCGAGACTCGCTGGGCTGGGTCTGCCGGTCTGACATGTGTGGTTTGGACTGTGCCCGGGGAAGGGGAAGTCCTCGGCCGGGGCAGGTGCGACTGGAGGCCGGTGGGCGTCTGGGCTTGGCTGCTGGTGCTGGCAGAGCAGGCCTGGAGAGGCAGCACCGTGGTGGCCGTGGACACAGCCGCGCGGGAGGGCGGGATGGACTGGACGGTCTGGGCCGGACGGATTTGTCTGCTGACAGGGCCCAGTCTGAGGGGCAGCTCCGCTCACCCGTCCCGCTGCCCGGGCCCCCGCCGCCCTGACCGTGCCCTGCCCTGCCCTTCCTGCCACCTCACCACTGCCCCTGCCCTTCTGGGCAGCTCGGGACCGAGACTAAGGTCAGGGTCAGGCTGGGGTCAGGAGCGTGTGGTGTCTGGGCTGAGCCTCTGGCCCAGGAGCAGGACCTAAAACTCTGACGCTGAGGTAGAGCTGCCGGCGCGGGAGCAGGAGGCTCCAGCACCGGGCTCTGACACGCGGCTTCTCTCCCAGCTGCAGCCGGAGCAGCTGGACTGTGGAGCTGCCCACCTGCAGCACCCGCTGTCCATCCTGCAGCCCCTCAGGGCCACGCCCGTGTTCCGAGCCCCGGGCCTGTCCGCCGTGGCTGTGGCCAGTGTCAGCAACTACACAGTGGTCTTCCTGGGCACGGCCAGCGGGCGGCTGCTCAAGGTAGGGCCGGGGGCCGGCTGGGCGGGGGGTGGACTGGGCTGGGCTGGGCAGGCCGGGCTGGGGGCGAGCTGGGCTGAGCTGTACGCTCAGCCACGCAGGTCTGCTGGCTGCGCCCCCCGACAGCTCACGGAGCACGTCTGTATGTCTCCTCACCGACTCCTGAGCTGCAGGCCAGCCGTGCAGAGTAGGGGCCGGCCGTGCAGAGTAGGGGCCGGCCGTGCAGAGTGGGGGCCCGCCGTGCAGAGTGGGGGCCCGCCGTGCAGAGTGGGGGCCCGCCGTGCAGAGTGGGGGCCCGCCGTGCAGAGTGGGGGCCAGCACTGAGCAGCCCTGTCTTGGGGCTCGAGGCTTGAAGCGGAGGGACCGGGGCTCCAGGCTCTGTCACAGCGACAGCGACTTGGCCTCGGTGTCCCCGTCGGGGTGTCCACGCCTCTCCAGGCCGTTGTGGGGCCTTGGCGGGGGGCCGTGGGTGTGCTCACTCCCGTCTGCCCCCGCGGGCCCCACCAGGGACTGGTCTCCGGAGGCCGTCATAGCCACGGCCAGGCGGGCACGGAGGGCCCGGGCCCCGTGATGGGCAGGACCGCCTTGGTGGGGCCTGGTGGGGGCAGGACCGCCCCCGCCCCCACCCGTCGGGAAGCCAGCTGCCTGGCAGGGCCCACGGAGCACCGGCCCGCCTGGTTCCTCGGCCCGTAACCCAGCTCCCTCGGCTGCCCGGGCAGACGCCCGGCCGGTGGCGGTGGGGCAGGGGGCGGTGGGGCAGGGGGCGGGGGAGCCCCGCAGCAGTGGGAGATGCCGGCGTGAGGCTGGGGTCCGTCCTCAGCCCAGTGCGGCCTCCCACGTGGGCGCTGCACGTGGCTCTGACGCCTGCCCCCCCAGATCAGCCTGAACGAGAGCATGGAGGTGGTGAGCCGGCGGGTGGTGACAGTGGCCTATGGGGAGCCCGTGCACCCCGTCATGCAGTTTGACCCCGCCGACCCCAGCTACCTGTACCTGATGACGTCCCACCAGGTGAGGCCCCGGGCGCCCGCCCTTTGCTGCTTTGCCTCTGGACACGCTGCTTCTCCCCAGAGCAGAGCCCCCCGCCTGCTCGACCTCCACCCCGAACGCAGACACCACCTCTTCAGGGCGCCTGTCTCCCCAAGTTGCCCGCCGCCCGGCTCTGACCTTGCTGAGCCGGGGAGGGCAGCGGCCCCCCTGAGCTGGCCCCTCTGCCCCCAGATGGCCCGGGTGAAGGTGGCCGCCTGCGCCGTGCACAGCACCTGCGGGGACTGCGTGGGCGCGGCCGACCCCTACTGCGGCTGGTGCACCCTGGAGACGCGGTGAGGCCCGCGGGAGGCGGGCGGGGCGGGGGCGGGGCCGCCGGTGCTGACCCCGTGCTGCTCAGGTGCACCCTGCAGCGGGACTGCGCCAACTCCAGCCAGCCGCACTTCTGGACCAGCACCAGCGCCGGCCCCAGCCGCTGCCCCGCCATGAGCATCCTGCCCGCCGAGATCGACGTGCGCCAGGAGTACCCTGTGAGCCCCGCCCTTCCTGCCCTGTCCCCCGCCGTGCCCAGGCCGGCCACAAAGTCAGGGTCAGGCCCCCTCCCACCTGGACATGTGGGCAGGCGCTGGGGACGGACCCCTCTCCGGGCCTCCCTGAGGCTGCCGTCCTCGTGGGTCACCTGGGAGCGCAGGGTGGCTCCGACAGCCCTGTTGGGCTGGGCCTCCTCCGGCCCCCCAGCAGTGCGCTCACAGGCCCCCTGCGCACCGGCTCTAAGTGCGCCGGGCGAGGCGTCTGTCCCCACCCATCGCCCACCGAGATCCCTTGGGCCCTGCCGTGAGCCAGGGCAGTCTGAGCCTGGCGTCCCGCCCGCACAGAGCAGCCCCGCTCTGAGGCCTGGCGGCCTTCGGGGAGCGGGGAGCAGGCACAGTGCCCAGGCGGTGATGGCCACGGAGAAGCTGGCGGCAGAGCGGGGGGCGGGGCGGCCAGAGCAGGGGGGCTGACCTTCTGGATGAGGCCGGGTGGGGGTCACCGCGCACGTGGTCTGAGCCTACGGATCCGGGAGAAGTGGGCGGGGGGAGCTGCCGGGGCGCCCCACCAGAGAAGGGGCAGGGCCGCTGTGGAGCAGTGCGGGGCGGAGGTCGGCCGGCTCTCGGAGCCTCCTGGCCGCCCGGGACCACCAGCCGCGGCAGAGATGGGCACCAGGCCCTGCGGCCTGGAGGCCCCACGCCTCCTCCGGGCGGCCAGGGCGGGCGCGGGGCGTGGCCGGCAGTCCACTGAGGCTGGCATCCCCCAGGGCATGATCCTGCAGATCTCGGGCAGCCTGCCCAGCCTCAGCGGCTTGGACATGACCTGCGACTACGGGGGCGGCACCCGCACCGTGGCCCGGGTCCCCGGCCCTGCCTTCGGCCACCAGATCGCCTACTGCAACCTCCTGCCGCGGGGCCGGTTCCCGCCCTTCCCGCCCCACCAAGGTCCGCGCCTCCCTGGGCTGGGCTCTGCGGGGGTCCCTGGGCCAGGCCAGCCCCCAGGGGTGGGGGGGAGGCGTCCCGGCAGGATGCTGCTGCTGCTGCCTTGGCTGGGGGCCCTGCCGCCTCGCCCCTCCCTCCCTGGCACCCCTGGTCCATTCCAGACCACGTGACCGTTGAGATGGCCGTGAGGGTGAACGGGCGGAGCATCGTCGGGGCCAACTTCACCATCTACGACTGCAGCCGCACCGGACAAGTGTACCCCCACACGGCGTGAGTGGTTGGGGCTGGGGCCTCTGCCCCTCAAAGGCCCTGGAAGAGGCAGGCGGGCCCCGTGCTGGCTCCCTGGCCAGCCTGTTTGCCCTGCACCTTACTCTGCTCGCCCGGCTGCGGCGCCCGGGGTGGGGCAGGCAGAACGCTGCTCTCGCTGTCTCCTTGGGCCCCTGGTCTGACCCCCCTAGAAGGGCCAGGCGTCCGCAGGGCCCTGAGCTGACACCTGCGCGCTGGGTCCCACTTCCTGGGCGTGGGGTGGCCGGCGGGAGCCTCACTCGGCCCTTGTCGCCCAGCTGCACCAGCTGCCTGTCCGCGCGGTGGCCCTGCTTCTGGTGCGCCCAGCAGCACGCCTGCGTCTCCAACCAGTCCCGGTGTGAGGCCGCCCCGAACCCCACGGTAAGCGACCCCGGCAGGGTGCCTCCGCTCTGCTGTGTGGTTACCCCTTTCCCTTCCGCTTGGTCTGTCAGGAGGTTCCCAGTCCTTCGTGAGTGCTGGCGCCCTGCTGACCGCGGTGCCCGAGCTGCCCCCGGCGCGCTGGGGGCTGTGCACCTCACAGTCCCCATGGCTCCCTGGAGGCCGACTTCTGGGCTTGGCGCTGTGGGGTGAAGAGGCCCCCAGCTCGTCTCCCTCCAGAGAGCCTGCACGTGGGGACGTGACACTGCCCGTGTCCTGTCTTACCGTCACTCTGCGATCTGGGCACTAGGCCCTGGGTCAGGGCAAGGTCCGAGCCTTGGAGCCGAGTCCACTGGCCGGAGCCCACGCGCTCCCCTGCCCATGCCAGCAGTGGACCTGGAGGCCCCGCGGTCTCGCGAGGGGACCAGGGGCCTGTGAGGCCGCCTCTGCTGGGCTGGCGTCTGAGCGGCCTCTCGCCCGTGCCTGCGGCTGGGACCCGGTCATCTCGGCTGGCGGGGGGCCAGGCCCCTCCAGGGGTGCGGGGGGCCGGATTGAAGCAGTGAACAGGCCCAGCAGGGAGAGGGCCTCACGCCTTGCCGCTGGCTGCTCCGGGCAGGTCTCTTGCCTTCGCCCAAAGAGCTGCTGGCAAAGACCAGGTGGGGTCCTAGGACCGGCTGCACGGCAGGACCCAGGGTGGGGTCCACTCCGGCCCCGGCCCCGTCTGCGGCAGGCCGTGCGGGGCCAGGTGGGCAGTGACCCCGGCAGCAGGGCCTCTCTGTGGGGACGAAGGCTCCTGCCTGCTTCCCAGGGGCACAGTGAGGTAGCCAGTGCGTCTTTGGGGTCTGGGCTCCCGCCGAACACTCGCCCAGCACACAGCCCGGGCAGCAGCTCCAGCCCCCAGTGCCTGGCACCCCAGCCCTGAGTCCAGCAAGGAGCAGGCACTCAGCAGGGGCTGGGCCTGGGCCTCAGCGGTGCTTTGGGGTCGAGGAGCTGGGCAGGAGCCAGGCTTACCTTGAAGCTGGTGTGCTAGTGCAGGGGGTGCTGTGTGACCCAACCTGGGGGTCCTGAGCCGCTGCGCCGAGTGCTGTGAGTCCCCTGCCAGGCAGCCAGGACCCCCGCACTGGTCGTGGGGTGCGCATCTCCAGCCCCCACCCAGGGCTGTGTGCTGTCGGTCGGAGGGCCAGTGGGACATGGGCGTGGCCTGCTTCTGTGCCCTCGCCTGGGTGGGCTGGGGCCACCACCTACCGAGCGCCTGTTGTGCGTGTCTGGACTGGCCCCGAGAACGAGCCCCGTCAGATGTCGTCTGTCCTCCCTGTCTGAGCAAGCACCTGTGGCCCAGCCATAAAGTGGGGCCAAAGTCTGGGGCTCGCCCTGGCAGGCGCCAGCTGTCCTGGGCACTAAGGCCACTGTGCTTCTCGGGCTGTGGCCGCTTTGCTGGGGGGCAGGGGAGCCTCTCCAGGGAGGGGGACTTGGTGTGGGTCCGGCAGAGGCACAGGCCGCCTGCGGGCAGCTCTGGCCCCAGCGATCACTCTCCCGCAGGTCTGCAGCTCCACCGTGGGAGCTGCGTGGGGAGGGCCCGACTGAGGGTTCTCGATGCTCGAGCTTGGGAGAACCTCGGGAGAGCTGTGGGGCCTCTTCCAGACTGATGTCCCGTGGGGAGCCACCGCTCTGCGCCGATGACAGGCCGGGCGGTCCCCCGGAGCCACGCGTGCCAGGCCCACAGCCAGGGCCGCCGCGTCTGTCCCTGCTCCATGTCCTGCCTCTTGGCGCTGCCCGAGTGTGGGCAGTCAGCAGTGGTTTCCCGAGCCTGCGGCCTTGGCCTGTCCCATGCTTGGCCTCTGTCTGAGGTGTGGACAGCTTGGCTTGGGACGGAAGAGGCAGGTGCTGGTGCCAGACGGAGCCCACCCGGCTGCAGGGCTCATCAGCGCCTGTGCGTGGGCAGGGAGGTGGGGTCACCTTCAGGTACAGCTGGATCCAGGGGCCCCAACAGCGCCTGTTGGGCTGCCTGCCCCTCCAGCAGCCTCCACGCTCAGGCAGGGCTCCCTGTGGGGCACGGTGACCTCCAGGCGGGCGCCTGACCCCACGGCCTCAGGAAGCAGGAAAGGCCTCTCCTCACCGACTCCAGGAAGCCCTCCCTGGCTGACCTGGGGTCATCTACACGTGCTGAGGCAGTCGCTAAGGCCAAAGGGGGCCGGGGGTCCCCACCACCCCTAAGCCTAACCCTTGGGGTCAGTGTCCCCAAGCCACAGGCCTGGGAGTTGCCCGCAGGCTGAGCACACTCAGTGCAGAGGACGGGGCCGGGGGCCAGCCACATGCAGCAGCGGGCGGGAGGGTGGCCAGGCCGGGCAGCTCCATGGTGGGAGGAGCTTGCCAGCCGCCCGCCTTGGTCCACTCTGTGGGAGGGATTCAAGCACCCAAGTGGCCCTGGCTGTAGGGCCCAGGGGAGTGGGTGCCCTTGGGGGTGAACCCTGTCTTCACCTTGGCTTCACACAGGAGCTCCCGGCCTCGGTCCTCCCCGCCTGGCCCGCTGCTGGCCATGGCCCGTGGGCGGAGGGGGTGGGGGGCGCACAGGCCCAAGGCAGCTGCAGAGCAGAGCGGGCAGCCTCCACGGACCCCAATTGGAAGCACGTGGGCTCTTCCCTAGAATTCCAGGGTTACGCACGAGAAGGCAGCGGCGGACAGCAGTTCAGAGGGGGACAGCGGCTTGGTGCTCGTCCAGTGGGCAGGGCCCCGCCCCTGCCACGCCCGCTGCCCGTCCGCCAGCCCCGGCCAGAGCCGCGCCCAGCAAGGCCCCTGCCAGCCATGTGGCCCGCCGCGGCCATGCCCCGGGCCAGCTTTCTGGCCTGGTGATGGGGCAGCAGCTGGCAAGTAGGGCCTCTGGTGCTGTCCACCCACCCGGTGGACAAACCGCTGGAGGCAGCGGGCCCAGCGTGGTGCGGCCTCCAGGGCCCTGCGCCCCTCCCGGCCGGGCGGGGCTGCCCACCGCCTTCCCCGCGCACGTCCCGTGGGTCTCCTCTCCCTGCCCTGTGAGCACTGCAGCCCGGAGCCGCCTCGGGCCAGCGCTGCTCTTTGTACGCTGGGGCCGGTGAGGCCCGAGGCAGGGCGGGCAGGCCGCGGCCGCAGCCTCAGCCGGTCCGCCACTGCCCGGCCTCTGCGCCTCGGTTTCCTCGCCTGTAAGTGGCGTCAGCTGAGCTTCTGCCCCCAGGGCCCGAGAGGCCGGAAGCGGCAGCAACCTGGTGGGTGCCCTGGGTGCCAGAGGCCCCGACGGCGCTACTGACCGCAGCGCCTCCCCTGAACGCGCTGGCCCCTTGTGTTTGGTGCAGAGCCCCCAGGACTGCCCCCAGATCCTGCCTGCGCCCCTGAACCCCGTGCCCACGGGCGGCTCCCAGAGCATCCCAGTGCCCGTGGCCAACGCGGCCTTCTTCCAGGTAAGCGGGGCCGGGCCGGGCCGGGGCACCGCGCAGGACTCAGCACCGTTCTCGCTTTTCTCCCCGGTGTCTAGGCTCTGGCTGGGAAAGGCCTCCCCTGGCTGCCGGGCGGGGGTGGGGGGTCAGGCCCAGCTCGGCGACGCTGGCCACCAGCCCCTCCCACTGGGGTCCCGGCAGTGCCCGTGCGGACGCCCCCTGGCAGGGCGGCCCTCCCAGCCCACTCAGGTGGCGACCGCCCCTAAGTCCTTGGCCGGGCCCTGCCCCAGCAGACTGAGCCACTGCCCTGCTTGCGGCTGCCACTTCCTAGGGCGGCCAGGCCACCCCTCGGCCGCCCCTCCCCATGTCCAGTTGGGTCAGGGAAGCCCAGAAGTGGGGCTGGGCCAGGTCAGCACGTGCTCTCCCCTGCCGCCAGCCCCCTCCCGTCCCTCCCCCATTGGGTGGGGGGCGGGGTGCAGCCCCTCCCGGGGCCCTCCTAGCGGAGTGTTGACAAGTCCTGGAAGCGTGCCAGCACCCCCACCCCTCCTGGGGACACGCCATCTGCCGCTCCCACGGGCGCTGAGGCCCGTGCGGCTGTCACACGTGGGGGCCGCGTGCCGGCATGGGGTGTGGGAGGCTGGGCGGGCTCTGGGGGCAGCTGGGCGTGGGAGGAGAGCGCTGCTCCCTGGTGGGGGACCCGGGCCACGTGCTTGGGGCTCGGCCTGGCTGCTCCTTCCTGGGGGTGACTGGGGGTCTCACTGGCCCTGAGTGACCCCGTCCGCTGCCCCTGCAGGCACCCCGAGGGGTGGTGGGCAGAGACACGCCTGGGCTCTGCAGCACCCCTGTCGGCTGCGCCTGCGTCTGGGGGGCCTTGGGGCAGACTGGACCCTGGGCTGGGGACCCCCGGCCCCGAGGCCACAGCTGGGAGCCTGAGAGGGCAGACCCGCCCCCGGCTTGGCACGACGAGGACAAGCAGCAGCCTGCCCAGCTGCCCCGTGCCAGCTCTGCTCGAGGGCAGGCCTGCGCCCCTCGGGGTGTCACATCTGCAGCCACAGGGACGTAAACAGGAAGTCCTGGCACAGGCTGGCAGGGGCTCGGCCTGACACGCGAAAGCAAGTTTGTTCACTCAGCAAATACTTAGCGGTGTTGCTCTGGGGGAAGTGTGAGGCCACTGGCAGGATGGGGCTGGGGGCGCTTACGTGGTCCGCGGACGCGAGTCGGGCACCTCCTGCACTCCAGCGGCAGCGGCCCACGCCAGGGGCCGCGGTGCCACCACCGCACACACAGCCTCGTTTCCCCAGCATGCCCGGGGGGCCTTTGCAGACACGGCTCAGAGAAGGGGCACCCCTGCCTGTGCAGGGGCTAGAAGCAGCTGAGGTGGGGTTTGAACCTGGGTCTGGGGCAGAACCTGAGCTCTTTGACCTGCCATCTGCTGCCCCATCAGCGACTGAGTCCTAAGACTCCCCGGTGGGTGGGGGCAGGGTAAACAGAGCTGGGCAAGGAGAAGAGGGTGGCGCTAGACACAGGGTGGGGAGCAGGCACTGGGACCCTAACATAGGCTCCAGCACAGACCCACAAACTCACTGCAGAATGAAGGGGCAAATGACAGGCACCCCCGATTTGAGGGGGTGTTTGGGGAACATGGGGCATTTGGGCTAGAATTTGAAATCTGTTAAGTTTGGGGGGAAGAGTGGGGGCCAGCTGCTTGGGTGGAAGGACGGACTTGGGCCAAGGCCTGGGGCAGGACAGTGCATGTGCTGAGAACCGACCTGTGTGGCCGGCGGGGCTCCGGAGCGGCGCCGTGGCTGTCAGGCACGCTAGAGCCCTGGACGTTCCGAGCTGAGTCACGAGCTCGGGCGGCTGGGGTGCGAGGGGGATCTGGTGGCGTGGACGTCACAGCCAAAGTCCTGGGTGTCCACGCACTCTCTGCTCCCTCCCACAATGGAAACGTGCGCGTGGAGATCATTCTGGAGGCCACAGGCACCGCAGCGCAGTGGTGCAGGCCGTGCTGGTGGAGTCGGAGGGCAGCCGACCTGCTCTCCTCAACCCTGCCCCCGTTCCCCAAGGGCGCAGCCCTAGAATGCAGCTTTGGGCCAGAGGAGACCTTTGAGGCCGTGTGGGTGAACGAGTCTACCATACGCTGCAACCAGGTGGTGGTGAGTGGTGTGGCTCTGGCAGGGAGGGGGGGGGTGGGGGGGGCCAGCGCAGCTCCAGCACTGCACTCTCCCTACCCCTCCTCTTCTGGCCCCATTCCCAACAGCCTTGCCCCCTCTCTCCGCAACANGGGGGGGGGGGGGGGGGGGGGGGGGGGGGGGGGGGGGGGGGGGGCCAGCGCAGCTCCAGCACTGCACTCTCCCTACCCCTCCTCTTCTGGCCCCATTCCCAACAGCCTTGCCCCCTCTCTCCGCAACAGCCCCTCCCTCTGCAGAACCCAGATGTCACCCACACCCGTCACGCACTTGCCTGTCTTTCTGCAGCTGCACACGACCCAGAAGAGCCAGGTGTTCCCACTCAGCCTCCAGCTGAAGGGACAGCCAGCCCGATTCCTGGACAGCCCTGACCCAATGACAGGTGGGAGCTTCCTGGACCCCCTGTGCAAGGGGACGTAGCCACAAGGGCGGGACTCAGCCTCGGGTAGCTCATGCCAGCCTCACCCGCAGCCACAGCCGCTCACGCATCCTTCCAGACAGTTCCCCGCCCTTGCTTCTCAGCAGGGTCTGAGCCGGCGCCATGCCCTGGGGCAGCTCCCTCTGCTCCACCCCCCTCCCATGCTGAGCCGCCCCTTCCAGCCTGAAAGGAGAGCATGTGCCTTTTTGCAGAGTGCCTGGCGGGCATTTGCTGAGGACCCACACAGGCCCTTTCAACATGTTGGGGGGCAGTTAGCACCCCCAGATGGCGTTTGGTGTCCTTGTGTTATTAGATGTTTTGAATCAACTCCCCAAGGGTGTTCATGTCCATCTCCAGTAGACATGCCCCCCCCCCCCCCAGGGCCCCAGAACCAGCCCACACACTCGAGGCCCTGGGGCGCCCTGGGCACACACACTTGGGTCCTGCCGAGGGACTGGGGCCCCGGCACCCCCAGACCCACCTTGCTCACTGCGCGCCGCTGGCTCCGGGAGCTCTGCCAAGGGGGCAAACTGGCTGACTCAGGCCGACGTGCAGCCCCTTGCCCCTGAGCCTCAGGCTGCCGACCCGTGGGGCTGACGGTGGTCCGGCTTGGCATCGTGGGGCTCGGCACGGGCCTGGGAGTGGGGTGAGGCGCTGGGCCCCTTGTGGCGTCCTGGCCCGTTTGTAGCGGGCGCCACGGCGGGAGGGGGTGCAGAGGCGATGGAGGGGGCTCACCGCTGCCTGTGTCCCCAGTGGAGGTCTACAACTGCGCCATGGGCAGCCCCGACTGCTCCCAGTGCCTGGGCCGCGAGGACCTCGGCCACCTGTGTGTGTGGGGTGATGGCTGCCGCCCGCGTGGCCCCCTGCAGTCCCCGCCCGGCTCCTGCCCCGCCCCGGAGATCCGCATGGTGAGTCCTCCCCCCGAAGCCGTGTGCACCCACAGGCCTGCGTGTGCGCCCCCACACACAGGCACCCCCGGGGAGCAAGCCGGGCCCCTGCCTGCCTTCACCAGCCAATGTTCCGGGGCGCCCGGGGCGCGGGCCCGGGGACAAGCAGGGAATCAACAGCCTGTAGGGGAGCGATGGCCTGGGTGCCATGAGAGGCACAGAAGCAGCAGGCAGGGCTGGGCCGGGGCCTGGAGACACCAGGCATCCACGGGGGTTCATGGAGGGCCCCGGCCACGCGTGGCTGCACCACAGAGCGCCCGGGCTGGAGCTTTAGCTGCGAACAAAAATCCCGTCGGGCTGAGCTGTGGTCTGTCCACACAACCAGAGGAAGGACGGAATGTCTCAGCCCCAGCCAAGCAGGACGCGCTCAGGGAATCACGCACAGCAAAGCAAGTCAGAGCGGTAGACACATGCTGGACATTTCCAGCTACCCGTGAGCAGAGCACGACGTGCAGCAGATGCAAGACCAAGACCGAACAGCCAGATACAAGCAGCAGCCACTCCCAGCGGGCGGCCCCAGAGGGGTGCAGGGGGAAGGGGGGTTTGCAGACATGAGACCAGGGAGCCAGCTCAGTCTCGCAAGCACCGATGCACCCCCAGGCGCTGGAAAGACAGGGCACGAGTCTTGGTGGCTTCAGATGGGTGGACCCTGGTGCAGGGGCTGGTCCCAGGCCGGGCAGCATGCTGGGGAGCAGGCCGGGGTCCACGGGGAGACGCCTGCAGGCGCTGGCAGTCAAGGGCAGGCCTCCCGGCCACGGGGCGATGTGAGGGCACACGCGTGACCTGCTTAGCAACCACCGTCCTCAGTCCCTTGGTCCCTTCCTCTGGTCTCCTGGCAGATTGAGCCCCTGAGTGGGCCCCTGGAAGGGGGGACCCTGCTGACCATCCGTGGCCGGAACCTGGGCCGACGGTTCGGCGACGTGGCCCAGGGCGTGTGGATCGGCGGCGTGGCCTGTGAGCCGCTGGCGGACAGATACATGGTGTCGGAGGAGTGAGTGCCCTGTCCGCCCCTGCCTGCCCCCCGTGTGCCCCCGTGTGCCTCCCACACGGCCTCCCCAGCCTCCTCCTGGGCACAGCTGTGCCCCAGCAGCTGCTCCTCGGGGGTCTCCCGGACGTGCTTGGGCCCCTCCCCCTTGGCAGGCCCCTCCTGCCCCCCGCAGCTCCAGCAGGAAGCCTCCCAGTCCCCTGGGCCCGCCCTGCCTCCACAGAGCCTCGCTGATGCGGGCAACTGCTGCCAAGAGGGTGGGGGCTGCGGCCGGTCCCCTGGGCCCGCAGCACCCGGCCTAAGCAGGCCCGAGCTGGGCCACTCTCTGGGAGGCTGTTCCCTGCTCGGCACACGCTGAGAGCGGGGCTGGGGCCCACCCTGTGCATGCCCCCTCGCCCCCTTCCCAGGCGCAGGTCTGGGGATTGCTGCGGGGGAGGTCCGAGGAGAGCGGGCCCTGGCTTGGCACCCTGCGGCCCAGAGCGGGTGCTGCGGCCGGCGGGGCATCAGCGGTGCCAGCGGGGCGGCTGTGCCAGGTGGTGACGCGCAGTGTCCGCCGGCCGGGCCGGCTGCGCTGGCTGCCCCTGACCGTAGCCGCCCCCCAGGATCGTGTGCGCCACAGGGCCAGCCCCCGGGGTGTTCGCGGACGTGGTGACGGTCAACGCCTCCAAGGAGGGCAGGTCTCGGGAGCGCTTCTCCTACGTGGTAAGGGGGGCCACAGCCTGCTCGCCGCCCGCCCCACGGCGCGCCCGCCGGCCTGACGCCGCCTCTCCCCACAGCTGCCCCTGGTCCACTCCCTGGAGCCGGCCATGGGCCCCAAGGCGGGGGGCACCAGGATCACCATCCACGGGAGCGACCTGCACGTGGGCTCGGAGCTCCAGGTCCTGCTGAACAGCACGGAGCCCTGCACCGAGCTCGTGTAAGCGCCGGTGGGAGCGGGGCGGGCCGGCGGGCGATGCCTGCGCCCGCGTCACTGGCCACTGGCGTCGGCTGCGGCTCCCTGGTCCTCAGTTTCCTCATCTGGGTGGAGCAAGAGCGTGAGCTGTGGGAGGGCGTGGCCAGGAGCCGCTTCGTAGGCACCTGCCTTTTGTGCGCGCCCACCGTGTGCCAGGCCGGGATGGGTGTTGCTGGGGAAGCCGAGCTGAGCCCAGCACAGTCTCCGCAGATGCTCCCCCAGCAAAGAGGGGGGGGTCAGTGCTTTCAGGGCGGTGGAGGCAGCCGTCCCTGTGGGGATGGGAGAAGAGATCTGGGAAGACTTCTTGGAGGAGGCAGGAAGGAGAACTGGGCGTGCATGGGCAGCATCCCCGAGAAGGGGAGGTGTCGGGAGGGGCGAGCACCGAGGGAGTGGCGGCGGGCGGGGTGGGGCGGGGCTCTGACGCAGCCCGCCCCCAGGCGCTCGGAGGCCAGCATCTCCTGCACCGTGCCCGGGGGCGCCCTGCCCGCCGCGGTGCCCGTGTGCGTGCGCTTCGAGCACCGCGGCTGCGTGAGCGGCAACCTCACCTTCTGGTACATGCGGAACCCCGTCATCACGGCCATCAGCCCCCGCCGGAGCCCGGTCAGGTGAGGTCGGCCCCCCCATGCCCCCACTCCACCCCCCACCCCTGGGCTGCGGGGCTGACGGCCTGTGTCCCCGCAGCGGCGGCAGGACCATCACGGTGGCCGGCGAGCGCTTCCACATGGTGCAGAACGTGTCCATGGCTGTGCACCGCATCGGCAGGGAGCCCACGGTCGGCTGGGCCCTGGGGCGGGCGGGGTCCTCGAGGCCTGTTCGCGTCTCCTTCTGCCTGCCCCTCTCGCCGCCTCTCCCTGTCTGTCGTCCCTGACCTCGGCCCCGCCCTCTCCCACCAGCTCTGCAAGGTTCTGAACGCCACCCTCATCACCTGCCCGTCCCCCGGGGCCCTGAGCAACGCGTCGGCGCCCGTGGACTTCTTCATCAACGGCCGGGCCTACGCGGACGAGCTGGCCGAGGCGGAGGAGCTGCTGGACCCCGAGGAGGCGCCGCGCGGCCGCAGCTTCCGCCTGGACTATCTCCCGGACCCGCAGTTCTCCACCGCCAAGAGGGAGAAGTGGATCAAGCACCACCCCGGGGAGCCCCTGACCCTGGTCATCCACGTGAGCTCCGGCGGCCGGCGGGCTGGCGGGCGGAGGGCTGGCGGGGGCCTCGGAGGGCACCCCCCAGCAGCTCCCCCTCCATGCCCACAGAAGGAGCAGGACAGCCTGGGGCTGGAGAGCCACGAGTACCGGGTCAAGATCGGCCAGGTGGCCTGCGACATCCAGATCGTCTCGGACAGAGTCATCCACTGCTCGGTCAACGAGTCCCTGGGCACGGCAGAGGGGCAGCTCCCCATCACGGTGCGTGGCCGGGGCCCGGAGGCGGCCGACTTGGCCGCCCACCCCACGCGTGGTCACGGCATCGCCATGCTCACCGCTTAGGGCTTCCACCCCGCTGACCGGCAGGGCCGAGGCCAAGGTCAGCCTGCCCACGTGACCTGCCCGAGGCCAGTGAGGGGGTCCGGCTCGGCCTGATGGGGCTGGAGTTTTCAGAGGCCACAGGCGACTCCTCCTGTGTCCTCACCCCCATCCCGCCGGGCGCCCTGAATCCCAGCTGCTGTCAGGGAGGGGAGGGAAGCCGAGGAGCAGAGGGCCCAGAAAGTGGCGTCTCTTCTGCTCTGCCCGCACGCCCAGCGCCTGCCTTGTCCCTGGCTCCCGGCTCTTCACCGAGGAGCCGTCATCACAGCCCCAGGTGTCCCCTCTGCGCCTGGCCCTGGGCTGTGGGCTTGGCCAGCGCCATCCCGTTACAGTTCTCCCGGGGTCCTCCGGAGAAGGCCGTGGCGCCCGAGGCTCAGAGTGGTCGGGCACTTGCCCCTCGCCACACAGCCGGTGAGGAGCAGAGCCAGCAGACGCCCAGGGCGCTCAGCCCCTCCCTCCGCACAGGTCCAGGTGGGGAACTTCAACCAGACCATCGCCACGCTGCAGCTGGGGGGCAGCGAGACCGCCATCATCGTGTCCATCGTCATCTGCAGCGTCCTGCTGCTGCTCTCCGTGGTCGGTAAGGCGCCCGGGCGGCCTGCCCCGCCCGCCCCCTGCAGCCCGGCCGGTGGCTGCGGCCACAGCTGCATCAGAGGCCTGGCGGTGGAACCGGGTCGGCCACCCGGAGCTGGGATGAGGCGCCCGCCTAAGCACAGGGCAGAGGACGCGGACACTAGTGGGTGCGGGGCCAGGCAGAGGGGTTCACCGCCAGCAGGGAGCGACCGACGGAGCTTGGGGGGCTGTCCGGGGAACGGTCATGGGCATCAGCTCAGCCAGTGACTGGCCACACACCCACAGCGGTCATTGTAAAGCGGGGTGTCCCCATCACTCAGCAGTCAGGTTAAGGTAATGGCTGTAAACGTCACCCGCTTGTTGTCGCGGCTAAATCAGGGCCCTCGCCCCTCGTCAAAGAAGTGGGGCAAGTGCTTGGGAAGACAGCGCCTCGGGGGTGATGGTCCCGAGTGCCCAGTGTGGCCCCAGATGACGAAAACCCGGTCACACACAGAGGGGTGCGCGGGTGTTCTCAGCAGTGTTAGTCCTGGCGGCTAGAGCGGGGCTGACCCCTGCCCACCAGCCGGTAGCAGCTGGGGCTCGTACGCTGGGCATCGGCCAGCCCCAGGCAGGCGTGAGGTGTGGACCTGTGCCTCGGAAACAGTGTGTCGCTGAGTGAGAGGGGCCGGCTCCAGGGGACCATAGAGTAGTGACTGGATTTCTCTGGAATGTCCAGAACAGGTAGTTTCACAGCGAGAGAAAGCAGGTCAGTAGGTGCCGGGGGGGAAGGATTGCCAGCGGTTATGGGTCTTCTAGGGCACCTTCAGGGGCTGGGTCATGGCACATGAGCTACGTGTCTATAAAGCTGGTTTTTCAAAAAGGTATATTATGCATACAAGGGCTGGGGTACAGGCCAGAGGTGTGGGGGGTGAGAGGATCCACCAGAGACAGAGCAGGGAGCAGGATAGGCAAATGGACTGAAACACACTGCTGAGGGGAGCAGCGGGGAGGCAGGAGAGGTCTGCTGCGCCCTGTGGGTCCCCTCCCTGGCCAGGGTTCGAGCTTGTGCTGCAGTGGCTGCAGATGCTTCATAGTGTGGCGCTCAACCCCTTGCGCCACCAGGGAGGCCCCATAAAGCAGAGAACACCTGGAGTTAAAAGGAAAAGAAGACCCACCATTTCTGTCCCGTGCGTTGGCCTATGGGCTGCCCCTCTTTCCTTTAAACACGTGCATGTGGCACGTTTGGAAACTACATAAAGCAGGAAGTGTGTACCCTCCACCCCAGAAAGAGGCTCTAATGCTGCTGTAGAACTCACTTTGCAACATTTCTTAAATCACAAGAAGTGAGACTTGCTCAGGAAGCGGAACAGAAACCGTTCGTCGCTGTCTGTGGGCACAGCCGGCCGGTGGGGCCGCCCTGCCCAACCCGGTGCCCGCAGGCAGCCGCCCGGGCCCCCTGCTGACCCGCCTCTGCCCCCAGCCCTGTTCGTCTTCTGCACCAAGAGCCGCCGGGCCGAGCGCTACTGGCAGAAGACGCTGCTGCAGATGGAGGAGATGGAGTCTCAGATCCGAGAGGAAATCCGCAAGGGTGAGCACAGGGCGGGGCCTCGCTGCCCTTGGGGGCGGGGCGCTGAGTGGCCACTCACCCCCGCCCCACGCCCTCCAGGCTTCGCAGAGCTGCAGACCGACATGACCGACCTGACCAAGGAGCTGAACCGCAGCCAGGGCATCCCCTTCCTGGAGTACAAGCACTTTGTGACCCGCACCTTCTTCCCCAAGGTCAGCGGCGGGCACCCTCTCCGCCCTCTGGCCATGCCAGCCTCCGCGCCACTGGGGAAGCTCTGCTGGACAGTGGGGGGGGTCCCCTGCATGCCAGACCTGCCCAGCCCCGCCCACCACAGGAGGGGCTGCTCCTCCCCACTTTCCTGCTCGCTCGCTTTGTGCACACAGAGCTGGGGTGCTGGGCTTGCCTCCCGCTCCCCGCGGGCCAGGCCACGGGGGCTTTGCACGGCCCCACGTTCACGGCTGACTGCTGGTCTCCACGCCCACTCCTGCTCGCAGAGCTGAGCCCCCCCACCCCCGGTGCTCCCACACCCCTGGGGGTCCTCTCTGGGGCCCCGCCCGGCCCTGCCTTCGGTCCTCGGTTCAGGGCATGCGTGGCCAGTGCCCTCTCCAGGCCACACTGAGTTAGCTCCACACAGCAGCCTGAGAGGCCCGTGGCATGGCCCCTGCCAGCCTCTGCCTCGGTTTCCCCCTTCCACACTGAAGGCTCTGGCTTCTTCGGCCTATGCGCCCTTCTGCAGGAAGCCCCGGGGCCGCCCGGCCTCACTCAGACTCCCACGGATCTGGGGCTGGGCCCACCGCCTCTTCCTGGGCAGTGTCCCCTTGCGGTGGTGGAGCGGCTCCCGGCCGCGCTGGGGCTGGCCCGCTCAGCTCCGGGGTCTGCCTCCACAGTGCTCCTCCCTCTACGAAGAGCGCTACGTGCTGCCCTCCCAGACCCTCAACTCCCAGGGCAGCTCCCCGGCGCAAGAGACCCACCCACTGCTGGGCGAGTGGAAGGTGAGTGCCCCAGCCCCCATGCACGTGCACGCACACCCCAATCTCCAGCTTATCTGCTCCTCGGATCCTGAGCCTGGGGAGCTGAGGGGCATCTGCCTTGGAAGGTGGTTCCCCTCCATCCCGGGAAGCATCCAAGCAGCAAGTCAGGGTGTTTTAAGGGAGAGAGGGGAGAGGTTCAGACGCCCCCCACCTGCTGCGCAGAGAGGTGAGGATGAGGGGTCCCCACCCGGCTGTGCACTTGTCGGGCCTCCCTCCTGCCCCCAGCACAGGAGCCTCGCCCAGCACTCGGCCTGGCGGCCCGGGCCTGTGGTCTCACCGCCGCCGCCCGCAGGTGCCCGAGAGCTGCCGGCCCAACATGGAGGAGGGCATCAGCCTGCTCTCCTCGCTGCTCGACAACAAGCACTTCCTCATCGTCTTCGTCCACGCGCTGGAGCAGCAGAAGGACTTCGCCGTGCGGGACAGGTCCGGCTGCGGCCACAGGGCGGGCCTGCCGGGCACACCTGCCCCCAGCACCAGGCCCGAGCCCCCACCCCTCCCCTTGCTGGGCCTGATGTCCACGATCGGCCCACGGCCCTGTGGTCGCCACAGGGGTCAGAGAAGCTGCCCTGTCCCAGGGTTTCCGCCGCACTCGCTGCATAGGGCGCTGCCGGGATGGGGCAGGGGCCGCTTGTGCCAGCGTGCCCACCTCGCGGCCGCAGACCTGACCCCGGGCCCCGCAGGTGCAGCCTGGCCTCCCTGCTGACCATCGCGCTCCACGGCAAGCTGGAGTACTACACGGGCATCATGAAGGAGCTGCTGGTGGACCTCATCGACGCCTCGGCCGCCAAGAACCCCAAGCTCATGCTGCGGCGCACGGAGTCTGTGGTGGAGAAGATGCTGACCAACTGGATGTCCATCTGCATGTACAGCTGCCTGCGGGTGAGCCCTGCGCCGTCCTCACGCCCCTGCTGTGCCTGTGAGCAGCCGTGCTGGGTTCGGGAGTGAAACCGGACGCTAGAGACAGGTGTGGACACAGAATCCACGTGCGAGAGTGAGCGCCACGGGCGGAGCTCAGCTGGGGACTCCGGCCCTGCTTGGGGCTGCAGGTGGCTTCCTGGAGCAGGTGACCCCGAGCCTGGTGAAGAGCGGGCGGGGCGGGTGCCCAGGCCTTGGTGCAGCACAGGCAGAGGCTGGCGGAGGGGTGCTCTTGAGGGAGATGTGGGGGCTCCCCGGGCCTTCCTGGTGAGAGGCGGCTGGAGAGGCCAGCGCGGTCGGGAGCCTCGTGCATGCTGCCCAGGGGACCCCGTTAGGCTCCTTGCAGAGCGGGGCGCCCCTCCCCGGCTTGCTGGGAGGCAGGGCCCGGAGGCTGTCTGGGGCCTGTGGCAGGAAGGCTGCCGGGGCCCTGAAGCAGGTGTCTGGGTTCAATCTTGTCTCTGGAACAAACCACCTGTGTGACCTGGACAAGGCCTGGCCCTGGTTTGGCTCGTGTCAAGGGGCCCAGGGCTCTGGGCGTCCGGCAGCCTGGAGGCGCTCTGGGCCCTCTGAGCGAGGGGAACGGAGGCAGCTGGGCTGTGGAAGGGCCACTGGGGCACCTGGTCTCGTCTCCGCTGCTGCCCCGTTCTGGCGGTCAGGGAAGGCCAGGACGGGGGCCCGCGGCGCACTCTGGCCCCAGGTGCCTGGCCTCTTGGGCCTCAGCCAGGCCTTCTCCTGTTTCCCCTGCAGAAGACGGGGCACCAGCAGCTCAGGAAGCACTGGCATGTGGTCTTCGCAATGTGCCAAGTCTCCCTGATACTTACATTCCTAACCCTAGTCTTTCTCTAAACCCGCTCCCCCTTTTCACCACGGGGCCACCTGCCAGATAATGGCCGTAGCTGCTCGAGTGGCAGTGGCAGCTGAGTCCCTTGCTGGCTTCATCCCTTATGAAGCCGGCCAAGCTCACGGGTGTCTGAGGCCCCGGCTCCATTCTCACCAGGCTGATGTGGGCCCTTCGAGGCCACGTCTGTGTTCTGGCTCCCCCTGAACGCGCCAGGGAGGCTTAGCAGAGCCACAGGCTGGGGCGTTAGCCCATCTAGGGTGCAAGTCCAGCTCTGCCACTTCTTGCTGGGTGACCCTGGGCAGGTTGCTGGCCCTCTCTGAGCCTTGCGATGAGGCTGACACCTGGTGCTGAAAGGTTGCTGGGGGGGTGAAGTGACTGTGCCTGCTGTGGCTGGCGTCGGGCTTGGGCTCGGTGGACGCCCTGGAGGGCGGGGCCCCGGGGGCCGGCGGCAGCCTCGGAGGTGCCGGTGCAGGGCAGGAAGGCTCCAGGCCGAGCAGGGCAAAGGCTTGGGCTGGACTCTGTGGGGCCAGGAGGTGCTGGGCGCAGCCTGACGGGGCCACGCTTGCCCCAGGAAACGGTCGGGGAGCCGTTCTTCCTGCTCCTGTGCGCCATCAAGCAGCAGATCAACAAGGGCTCCATCGACGCCATCACGGGCAAGGCCCGCTACACGCTCAACGAGGAGTGGCTGCTGCGGGAGAACATCGAGGCCAAGCCCCGGGTGAGCCTGGCGCCCAGCTCGGCCCCTGCGGCCGCGCCCCACCGGGCCGGGGCAGGGACGTGGGTCCGCTCACCCGCCCCCTCTCTCCTGCAGAACCTGAACGTGTCCTTCCAGGGCTGCGGCATGGACTCCCTGAGCGTGCGGGCCATGGACACCGACACGCTGACGCAGGTGAAGGAGAAGATTCTGGAGGCTTTCTGCAAGAATGTGCCCTACTCGCAGTGGCCGCGCGCAGAGGACGTCGACCTCGGTGGGCAGCGGCTGCTTCAGTGGGGGCCAGAGACGCCTTTCGCTCAGCAAATGGGTGTTCATTGTGGCCCTGGGGACACAGGGATGACAAGAGGCTGCCCAGCAGCCAGAGGGAGCGGGGCCCCGCAAAGTGAGCAGGCCACAAAAACAGCACAGAGCGTGCAGGAAAGGCTGCTCCAAGGAGGGCGTGTTGGGGTGGGTTTTGAAGGATGCATAGGAGTCCTGGTTAGGCCAAGAAGCTGAGGTCATCATTCTACGATCACAGGCCTTTCCAGGCCTAACCCTGATGTCTGCTCCCTGCCCCCAGAGTGGTTCGCTTCCAGCACACAGAGCTACATCCTCAGGGACCTGGACGATACCTCGGTGGTAGAGGACGGTCGCAAGAAGCTCAACACACTAGCTCACTACAAGGTAGGGAGGGCCCTCAGTCCCGCCCACCCCACTCCCACCTCTGATCTGACTTCTGACTCTGGCCTTTCCCCGGCAGATCCCTGAAGGTGCCTCCCTGGCCATGAGCCTCACAGACAAGAAGGACAACTCCCTGGGCAGAGGTAGTACTGGCAGAGGGTGTCCAGGCTGGGCCCCTTCTGAGCAGCCCCGTGGGGAAACAGACTCCAGGAGGCAGAGCTGGGTCAGGCCATGGGCTCCTCTGTGGGGGTAGGATCCAGGCCAGGCCCGTCTGCCCCAGAACTTCTTGGCAGGGCCTGCGACTAGGTCTCCTGAAGCTATTTTCCAAGGGGCAGCCCAGCCAGCGGCCCCGGGAGAGCCGGATGGTTCTGAGCTCAGGCAGCCACGGGCCGGAGGGGAGGCTGGTTGTCCGCTGGGCTTCAGGCTGCCCAAGCACCTCCATCCACATCCTCAGACATGGCTCCTCCCACTCCAGGCTAACATGGGGGCCAGGCCTAGGTCTTGGGGTCCTGCGAATCTCAGGGTACCCCTCTGAGGGCAGAGGCAGGACTTCGAATTCGGGGAAGGCAGCTGCGGGCCTAGGTGGCGTGAGGAGGCGGCAGCCCTGCACCACTGGGCGCCTCCCCCTGCCCCGTCACACACGATCCGTCTGCTCCGCGTGCCTTCTTGGGTCTGCTCGTTTCTTCTTCTCATCCTCTCCGCGCGTTTCCTGGGATGCTGCCTTCGCTCCTTCTCTCCCCTCCGCTCCCCACTTATTTATTTATTGTTTTCCTCTCACAGTGAAAGACTTGGACACAGAGAAGTATTTCCATTTGGTGAGTACCCAGCCTCTGGCCCGGGCGCCCGCCTCCCTGGGAGCGGCCTGGCTCCCTGCCAGCCGGGCCTCTGGGTGCACACGCAGACCCTGGAGAGGCTGGGGGGGCGGAGAGGGCCCCAGAACCCGCGGGGCCTCTCCCTGTGCCCCAGAGTGTGCTCGGGGCCAGTGCTGGCCCCAGGCCTGGACCTTCCCTGCGGCACTGACCCCCTGACCGCAGGTGCTGCCCACGGACGAGCTGGCGGAGCCCAAGAAGTCCCACCGGCAGAGCCACCGCAAGAAGGTGCTCCCAGAGATCTACCTGACCCGCCTGCTCTCCACCAAGGTGGGCCCCCGCTGCCAGCGGGGCTGACCCGGCGGACGGGGCGAATTCTCCTGCGGGCGAGGGGCCTCTGAGGAGTGCCCAAGCCACAGGCGCGGACGCGGTCTAGGTCGGCTGGTGCACTGGAGCTGGTGCAGGCCTGGCCCACGATCCTGTGGCCCAGCGCGCGGACTGGCGCCCCAGCCCATGGCCCAAGGCCGCCGATCCCTCCTCCACCCCCACCCCCGCTGACCATGGCCCTACCCCACCCCAGGGCACACTGCAGAAGTTTCTGGACGACCTGTTTAAGGCCATTCTGAGCATCCCTGAGGACAAGCCCCCGCTGGCCGTCAAGTACTTCTTCGACTTCCTGGAGGAGCAGGCAGAGAAGAGGGGGATCTCGGACCCCGACACCCTGCACATCTGGAAGACCAACAGGTGGGGCTGGGGTGCTGCTGGGAGCGGGTCGGGGAGAGGGCCGACGCCCATTCCAGCCCGGCGCCCCATCCCCCTTATGCCCCCCCCCCCCACCGAGCCCCAGCTGTATGCAGGCCGTTGCAGGCCCCACCTCCTCGTGAGCGTCCCCAAGTCCCGCCCTGACCATCGTCCTCCCACCCTCTCCGGGGCCCCACAGTCGTTTAACTGCCGAGCCCACGGAGGTTCGGGGCGCGGTGCCTGCCCAGGCCGCGCAGCCTGGTGGTGATGGGTGGGGCCAACCCTGCTCCTACCCTGTGTGGCTCCTACTCCTTCCTCTGAGGCACAGCTCAGCTTTTGGGGTCACAGGCCCCAACAAGAAGTTGAAAACCCCGGCCTGGCTCGCAAAGGAAATGCCACAGGCCCAGAAGTTTCTGTGCAACTGCGGGGGCTTCCCAGAGTTCTGGGGTGCGGCGGTCCACTCACCCCGACCCGTGAGCCGCTGGGTGGCCTGTTACCAGCCCGGCTGCCTCCTGAGGCTGGGGCCAGGCTCCAGCCCACCCGGCCCGGCCCTTCCGGGCAGCGCAGTGGCCCTGACTGAGGCTGGTGGTGGACGCTGGACTTCCTGCCGCCTTGCGTGTGAGGGAGACCTGGAGGCGGGGCCGGGGGTGCCAGGCGGGGCGGGGGAGGGGACCGCTAATGAGAAACAGGACCGCTGGAGGCCTCTGCGTGAGAGCAGGGAAGCCTCGCAGGGCGCAGGGCGGGGGGCGGGCAGATGGGCAGCTCAGGCCCCAGGCCCAGCCAGGCCTTGCAGCTCCTGCCTGGCCTCCGGCCCTGCCCTGCTCCCTGCACGCAACCAGCTCCAACCCCGCGGTACCCCAGCTGGGTGGTCATGAGCTCCGCCTGCGGCCGGCAAACCTGGGTTCCAGAGGTGGTCTTGGGTCAGGCTCCCTGCCTTGAGGCCCAGCAGCACCGTCCCCGGGGCAGCGGCTCCCTCCGGCTGGTGGGTCACACGCCTGTCTCCCGTCCCAGCCTTCCTCTCCGGTTTTGGGTGAACATCCTGAAAAACCCCCAGTTTGTCTTCGACATCGAGAAGACGGACCACATTGACGCCTGCCTCTCGGTCATCGCGCAGGCCTTCATCGACGCCTGCTCCATCTCCGACCTGCAGCTGGGCAAGGTCGGCTGCGCTGCGGGGGCGCGGGGCGGGGCGGAGGTGGTCCCGGGAGGGGACCTGCAGTGGGGTGTGGCGTGGGCGGGAACATCCGCTGCAGGCTGGCTGCCCCTGCCCAGGCGTGCGGGCCCTGCTCCCCCACCCCGGGGACCCTGGAGGCTGCCAGGAGCCAGGTGGGGCGAGGGCAGCCTGCCGGCCTGAGCCGTCCTCGGGAGCAGCCACCAGGGCTTGGGAGACATGCACAGCAGCGAGGTCCCCGAGGTCTCTGTGTGGGGAGAGGGTCCAGCCGGCGAGGAGGGTGGAGGAGACGAGAGGGCGTCTGGGCCGGGAGCGGAGGAGCTGGCACGGCGCGGCGCTGCCCTCGCTCCCGGCTTTCAGAGCCGGCGAGAGAGGTGGGCAGAGGCTTCGCTCCTCCGATGCCCGTGTCGGAGAACGAATGGGCAGACTTGGCGCGTTTCACTTTCGGGTGTTGGAACCGTGGTGGGAATATTCCACCCAGCGAGCCCGGCTTCCAGGAGTCTTAGCCCGAGGCCGGCGCCCCCAGGGAGGATGTGAGCAGAACAAAGAGCTGGCTGGCAGTGGGCCCTTTGCCTCTGAACAGAAGTGGGACCCATTCTGGGCGTCCTCCAACAGTCCCACAGAAAGCGGGGTGGCTCCTGTGGGGGGCAGCTCAGCAGCAGTCTGGGAAGGCCTAGCTGGGCTGCCCCGTGACCCTCTCTGCTCGGCAGGACTCACCCACCAACAAGCTCCTGTACGCCAAGGAGATCCCGGAGTACCGCAAGATTGTGCAGCGCTACTACAAGCAGATCCACGACATGACGCCGCTGAGCGAGCAGGAGATGAACGCGCACCTGGCCGAGGAGTCCCGGGTGCGGGCGCCTGCGGGGCTGCGGGGGGCCTGAGCCCCGGCCGGCTGGGCTGACCGCTGCCTCTCTCCCCTCTAGAAATACCAGAACGAGTTCAACACCAACGTGGCCATGGCAGCCATCTACAAATACGCCAAGCGGTATCGCCGGCAGGTGAGAACACACCTGCACTCTCGGCAGGACAGCCCGGGCAGGTGCTTCGGGGGCAGGCGCCCGGGGGCGGCCGGGGCCGCGAGCCCCCTCCCCAACCGCGGCGGGACCCTGGCCCAGAGCCCCAGCGGTGGCCCAGCTGCCCCTGCTTCCCTGCAGATCATGGCGGCCCTGGAGGCCAACCCCACGGCCCAGAGGACCCAGCTGCAGCACAAGTTCGAGCAGGTGGTGGCCCTGATGGAGGACAACATCTACGAGTGCTACAGTGAGGCCTGAGCCCGAGGATGTGGCACTGGAGAGCGGGGGACGCCAACCAGGAACCCCGGCCCGGCCCCTCGGTGTCCCCTCCTGCCTGGCCCTCCCCCGTCTCCAGGCGGGGACTTGACTGCCACAGCCAGGCCCTGGTGAGGCTCCCGCTGTCGGCCCAGCACAGCTCAGACGGCCTGGTCCCTCTGCGGCGGCCAGCGGCCGAGAGCCCTGCCCACGGGCCAGCGCTGAGGAGCCACCTTGGAAGAGGCCGCAGCGGGAAACACTACCTCATCCAACCCGGCGGAGGGAGGCTCCTCAGACCCGCCCTCAGTGGTCCTGCTGCCACCACCCGCGCCGTCTCCCTCCCCAGGGGGCTGGCCCACGTCTCAGGCAGGGCGGGGTCTGGCTGCCTGGGTGGCCGTGGCGGGTGGGCAGCGCCCACTGCCCGGAGGGCGGCCCCCGCGGGGAGGCAGGTGCGTGCACCTGGCTGGGCGCCGAGTCGAGTCGCACCAAGGCTGTAGCTGGGCTACTTGATCTTGCTGGAAGTGTTTCTGAAGATAGCACCACTTTTTGTTCTGTTTCGTTTTTTAAAAAAGCTTTTATATATTAAAACTTATCACTCGCCAACTGTGAATAGCTGCCGCTTGTGCAGAGGGCCCTGGGAGGTCCCCGGGGTGCCCGTGCAACACTGGAAATGGCTGTTCCAGAGCCCTGGCGGACCCCCGACGCCCTGAGAAAACCGTCCATCCGTCCCCTCCGAAGCGCCCCCCTGCGGCTGACCCTGGCCCCGAGGCAGACACAGCCAGTGCGGCCTGGCCCAGAGCCCGTGGGGCTGGGCTGGGGCGGGTGGCCGGGGCTCTCTGGAACTTTCTTTATAATAAAAGCCTGATGGGAAAACCTGCTGTGAGCTCCAGCCTTTATCCCGAGGTGGCCAGCGGGGAGGGGGCCTAGCAGGGAAGCCGCCTTGGCCACGTCCCCCACAAAGTTCGGGCAGATGTGACTCAGCTTCCGGGAAGGACCTCGGTGTGGGTGCAGGGGCCATGGTGGCCAGCCGGCCCGAGGCAGCCAAGCCACGTCCCAGGGTGCCGAGGCCCCAACCCCAGCCCTCCAGGCAGCCGGCGCAGCTGCTCCTGCACCCCAGCACCTCGGGGCGGGCCCTGCTCGTGACCGACTCTGTGGCCTGAGGGGCGCAAAATGCCCCGTTTCACAGACGCGGAAACCAGACCCAGGTGCCGCAGAACACCCCCAGGTCGCAGAGCCGGGGGTCAGAGAGAAAACGGGGCCACATACCTGGTTGCAGGCTGCTCATTCCCGGTCCTTGCTTCCTGTAACCAGTGTCCCCACGGCAGCCCCCCTAAATGTGCAGGGAGGTCAGAAGTGGCTACCCTGGAGAGAGATGATGTTTACACACGCGCCCTCGATTTCTCACCAACTTGGGGCAAATGTATCATCAGCCCCATTTTTCAGTGACGGGAACAGACGACCCCGGCCTAGTCCCAGGAGGGCAGCTGTTCCTCGCCGGCCCTGAGGCTGGGGACCTGGACTCATCATGAGCAAATACCAGAGCCCAGCTGGCTCCGGTCCCAAGCAGCGGGGAGCTTCTCCCGGACCCCGCGCCCCGCAGGCCGCCAGAGAACCACGGCCAGAGCAGCGGCAACTCAACTTGTTTCTTCCCTTTAGAGGGAAAAATCGTCACATCTCCAGTTATCAAAATTAAGAGCCGGGACAGAAAAATTCAGACAATTTTAAACAAAATCCCACAAACACCAGTTCCAGAATTAATGAGAACAGAAAAGTGAGAAAAGTAAACAATTTTTAGCTTTGAAAGTCGCCTTTTCCTGTCGTGGCTTCTGGGTGGGGAGATATTCTTTTATCTTTTCAAATTTTCTATTCTGAGCACAGATCCCTTTTTATTAAGCAGCAGATTTTCTAATTTAAGTTATTGACACATTTGATAGAAGGGTTTTTTTTTTTTTGGGGTGTGATTCTAGAATGAATGTGTGCTTTCTGGAGAAATGTCAGAAAGTACAAAGCACATTAAGGAAAGCAAAGCCCCCAGCCCACCCTTGGCTCAGCTGAGAGCAGCCGTTCCCAATCACGGATGCCGGGCCAGGGCTGGGAGGAGAATCGGGGCTGGGGTGCAGGCAGAGTTCTGGAACCTGCTCTCCTCCCCAAGCAACAATATGTCGGTAACATCTTTTTATGTCATTAAATATTCCACAGCCTGTTTTAATGCCTGATTAACATGCAATTCCTTCTTGAAGTTTAGAAATGCATTTGCAAATGGAGGAAATCTCTAGTTTCCAGGGTCATTTCTCAGCACAGAAGGTGGCCAGCTTCTGCTACCACCCACAGACTTTGTTGGGGGCACCCAGCTCTCCCTGCCAGATAATGGCCTGAGGACGTCCCTCCCTGTCTGAGGCCCACAGGGGCAGGGGAGCTTTGGTGTGGGGTCCTCAAGCAGGGGAGGGGCCCTGGCCCAGTCACATGCCAGAGGCGAGGTGCTGACCCCCAGCTTGGAGCATCAGATGCCCAGTGGTGTCCCCAAGGGCCCTCCTAGACTGCATCCCTCAGCCCCCCGCCAGACCGTGAGAGAAGCAGGCAGACAGGCCCCCTCCTCGGGAAACACTAGCCCAAGCCCCCCACCCGCCAAGCCCCCCACCGCCGTCTGCTCATGGCCCCTAGAGGCCCTGCTGGCAGCCACATTACAGATACCCCAGGGAAGCCGTCAGCGCAGAGACAAAGCTGCCTCCTTGGGACTCAGGGAGGAGATGTGGGGGTGAGGGAGCAGGGCCAGGAAGGGAGCGGCAGAGGCCCGTGCTGCCTCAGTCTCCCTTTATGCCCAGTCTGCCTGTTTCCTGAGTCTCGTCCAATTTGACTCAGACTCCCTGCAGGTGCACCCCTTCTTTCTCTGTCCCTCCCTGCCTCAGGGCTCACCCCTCATCTGGGCCAGCTCGGGGCCACTTCCTGGCTGGGCTGAGTCCCCCATTTCGGCATCGATGCAGAATCCAGGGCTTCAAACACCCCCTCCGGGGCCACCCTCATCGGACCATCACTGGACCTCACGGACCCGCAGACTCAAGACTCGCAGGTCCCCAGGACCCAACCCTGTGTTCACAGCCACACAACACATCACCCCTAAAAATAGCAGCAACCTCCTAGGAATTTACCCAAAGGACACAAAAACACTAATTCAAAAGGACACCTGTTCACCTATGTTTATCGCGGCGCTTCTCACAACAGGCAAGCTATGGAAACAACCCAAATGTCCCAAAATAGATGACTGGATCAAGAAGATGCGGTATATATACACAATGGAATACTACGCAGCAATAAAAAAGACACACTCATGCAATTCACAGCAACATGGATGGAGCTAGAAATAACATGGGTTATGCTCAGTGAAATAAACCAGAAAGAAAAGGAACAATACTGGATGGTTTCACTCATAGGAGGAATGTAGAGGAACCAAATAAGGGACCAAGGAAAAACATTAATTATAATAACTTAAAAACTCAAAATCAGGGCCTCCCTGGTGGCACAGCGGGTTAAGCAATGCACTATGAAGCAAACCGCAGCCACTGCAGCACAAGTTTGATCCCTGCTGCTGGCCAGGGAGGGGACCCACATGGCATAGCAGACCTCTCCTGCTGTGCCCGCTGCTCCCCTCAGCAGTGTGCTTCAGTCAGTCTGCCTGTTCTGCTCCCTACTCTGTCTCTGGTGGATCCTCACACCTCCCACACCTCTGGCCTCTCCCCCAGCTCTTGTGTGCATAAATAAATCTTTTTTTTTTTTTAAATCAAAATCAGCAGACAACCTTAAATCTGAGACACCCCCCCACCCGCCCCGGGGAGGAGGAGGGCAAGGGAACGAAATGGGTGGGAAGAGCACAGGGCCTGTGGTGACCGTGCACGGGTGAACGGTGATGGGAATTTCACGGGGACGAGAAATGAAAGATAATGTAAAATATACCTGGAAACAAAACGCGAGCCCAGCAGCAAGCACAGACCCTGCTCGTGAATGAGTGGCGGGCAGGGCTGCACAGGGACGCTGCCTGCTCCCTGGGGTGTCAGCTGGGCAGCTCACCAGGGCTGGACTCCAAAATGGGGGACTCCCGTGGCTGGCAAATTGGGGACTGGCTGCTCGTGGAGCTCAGCGGGCTAAAAACTGGGGTGCCCCAGGTCTTCTCCCCAGCTGCCTGGGCTGCCCACAGAGCCCGGGCCGGGGCAGGAGGGCCCCCCCCTCGCCAGGAGGGGGCTCGTTACCCTCCCAGCACATCCTGTGCCTCTCTCGGGCGCAGGCCACCACCTGGCTGCCCCTACTCAGGCCATGGCCCTTGCCTGGCTGGCGGCACTGCCCTCCACACGCACAGCTCCCAGCGCAGGAGGCCGCGCCCAAGCCTGCGGAGAGTGCGGCCCAGCAGCCCTCGCCCTGCTCAGCCAGCACAGGCCTCTGCACGGCAGCACTCGCCCAGGTCGCCCGCTGCTGCCTGGTTTCCTGTCCTCCCAGCTGCTCCGCCCCCTCCTCTCTGCAGTCCGAGGGCTCTTTCTCTAAACTCGGCCTCAGCTCGCCCTGTGGTGGTGCCGGAGCCTCACTTCCCTCCGCCTTCTAGGGCCAGGCCGCCTCCCGCCCCGCCCCTCCTGCCTGCATCTCTCCTTCACCCTTCTCGCCAAACCCACCACTTGCAGGAAGCAATCCCAGCTCTCAGGCTAAACACCAGCCCAGACCCCCAAAGGCGCCTCAGAGCCCTGGGGGGGCCTGCACCGACTCCCCCACCGCACAGCCAGCCCCCGGTAGGGGCATCTGCCCGGGGCCTGACCCTGGAGAGGCAGCGTCTCAGACCTGGCTTCCTCCCGCACCAGTTTGTGTGGAAAAAAAGCACTTTTATTGATAAATAGGTTACAGTGATTAGAGTGATGACTCTGGGGAATAAAAACTCCAGGGCAGCCCAGACTCTGCCCCTGGCCTCTAGCTCTGGGCTTCCGCCTTCCTGCCCGACACTTTGGACGCCGAGGCCTTAGTGGGCACGCCAGACCTCCTCAGGCCCTTGGGGACCACTGTCTTCCTGGCCAGGGGTGAAAGCCTTGTCTGGAGCCCGCTGCCCCGAGGGGCAGCAGCAGTCTTGATTTTGGGAGCCACCCCAGCCCCCCGGGCAGCAGCTTTTTTAGGGGCGCTCATCTTTCTGGTGGGGGAGGCGGCACTGTTCTCAATCTACGAGAGAGCAGAGCAGGGCCGGGTGGCAGAGCTGAGCGGCTGCACTGCAGCTCGAGCCCAGAGTATGGGGTGCAGGCCCCTGCTGTCACCTCTCTAACCTCAGTGCCTTCTCTGGTAAGAGGGGGTGTGAGCCCTCAGGGTACTGGAGGGCCGGCGGGGGGGCAGGGGCAGGATGACAAACTGCTTCCCGGGGAAATTAGCTACCCCTGCCGGGGCTGGCCCTCCGGGGGTGCTCTGACCTGCTCAGGGTGGGGACCCCAACCATGGACATGCCACAGAAGCCCCGCCCGGGCACCCACCTTGGCGGCTGTGGACTTCGAGCTCCGACTCTTGGCTTCCGTCCTGCTGTGGGGTTGGGCGCCTGCCGGGAGGCAGGACGGAGCGCGGGTTAGCACCCCTCTCAGAAGCGCTAAAGAGGGGCAAGTTTCGGGGCCCTGGGGGCTCCTCCTGCCATGGTCCCAATCCTCATTCTGATGCCCCCAGCTATGGCCCTGCGCCCTGAGCTCCAGACTGCAACCTGGCGCTGATGCAGCCTGCCGGCCGGCTGGGGCCCAGCTGACCGCAAACCCTCCTCCCGCAAGCACGCGGGTGGGTCCCTTCTGCCCACCGCGGAGGGGCCCCCACACGGCCGGTGGGCTCTCGTCTTCAGCTTTTCCTCCACATGGCGGCCAGGATGTGTTTTTAAAAATGCGGCAGACGCTCGCTGGCCCTGCTCAGTGTCCATCCCGGCTCCTTACTGTCGTCCAGAGGAAGCCCAGACCCCTGGCCTGCCCGCCCGCCTCCCCATCCGCTCAGACACAGCTACCAACAGTTCAGCAGAGGAAAAGCCAACCTCTGCGCAGCCTCCTCCAGGAAGCCTCCCCAGCATGCAGGAAGGGGTCAGACCCCTCCCCTCTCCCCACCTCCCCTGGTCACAGTGAGTTCTGGTCTCACAGGTCAAGCCAAGTGGGGGGTTACATTCACGAGATCGAGGAAGGGTCCTCCCCAAACCGGCCGCCACGCATTCACCGCCCTTCCACCGTGGCTCCCCAAAACTCCGCGTGTGCCTACCTTGGTGGCCCCTGCCTGTGGTCTTTGACTTCCGGGCGGGAGGGGCCTTTGTGGCCTTGTCTGGCTGTTGGGGGGTCTTCCTGGCCTTGCCCAGCCTTGCCTCTTGGTCCTTGAGCTGGCCATCTTTTTGGGGGGCCTTCTCCTTGGCTGTGCCTGGCTTGAGCAAAGCTGTCGCCCCCCCTCCTGGCTTCTTGGGCCCCCTCTTCACCTGGCCTGCATTGGGGGGGTCTTTCTTTGCCTTGTTGGATTCCTTGGGGGTCTTCTTGGCCGCACCTGGTTTGGGGTGAGCCGCCTTCCCCTCCCCTGGCTTCTTGGGCTGCCTTTCGGCCTGGCCTGGGTTGAGAGGGGTCTTCTCTGCCTTGCCGGGCTTCTTGGGGTCCTTTTCTTTGGCTGTCCCAGCGTTTCTGGGTGCCTTCTTGGTGGACGTCTTCCTGGACTGGGTTTTCCTTTTGGGCTTGGGAACCAGCTGGAGGAGGGGAGTGTGGGATGAAGAGCGCAGGTTCTGGGGTCCCACGCCCCTGTGCCCACGGTGTGGGAGAGGCCGTGTGGCTGGCAGGCAGCCTTTCCAGGACCTGCTCCCCGGCAGTTGTGGCTGCAGCCTCAAAGTCCGGCTTCTGGGAGCCCACAGCACCCCTGTCCTCAGAGACCCAAGGCCCTCTGACCCCCACCCAAGCTTCCCCAGGGGTGGCGCTTCTGCTCCCCCTCCCTCTCTGGTAAGGCCCTGCCCTCCTCCTGGACAGCCCTGAGTTCAGCTTCCTCCAGCCCTGCCCCCCTTCACGAGCTAGCGGCCATCAGGGAGCGTGGGAACCACAGGGGCTGTGCGGACCCCCAGGCGGCCGGCAGGAGACCCTGCCCTTCCGCAGCCGGTTCAGGTGCCACTGCCCTCCTGCCCCGAGCCTCACGGCTCCTCACTGTCCCCCAAGACCAGTGCCAGCAAGTCCCACTCGGTGACGCGCCAGGACCCATCCTGCCTTCCTCGCCCCTCGGCCACCTCTGTCTGGCTCCCAAGCCCTCCAGCCTCACCTTGAAGCTGCCTGTGGCGCCCCTGGCCTTGGAGTTGGCGGGCCTGGCGAGGAGGCCGCGGTTCATGCCCGTGGCCAGGGCCTGCTTCAGCAGGTACTTGAGCCGGCTGGCGTCCACCGCCGGGTACTTGTGCAGGATGTACATCTTGATGGCCGCCACGGAGGTGCCCCGGCGCCGCTCCCCCGCCCGCAGCGCCTCCAGCACCATGCTCAGCACGGGGGGGTGGCGGCGGGCCCGGCGGGCCCCAGTGAGGCTCGGGCCTGCGGGGGAGCAGGGCGTCGGTCTGAGCCTGGGCCACCCTCAGGCTCCCGCGCTGACCGGCAGGTGCGGCCAGCCCGCCAGGGGCGATCCCGGGGAGGGTGGGCACGGGGACAGAACACACCCTGCTGTCCGGCCTGTGAGCGGCTGAGGGCACCTCCCAGCGCCAGGGAGGAGCTGGCCTGCTCCAGGGGCCCGGCCACCGTCCTGTGGAAGAGCACTCAGCCGGCAGCTATCGGCGGCAGCGTCCAGTTCACAGGGGCCTCGGGCCTGTGGGAGGCTCCTGGGTGAAACCCGCCAAATTCAGACGGTGAGGGACTCTGCCCCGCACCCTGTTTGGTCTGGAAGCCAGCGAGGAGGAGGGGGAGAGGCCCAGGGGTCCCGACTACCCTCTTGGCTGAGGGCAGCGGGCGGGGGCAAAGGTCCGGCTGGACTCCCAAGGGAGCAAGGACCGTCGGTAAGCGGCGCGGGGAAGGCCGGACCTGCAGGCGAGCAGAGGAAATGCCCACGACCTCATGCCATCATACAAACCAACTCAGAGCAGACAGAAGACCTGAAGCCATAAAACGTACAGAAGAAAGCAGACAGAACACTGTGACACACACCTCAGACATCTCTCTGGGGACTCATCTCCAGAAACAAAGAAAGTGAAGGAAAAGATAAACAGCTGGGTCTGCATCAAAGTGAAGTGCTCTGTACAGCAAAGGAGACAATGACCAAAACAGAGACACCAGATAGTTGGGAGAAAGTACTTGCACTCCATATGACTGATAAGAGACTGATATCAGCATTCTACAAAAAACTTACACAACTCAACCAAAACAAGGCAAACAACAAAAAATGGGCGGAAAAGCTGCAAAGACACTCTCCAAAGAATAAATGCAAATGGCCAACAGGCACATGAAAAGATGTCCCACATCACTTATAATCAGGGAAGTGCAAATCCAAACCACAATGCGCTACCACCTCCCACCAGTGAGAACGGCACATATCAAAAAAACTGGCAACAACAAAAGCTGGCGAGGACGTGGAGAAAAAGGAGCCGCTTACACTGCTGGGGGGGGTGGAGAGGCGCAAGCTGGTCTAGCCTCTATGGAAAGTGTGTGGAGGCGCCTCAGAACCCTAAAAATGAGCCACCCTATGACCCAGCAATCCCACTCCTAGGGATCTACCCAAAGGACACAAAAACAATCTGAAAGGACACCTGCACCCTATGTTTATTGCAGCACCATTTACAATAGGTAAGTTATGGAGATAACCCAAATGCCCCAAAATAGAGGACTGGATCAAGAAGGTGTGGTCTATATACACTATATACTACTCAGCGATCAAAAGGGATAAACTCATGTCATATGTAGCAACATGGATGGAGCGAGAAGGGATGATTCAGTGGAATAAGTCAGAAGGAAAAAAATATTGGATGATTTCACTAATAGGAGGAAAGTAGAGGAACAAAACAAGGGATCAGGAGGACAGTACCAAGCAACTATAAATCAGAGATACTGTGGGGTGGGGAGTGGGAAGTGAGAGGGATCAAAACAGGGGACAGGGCAGGAAGTGCACACAGCACTATGGTGACAACTTGCAGGTGACTTGGTGTGAGAATGTTATGGCAATTACACTGGAGATCAAACATGGCACAAAAATGAACAATGATGTAAATATGTGTGTGTGTGTGTCCAACTGGCAAAGGAGCAATGAGAGAAGGTGAACATGGGAGGGGAATACTGGGCGATGCTCAGGGCGATATTAGCTGATTTGGGGGTGTTAATGTGTCGCAGTAGTTTTGTTAGAGCTTCTGACATTTTCAAGATAAATACTGGACCATGTACAGTGAAATGATACGGCTGTCTGCTTCCGAACAACCCAGTGGGTGAGACAAAAGCAGCCACCGGCTTCTGGGGGTGTGCAGGGGCGGGGCCTCGCTGTACCTGTCACCTTGGGTTTGCCAGTCACCAAAGAATCAACTCCTGGTGAACACCCAGGAGGAGAGGGCCTGGGAAACGCTGCACTGAAGGAAGCCGCCATGGGTCCTCCCTGGTGGCACAAGGGGTTACGTCTCAGCACTATTTAGCATCCGCTGTCACTGCAGCGCGACTTCAATCCCTGGCCAGGGAGCTGACCCACATGGTGCAGCAGACCTCTCCTGCCTCCCTGCTGCTCCCCTCAGCATGTATTTCAGTGGATTCACCTGTTCTGCTCCCCGCTCTGTCTCTGGTGACTCCTCTCCCCGCCTGCTCCTCTGGCCTGTACCCCAGTCCTTATGTGCATAATAAAATAAATCCTTTAAAAAAAAATAAAGAAACCAGCCAGGAGAGGTCATGCCTGGGCCACTCCATGCACGTGGAGGGCGTGGGCTGGGATGCGGTTGAGGGCGGGGAGTGTGGGGTGGGGCCCACCGCTCGTGGAGCGGGTTTTCTTTTTGGGGTGGTTGGAATATTCCGAATCGGCACCGGAGATGGACACGCAGCTGTGCAGCTGCTAAAAGCCCCTGTGCACGTCGGTGTAGGGGGCTGCGTCTCCGTGGTGTTATTTAAAATGGTGCTAAAGAACAGGAGCGAGGAGGAGAACAGAGCAGAAGTCGGTCACTACGAGGCATGTAAAGAGATTTAAGGGGAAAACTTGAAACGTGGTGGTTAAAAACAAAGACTTCTCCTTGATTTAAAACAGCGACTCAAAGAAGGAATCGACTGAGTAAAATGCACTTTAAAAAAAATGTAAAAAACCACCCCCAAATTCCAGTTCTCGAGTTAAATTGGAAAGAGATTTAATCAGCTCAAGCCCTGCTGCTCCCGCCAGCTGGGAAAGGCAGTTGTTGGGATACTCGTTCTGCAAATGTAGTCCCAGGTCGGCCACCCTGTGCACCCCAGGGGGCTCTCTCCCTCTGGGCCTCTGGCTCCCAGCTGCGTGATGGGCCGGGCCCCCAGAGGACTGAGCCTTCCCCGTGCAGACCCCGAGGAGCCCGGCAGGGTCCCTGGACCTGGGCCGAGGCTCAAGCCTCGCTCCTGCCTCCCGGGGCACCCACGCCTCTTGCCCCCTGCGCCCCTGCCAGTTCCTCACCCCAGGCGCCGGCGCCCACTGTGTGCACAAGAGAACTCACATCTCCAAACTGCCCTCCAGGTGCGTTCGCCCAGACTGCACCTTCCCCATGCCACCCAGACACCCACGCAGAACCAGGGTCCTCCTGGGCCTCCCTACAGACCTGTCCCTCCCGTCTGGCCACCCCTCTCTACCCCCAGGGCCCAGCTTCCTCCCTGCGCCTCTTTCCAAGGCACATCCCTCCCTCCCACCCCTACTCCACCCCCTCCCCGTCCCTCACCACTGTCCCCCAGCTCTCTCCCCAACCAGAGGAAGACAGAGCTGCCTCAGCATGCTCCCCTCCAGGCCTTGCCCAAGCTGTCCCTATGCCCGGAGGCTCCCTCCTCCTCAGTCATCCAGGGAGCTCTCACCCACCTTCCAGTCTGGCCCTGATTCCCAAGCTGGCAGAGCAGCTCTGCCCTGTGCCCCTGCAAATACTCAGAACACTTCTGCTGGGCGAGGCTAGCTATCCTTCAGGGTCACCTCCTCCAGGAAGTCTTCCCTCACTTCCCAGAAGTTCCCACCATGAACGCACAGCACAAGCTACATTTTCGAATGTTTCTGTTAATGAGGCAGGCTCGCCCATCACCCTGGGAGCACCTTGAGAGAATGCACCGGGTCTGTTTGCCTCAGTGGACCCCACACTCAGAGAAGCCCCAGGCATTGTTTGTGGGTTGAAAATGTGGGTGCAACCAGCCCTGGATCAAAGGCTCGTGGCTCCAGTCCCTTCAATTAGCTGCTTTGCATTTGCAGTTGCTTCCAGCCCAGCCCCCACAGGTAATGGCCTCCAGCTGTCCACTCCCCCTGCCCCAGCTGGGGCCTTCAGCCGCTGTCCCCAGCCCTACCTGGCCCCCGGCCCGTTGGGCATCAGCTCTTCTGCCAAGTGGGCGTGCGACCTCAACAGCCTCGAGTGTGGGTGCTGGGGCCAGCTGGGGCAGAGGTGCACGGCGGGAGGAGGGTGGAGTGGGGACCACAGGGAACCAGCTCGGGCTCAGGACGAGGCGAGCGGCCGCCCTCTGCTCACCTGGCTTTCCAGGTCCAGCTGACCCTGAGGAACCGGCCGTAGAGCTGGGGGTCGGGGAGGAGGTCGGGGAGGAGGTGGTCTCGGAAGAGAAGGTAGACGTGGCGCTCCCAAGAGGCACGGGAGCCATCTTCTTGGGAGCCATCACGGGAGCAGCTGCAGGTGGCCAGCCCCCTCCCCAGGTGAGGCTGCGGGCCCTGCCGCTGGCTTATACACCAGCGCCCGCCCCGCTCCAATTAGCCCCTGATTGGCTTGCAGGCTCTGATTGCTGATGGGCAGGAGGGCATGACTGGGCCACCTGGTCCCATGGACCTCGGCTGAGCTGCTTGACTGCTCTTGGTCTCAGTCCCCTTGGCGAAATATGGCGGCCGAATCGTTTAAGCTCTGTGCCCGGCGCTCGCAGGGCCGAAGGTGCTACTGGGGAAATGGGCACACCTGGCGGTGGAGCCGGCCCTCCGATCCCATCGTCCCAGGGCCCACGCCTCTTCCCAGGCTCCTCCTGGCCTCTCTAGCTCAAGGAGCAGCAGCTGGAGGCAAGCAGTGGTTTTGCCCGTAGCAGACATCTTTGTCATGGGAGCGCACTGTTGGAATAAAATTGCTTAGCAAAAGTGCCACAAATAAGGAAAATGTCCATTGGGAAAATGGGCAAAGAATATGAATAGGTAATTCAGCAGATAGGTCGATAAACACAGGAAAATATTCTCAACCTTCTTGGCATTCAGGGAAGTCCAAATTAAAACAACGGTAAGATACTATTTTCCCATCAATTGCCAAATTAAAGACAAAGTGTTGGCAAGGATCCAGGCTCTCACTGCCTCTGCCAGGGGTGTACACTGGGGTGCAGCCTACTTTGGAGAGATATTCCCGCGGGCCAGCAACTTCGCTGTCCTAGAAAGTGCATTAGTTGGAAAAGAAATAATTGCTGCATTATTTGAAAAAGAAAAAACCTTGCAAGTGAATCACTCAGGGCCTGGCTAAATGATTCCTTTACTGTCTCTGCAGCCATTTAAAATGATGAGGTGGTTTAAAACAAGGATGAGGCGCTATTCACACCCAGTAGAATACCCATCAATACTGGGTATCCAGGATGGGAAGAAAGCACAGCTTCTAGGAGAGGAAGTCAGGAGCCCCTTTAGAAAGCAAGTCAGCAGCATCTAATACAACTAGAGATGGACTCGCTCCCTCCCCCACCTTCCTGCATAAAGCCAAAACTGACACACTATAAAGGATCTTCACTCCATCCTCGGCAGGACTTCAAAACAATCTAAATGCACATCAGTAGGAGATCATATGGTGTGGCCACACAGTGGCATAGTATACAGCAGCTAAAAAGGAATGAACCAGACTGTATCTGAATGTGGCCCACGTTGGAGAAAACATGTGAAGACACAGAATAAGGTCTGAAAAGATTCAGACCAAGGTAAGAGCAGTGGAGGAAGTGGGTTTTAAGGTTGAGAGCAAACTTGCATTTTCTTTATATCATCATTTTATGGTTGGAAATCTGTTCTAGGGAACTCACCAGTGCCAGCAGTCTGGACTGAAGGAGGCTTGGCTATCAGCGTGTCCCAAGTGAAACCAGCTATCACACCGCTTCCAGGCTCCCCGTAACCCTGGGCCAGAGCACCCACTTGTCTCTGAAACCCCACGATTCCACCTCACCGCGGCTCTTGGCCCGGGTTAAGGGCTGGGCATTCCTCTTTGTGTTTCCCGTGTGCGTGTGTCGGACGGATGCAGAAATGACCAGCTACTTCACCCCTGCCTGTGTCCCTGCCCATTTGCATCGTAACCTTGCAGTTCCCTCCACCCTCTTTCACCCTGAATTGGCCTTGTGACTCGATTTGACCAGCAGGTATGGTGGGACTACGATATGCCAGTCCCATCGCCATGTGAACAAGCCCTGACCAGCCTGCTGGGTACAGAGAGGCCCATGGCCGAGTCACCCCTGCCATCCAGACAACGGCCCACCCACGACCAGCCCCTAGGGGGCGCTTGGGCAAGGCCCGGAGAGCAACCGCCCACCCACAGGGTCGGGAGCCGCAGTACGCAGGTGCTGTTTGAGGCTGCGAGGTTTGGGACGATTTGTCGCACGGCAAGAGCTAACTGATACAGTCCCTGCCTTTATCTCATCTACCTTCTGGGCTGTTTCCAATTCCCCTCTTTTGACCTCCGTATAGATGTCGCTTCCTGGGCCCCCTAGAAGCTTAGGGGGTCCTCTCTGGACTTGCCCTCTGGGGCCTCCAGCCCCTTCAGTGACAGCTCTGCCTCGCCTGCTGCAGCAGCCCTTGAGCTCCGCTGGGCGAGGGGTGGGGTGGACGGGCGTGCCCCTGGTCCTGGAGGCGTGTCCCGTGCCTAGCAGGTCCAGCACCCACTGCAGAACAGGTTCAGCCCAAGCCCAGCCTGGCAGCATGGGGAGGGGGGAGGCCTGAAACCCGTTTGCAGGAACTCAGCTTTGGGCAGGAGACGAGGGCGGCAGAGGCACGCGGAAGCTGGCGCCGACGGGGCAGCAGCCTCGAGCGCTCTGTGGGGCGTTTCCAAGAACTGAGAAATACAGAGAGACTCAGCGATACAAACGTTCCCATGAGCTTCATCTGAAACCCTACTCCTGGGCAGTGCCGGAGAGAGCTTTGTGTCTGGAGGGAAGAAGTTCTAAGACGTGCCGCGTGATCTGAAAGTTCCTCTGGAGGATTGCCTTTTTACAGGGCAGTCACTTAGCAGCAGGCTGCCGGGGAGCGGCCCTCGGGGTGTGGGGGACTCTCACACAGGCCCGCGGGGAATTTCAGTTCTGCTCAAATCCTTTCCTACGGCTTGGAACCCGGTGGACCCTCCCACGAGCTCCCCTGCAGTTCCGTAGACCGCGGCTGGGGGCTCTGGGGACGGTTACAGGGCGTCCCCTTGTGTGCCTGCAGCCCCGTGGCTTCAGGATGCCCGGCCGCCTTCTCCTGCCCCAGGTCACTCCGTGCACAGCACAGTGGGCAAATAGTTAACAGCTGCTGTGTTCAACGCCACGTAAATATTTTATAGTCACTATTTTATTAATACATGAAGAGGCTGAAGTTCAGAGAGGACCTGCACTTACATCTTCCCAAGTTCAGCCCCGGGGCTGCCACCCGGAAGCCCCCTGTGTTAGTTAAGAAACCAGCTGTAACGCCAAAATAACAGCGGCACAGACGAGAAGCCACGGGAACATCTTCGTAGGCAAGTCTTCAGGCACAAGTTGAGCAGAGCTGCGAGGCAGCACAGGAGGCCCAGAGTCCCTCTCCTGGTGCTCGGCTGTTCAGGGCCACCTCATGATCTAAGACGGCTGCTGCAGCTCCAGGCATCGTGACAGCGTCCCAGCGCCAGAAGGAAGGGGAGAGGAGGTGGAGGACACTTCCCTTCTCTGAAGTGTGCAGCCCAGAGGCTGCATGTAGCACTTCTAATGACACCCCGTTGGCCGGTCCCGAGGTCACACGGCTATAGGTGCAGGGGAAGCTGGGGGAGGTGGTCTTGTGCTGGGCACCTAGCTAGAACTTGGGGTGCTTTTACTAAAAGAAAGGGAATGACTGTTGGGGGCAGTTAGCACTGATTTCGCTCTCCCCGGGCAGCCCCCATTACCTGCTCTCCTTACACGCCCACTGCCCCACCACGCTGCTCCTCTGCACTTGGTCTCGCGGTGATTGAACGGGCGTTGCATCGCTTGTATCAGTAATCTCATTTGTCCCTTTAGACCATACTGCCTAGTGGGCCACCCCCCTTTAAAGTTGAGGGGCTGAGAGCTCATGAGGTTCAAGAACTCTACTGAGGTCGTTCAGCTGGACGGGCGTCCGTGCCCGTGGTCCCCCCTCTCGGAGTGCATGTCGCTGGGGCAGGGGAGCTGGTAGCCAGCAGCGTGCAGCCTGGAGTCTGCTGGCTCACTCCTTCCTCCGGAGGCGAAGTTGGGGTGAGCAGGCCTCGTGACCCCAGGGCTGGCCAGGTTAGGGCCCGTCTGGGTGCACAGCACGTCCCGGCCTGGTTCCCCTAGACTGAGTTGAGCGGAGATGTGACGGTATACAACAGGCGCTCCATAAACCTGTCAGGTCTCTGGAGTCTGGAGAGGGGGGTGACCCTCTTCCCAGCCTAAGTCGGCAGCTCTCTGAGGTGCCCTGTGATGGCTGTCAATCCTTTGCAAATCAAGAAGGTAAAGAGATTTTCCTCTCTACCAGAAAAAAACAAGAGTTTTCTGGTTTTCGAGTGAATCTTTACTCTGACTGCTGGATCAACACAAACATACAGTTCCTTAGAATAAGTGGTGGTGGGCGGGGTGGGGGCAGTGGGGCTGCCTGCCAGGCAGGGCAGCTGAAATGCCACCGTCCCTCCCACTGCACGCCTGGCCCAGCACAGTGGCTGAAATGTGAGGTCATGGCACCAAGCATGGCGATATTCTTGCGTCCCGAGTGTGGGAGGGAGGTCTGGCTCAGCCGGACCTCCCTGTCTGAGGCAGAGTCCACCCACTCTGGACCACCGACGCCTCTGCAATCCTCCTCGGGCACTGCACCCTTGGGGTTCCTTAAGGTTCCTTCCCTTCTTGTCCCCACCTGCATGCAGACCTTCTGGCTCATGTGGGGCCAACTCTGTCTTGGGCTGAGAGGGGGAGCATGTGACCTAGGCCTGACCAACCAGTTGCTAAATCCCCTCCCAGCTGGCACTGGGCTTACGGGCCATCTGTAGATCCAGGTCCAGCCGATGAGTCCTACTGGGGGCTTTGCTGGGACTGGTGGGAAGGAGAAGCCTGCTTTTGGCAAGGCTTGCTGAGCCTTCAACTGCTGGAGACCATTCTGGCCCCTCTTGGGAACAGCTGGCCTGTGCGTGCAGCCAGCACCAGGGAGCGTGCTGTCAGAAGGGGAGCCGCAGCACCACCTGAGCGCCTGCAACCAGATCTGCCTGAAGCTGGGGCTTTTCATTTATGGGCGCTGGTAACTTCTCTCTCATGCTTCAGCCCAATTGAGTCGAATATCCTATCAGTTGCAACTGACATTACTTAGGGAGACGGCAGAAAGGGGCAAAACAAAGATGCTAGATATCACATGCCCACTCCTCTGGACGCCTCAAGGACACTGAGGCCAGCCCCCACCTGGGAGGATGTGGGCAACCCTTGGGAGCCGTATCTCCAGCCTGTTACCCTAACAGATGGGGTGCATGGTAAGACCAACTCTAACTGAGGCCCAAGTAATGCCAAGTCTCCTCCCTATACCTTGAGCCAGGGAGTCAGCTGTGCTCTCATCTGATCCCTTTAAGCCAGTTTAAGATTCCCTTTTGCAGGCCAGGAGGCTCTACGAGTCTTGTTTGCAGCTTCACAGCTCACCTGGGTCTCTGACTCCAAAGTTGGGGTTTTCCCCATTCCCAGATCTTCTCTCTCCACCCCAACCTCTCACAGGGCCCTGCTGGTTGCCCAAACAGAATCCCAGGGTCAGAGATCAGGGTCAGGGATCAGGTGCTGCCCACCCTGCAGATGAAGAGTTTGAGAGCAACAAAACCCTGGTTAACACCTGGTAGAGAAGCTGAGCTTTTAATGCCCCAATTTGTCCTGGTCTTCAGGCAGAGCTGGGGAAAGTTAGAGCTTCCAGCTTTGGTGGTGGGAGGATGGGGGGCTGAGGCAGCTCAATCCTGACCTCTAATCTCCCAGTCAGTTCTGCAGTATGGCTTTCCCAGGACAGAGAGCAGCCTGGGGCTGCTGAATTGGCTCATTCAGCAAGGGAGCTAGAATCTGGGACCAGTGAAGAGTTCCAGGATAATGACTCCAGCCGAATTTCTAAGCTCTTCGTGACCAGGGCAGGAGAGCAAGTGGTTTCTGGAAGCTGAGAGAAAGGCCTGTCTCTCAATAGGCTGCATTGGAAGGGGAGGCTCTGGGCCTGGGTTCAGGCCAGAGGTGAGACCCAGGGCCTTTGTTTCTTCAGGTCTCATGGTGGCTCAGCACCCCTGGACTGTCCATCCCTGCAGCCTAATCTGGCCTTGATACCTGGCTAACATTTGACAGTCTGCTGAGGCTGGGTGCTCAGGACCCCGCCCAGTCTCCAAGTTCCCACTGTCAAGAGGATGTGATCAAGCGAACATGTTTAATATGTAAAGAGACATATGGTGATCATTTCTCAGTGCACACAAGTGTCAGATCACTGTGTGGTTTACCCAGAAAATAATGTTGCATGTCAGTTATACTTCAATTTAAAAAAAAAACAACAATGCAGTGGGGGCCTCCCTGATGGCTTAGGGGTTAAGTCTCAGTGCTACCACTGCAATGGCACTCCACGGAGGCACGAGTTCGATCCCCGGCCAGGGAGCGGACCCACAGGGCGCAGCAGACCTCTCCTGCCTCCCCGCTGCTCCCCTCAGCAGTGTATTTCAATGGACCCACCTGTTCTGCCCCCCACTCTGTTTCTGGTGAACCCTCCTCTCACCCCCCACAACTCTGGCCTACACCCCAATTCTTCTACACAAAATAAATAAAAATCTTACAATAAAGGGATAATTCTTTTTAAAAATTACTCAACAGAGAAAAGGAGCTGATTGTCCTAATGAATAAATCGATATTATTTGTATGTCAACTACAATCTGTGCAGCTCCTTACCACGGACAAAGGGCTTAAACACACAGCCATACGCACATCGCACGCTCTCTCTCTGCCCCTCACACACACATCTGATCATCACAGCAGCTGTGTGCAGCAGGGCTGGTTATGTGGGATTTCCATTTTACGGGGAGCAAAGTGTGGCCCAGGGAGAAAAACAGCTAACCCTCAGGATCATTAGCCAAGGATGAGCTGCTGCTAAGGTTGCTGAGAATCTAGATAAGCGCTCCCTCCCCAGTCATCCCTCCATTTGTTCCTCCGCTCGGTCCTTTCTTCATCTAGCTAGCATTGACTAAGCGCCTACTGTGTATGCCGCCCTGGACTAGACACTCATCCCCTCCTGGGACACTTCCAGAGGATAAGCATTGTCGCACTCCCGAGAGGTGAGCTGGAGAGCCATGGCGCGGACCCCACCGGCCATGGGAACTCCGGGTCCCAGGCCGGCCGGCCCTGCTCAGTGGGGAGCCTCATTTTTCTCTCATGAACTTTTGTTTTGAACTCAGGAGCCTGTGCAACCTGGTCCTATCGGGCACAGCTCGTGCTGCTGCTGCAGGTGGGCACGGGGGTGGGAGACTCCTACGGCAGAGTCCTGGCAGGCCTCAGGCTGGAGCCACCTGGCTGGTCTCCGTCTTGGACACGGTGGTGGAGGTCTCCTCATCGCCCAGTGGGTTCTTGCCACAGCAGAGCGTGGTGATCATGCAGTTCCGGAACTGGAAGACAAGGGCGGGTCAGGTGGGCGTCCCCCGGAGTGTGTGTAGCAGACTGCTGCTGGAGGCCGCCACCCCCCCTCAACTCTGGCTCCCGGCAGGAGACTTGCTACGCGTATGTGACCCCCCACCCCAGAGCTGCCAGGGCCAAATCCAAGGGAACGCTGTCACTGAAGGCATTCCATGGTGCCCTCCGGGTACCCAGAGCTAGCTGTAAATTATCTCACTTAATTGAGGACTGTGAATTCTCCCCTTTCTGTGCAGGGAGAAACTGAAACTCAGAGAAGCGACTTGCGTGGGGTCACAGAGCTAGACAAGAACAGTTGGGATCTGAGCCAGGACATCCGGCTCCAGGGACTGTGTTTTAACAGTGGGATGATGGATTCTGCAGAGAAATCATCGTTCGACCCCAGAGGACCACTTTACCCCTCATCCCTCGGAAAAAGACCTTGTAGTTCCTTGTTAAGCTTTGGGTGGCTTGGGGCTTCCATCGTCTGACTTGTCAAGCAGGCCTCCAGAACCATCTGGACCAGCGAGTCTCATACTGAACCAGCAGCTGAGTCAGCTGGAGAGCTTGCTAGAAATGCAGATTCCTGGGCTGCCCTGAACGTCTCATTAGACGGCCCCAGAATCTGCATTTCTCTTGGATACTCTGGCCCTCTGGTGGGCACCAAGCTCCCTGCCCCATTTTGCAGGCAGCCCCTACACCGGGGACTCGGCCCCTCCTGCCCCGTCGCAGTACCTGCTTGTTCATCATGATATAGATGACGGGGTTGTAGATGGAGGCGGCCTTGGCAAAGAATGCAGGCAGGGTCATGAAGATGGGGCCGAAGTCGGAGCCCTGGTGCATGAAGATGTAGAACGCCACGCCGGCGTAGGGCAGCCAGCAGATCAGGAAGGCGATGACCATGATGATGACCATGCGCGTGACCTCCTTCTCGGCCTTCTGGGTGGTGGCTGACTCCTGCTGCTGGGCAGCTGCCTGCAGGGACACAGGGCCCGTGTCCAGACTGGCGCCCGGGGCGGGAGCTGGGCCCAACCTGACCGTGCGTGGGGTGGTACCTCCTTGACGGTGAAGACCAGCTGCCCGTAGCAGAAGAAGATGACGGCCATGGGGATGGTGAAGTGGACCACGAACATGTAGATGACAAAGGACTCGTTGTTGACCTCTGGCTTGCGCGTGTAGTAGTCGATCCCGCACGAGCACTGCAGGCCCTCCGGGATGTACCTGGGACGGGCGGGGCAGAGCAGGAGGGGCTGCAGTGCCACGGCCACTGCCACGGAGGGCCTCGTCCTGGGCCTCTCTCCCCCTCTCATTGACCTGGTTATGGGAAGCGAGCACCAACCCCACCAGAGCGCCGGAGAAACCGCGCTCCCACGGCCTCCCGGGCGCCGTGTCGCCAGCCCCACCTCCCGGCCCACACCGGTGACCTGAAGCGTTTCTTCACCTGCCCCTGTCCTCTAAGGCCCGAGCCAGCCCTCAGGCTCTGCGGGCACAGGTTGGTGGGGAGAGGGGAAAAGCTCCCCAGCAGTGTGTACAAACTGGGGTCTCACTAACAACACAGCCCTTTCTGGGCCAAAGAGCTGCACGCAGAGTAACAAAAGGATCTTCAGTGTCTTCTGGTAACAAGGGCCCTCAGGACATGTGGTGAGGAGGCTTCGATGTCTTCACCGAACCAAGCTCAAAGAGCCCAGGGTGTCTGTGACTGGCAGGAAGGAGGCCAGAAGTGAAGCCCGGGACAGAGTCTTGACACCAGGGAGACAGGGATGCCCGGAAAGGGAGGGGCAGGAGGCCCGGGCACGCAAGGCGTCGCCAGTCCAGTCCCGATCGATAGAATGGCCCCGCCATCTCTCCGTAGCCCGGTTTGGAGATGGCGTCCTGGAGGCCGGACAGCTCCCGGGGCTGTGCTGCCGCCACCGGCTCTGAGGGCGCAGCTTCCCCAGTGCTCCCAGGGCTAGAGGGCGCCGCCCATGACACGCCGGACCAAAGAGGATTGGAATCTGGTCTTGGCTTAGTTGAGGATTATGGGTACAGCCAAGGTGAAGGGCTGGGGCACCTCAGAGTCTCTTTGACACGGGGGCTGCTGAGGAGCTGGGAACACCCCCATAGCTGAGGAGCTGGGAACACCCCTGGGTCTGATCCCCTCTTTCCTTGCCCTAAGTCCCTCCCCAGGAGAGTTACCAGGGTAGCGTTTGGGGCCTCAGATGCACAAGCCGGAGTCCCAGCTGGGGGCCCTTTGAAGAGCCTTCCCGGCCAGCTCAGGGCCGTTACCTGGACCAGCCGACGAGGGGGGGCGCGGCACAGGCCAGCGCCATGACCCAGGTGCAGGCGACGCCCATGATGGCGTGGTTCTCCCCGAAGCGGAAGTTGCTCATGGGCTTACACACCACCATGTACCGCTCTACGGCCAGGACCACCAAGGACCACAGGGCGACTTCACCTGCGAGGCAGTAACCATCGTCAGCAGGCCGGCCCGGCCCCGCTGCCCGAGGAGGGCGTGCCCATGCTAAGGGAGAGTGGGCGGCGGGCAGCAGCCTCAGCTGGGCCGTGCGGGGCCGAGGGGGCGGAGAGGCTTGGGCACGGGCAGCGAGGACGCTGCAGGCCGGGAAGTTTCACTCAGTCTGAGCCCGGGTTCCTGAGGGGCTGGTGGTCGGCTGGTAGCCTGGCGCCCCGGGGGCATTTTTACAGGAGAAGGTATCCTTTGTGGGGCAGCCAGCAGGGGTCCTGCTGAAAGGCGGGAGGCTGGGATCCTGGCCCTCCAGGGCAGAGGCCTGTCTCCTCTGGGAAGTGAAACTGTCTGGGCCCCAGGCCCCTCTTCTGGGGACCAGGTTGCAGGCTGGGGTTCTGCCCCGAGGAGAGGGAGGAAAAGGCAATGGGGTTCAGAGGTCTGTCCCGGTCATAGACTGTGCTGACCAAACCAGGATGCCTCTGGGGCTGGCAGGGCACGTCGGGAGTGATTTGGGGGGCAGTCGGTCGGACAGGGGACCACGCCTGCAGCGAAGTGTCGCCTGCTGTGACCCCATCCCACCTGCTTGCCGGAGGCACTGCTGCTGGTCTCTGAGGGGCAACACCCTCAGCGGCCGGGCGTCCTGGGTGACCACGGCCACATCCGACGGCAGGAGACAAGAGGCAGCGCTGTCCTGCATGCTGGAGCAGGCTCGCCCCTCGCGTGGCTTGTCAGCAGGACCTGGGAGGGCCTGCGCCCCAGGGCTCAGTGGGGAGACCCCTGCTCTGCTCACTGCCCTGCCCCTCCCGAAAGGAGTCTTGCCCTCTCCATGCCTCGGCGTTCCCGTCTGCTAAGTGGGACCCGTAACCTCTGCGGCGCCATTATCGCTTTCCCCGTCTAAGGGATTCCTGAGCGCAGCTTTCAAAGCAACCGCCACACCTCCCGACGAAGGGATTTCTTGGAAGGGGGACGCTCAGCACCGAGCGTCCAGTCCTGGCAGAGTCCTGGCACTGGGAAGGAGGTCAGGGACATGGTGGAGGAGGGACAGCGCCATCACCCACAGGAAGCCCCAAGTGGGCACAGGGACCCCTCCGGACCAGCTCTCTCCCTGGCCCCTGGAGAGCCTGCCCAGCGCGGCTGCTGCCCCGACAGCACGTGGCCCGAGCGGGCTCGAAGCTCATGACCTGCCGCCACATGACCCCCGCAAGGCCCTGGCTCCCCTCGCCCCCCGTTCCTTGCTGTAAAGCAAGACAGGACACCAGCCCACGTTGAGCAGCAGTGCTCGCTGCCCCTGCTCGGCCGCACCCGAGCTCAGGCAGGGAGTGTCCGCGGACTGAGGACAGTTCGGCCGTGCCACCGGCCGCAGCGGGAGGAGCCCGCGGCCGCCACCCCACACCTGCGGCTGAACCGGACCCCGCTGCCTCCCCGGCGCCTACCTCCCAGGGTGGCAAAGAAGCCCTCCAGGTTGCACCCCGTGGGCCCGAAGACGAAGTATCCGTGCAGCGAGGTGTAGAGGGTGGTGGTGAAGCCGCCGAAGACCATGAAGAGGTCGGCGACGGCCAGGTTGAGCAGGATGTAGTTGAGAGGCGTGCGCAGTTTCTTGTGCTGGACCGTGACGTAGAGCGTGAGGAAGTTGATGGGGAAGCCGAGCACGATGAGCAGGAACATGTAGGCGGCCAGCATGGAGAAGTGCCAGGGCTCGGCCAGGTAGTACTGCGGGTGCTCGAAGGGGCTGCGCACCACGCCCGACCTGTTGGAGAAGGGCACGTAGAAGTTCTCGCCCTCCGTCCCGTTCATGGCTGCGGCCCGGCGGCTGCCCGCGGGCTGCTCAGACCCGGGAACGCAGCTGAGGCCGGGGAGCAGCCTCTCAGCTGGACGGCTCCTAGGTCTGACCCCCGCACCCTTATAAAGTGACCTGCCTCTCTAAGCTCCTGTCTGCATCAGCACCTGGGAGATTGGGGTGTTATTAATCAGCGTAATCCCCACTGCTGCAACTGGGGGCCTAATTGGCTTCAAGAGGGGCCAAGGTGACTCCACGCAGAAGTCTGGGGTCAGGAAGGGGAGGTGTGGAGACCCTGGGAAAGGGCAGGAAGCGGCCCCCAACTCTTCTGTTGCCCAGAGGCCAGCCTGCCTTTGCCTGGCAGCCTGGCCCGGCACCCGGGCCCACCCCCTGCTTGCTACAAGCACAGGTCACCTTTCTCTGCAAGGCCAAAGGGCGGTGAGGCCGGTCAGTGTTTCTGCCTCTCGCTCGGCCCCTTGCCTATTCCTTCCCCCAAGTCACCGCCAGCCACGGGGCACTGACCTCGACCAGCTCACCAGAGGATGAGCCTCATGAGGGCAGGGCCGTGTCCTGCACCCCGGCACCCCAGCCTGTGGCAGCTCTCCCCCTGGCGTGGACCGAGCCAGCACGTGTGTGTCTGCAGCCACCGCAGCTCACCCACTCACTTGTTCAGGAGACATGTGTCTGCAGGCCGCTGTGAATACAGAGGTTGAGAACAGGGGGTTTAGGGCTGCGGAAAACTCTGATGTGGGGGAATCTGGGCAGCAGCGCAGGAGGGGATGCCGCTGGGTCTTTGAGGGACGGGCGCACTTCGCCAGTTGCCAAGTAGGACTTGTCAAGACGAGGGCTGGACAGGGGCCTTCCGTCCTGGTGGGTGCTATGGACAAGAATGACCAGGCTTGTGTCCACAGGGAGTGTCATTCCATGTGGGGAGGGCTTGAAACAAGTAAAAAGGAGAAGCTGAGAAGACCACCCATTCCCAACACAGCGACCCGGAGCAGCACAGGAAGGCTTCTCTGAACCCGGTGATGGGAGGAGCTGGAAACGCCAAGATCTGGTGAGTGACGTCCAGGCAGAGGGAACAGCAGGTGCAAAGGGCCTGAGGCTGGGAACACAGACAAGGCCAGCCAGGGAAGCATCCCTGTCTTGGAGACCTCCACTTCCAAGGCATCTCTTGCCCAGTCTCTCTCCACCTGCAGTTCCTGGGTCTGTCTGTTCAGGAAAGTGCCCCCACTACCTCCGGTGGCATCAGAGCTGGCACATGGAGGGCTGAGGAAATGCACGTTGGCAGAGTGAGGACGGGGGGGGGGGACAGCAGCGCAGGCGGAGGGCTAGGTCTCACATTTGAGGGGGCCTGACCCAGGGGCTTGGCCCAGCCAGTGCTAACGAGGTCAAGGCAGAGGCTTTGGTTCAGTAATGGCCTTGGGAGTCTGGACTTTTCTTCGTGGTCTGTTCACAGGTTTCTGGCCCTCACCCAGGCTGGAATATGAGCCCACATGGGCTGGCCAGGGTCCGCCTTACGGAAGAGCCCGCCAAGCGGTGCCCGGCACAGAGCAGAAGCACTGCAGATGCCCTGCCCTGGACCGGGCTGGTCCGTCTGTCCTGTCCCCGCTGGGCCTGGCTGGTGGCAGGTGCTTGGGCTAGGGAACAGGGTGGACAGGCTCGGGCCAGGCGCTAGCTGGCCGGCGGTCAAGGTGGAGGTTATGAGTGGGGTGGGTGCCGGTGGTGGGCGTGATCTGAACCCACTCCAAGAAGCATCCTAGAGTCTGGGTGGAAGAACTCGGGGAGTACAGGACGAGAGCCGGTTCTGGAGGTGGCCTCTTGGCTGAGGCTCCTGCTCTGAGGGCCAGGCTGGCCCGGGCAGAAGGTCACCACTGGCCCACAGGGCATAGGTCGGGAAGAGATGCACCATGGAAGCAGCTTCGAGAACCTGGTGGAGGGGCCTGGAGATGGGGGCGCCCTGCTGGCTCAGGCTGAGCCAGAGCCAGGTCCATAGAAGGTCTGACCCAGGGCTCTTTCTGGGACACCTAATCCCCCTCTTCCTTCCTTCCTCCTTCCAAGAACATGGGGACGGCGTGGAGGCCTTGGAGACGACAGTCCCGGACCCAGCTGAAGCCTGAACCACTTCCAGGTGACGCTCCTTCCGGCAGGCCTCGCTCTCCGCTCAGTACCAGGCATGTCAAGAGCCCAGCGGGGCCTTCCTTGCCATCGACGTGAGGTGTCCTCGGCCACGTCAGGCAAGAGACTTAGACAGGCCTAGTGTCTGAGCACAGGGGACCGGAAGTGGAGCCCTGGAGAGAGGACCGGCCCGTCCAGGCCGGGCAGCAGAGGTAGCGCTCACATCCCAAGGCTGAGTCCTGGCTCAGTGATATTTGTCCAGTGGGAGATGAGAGAAGAGTGGGGCGCCCTGGCGGCCCTTCCACACGATGGGCATCCCGCAGATGCAACGAGAGGACGTGCGAAAGTGCTTGGCTCCGGCTGGCACTCGCCGAGGTGCCGGCTTCTCAGACTCAGCCCAGAGCGTGGCTCCGCGAGCCTGGCACGCACACCCCCATTTCTGTCACTGGCTGAACGGAGGCGCTGAGTCTTGGGCGAGCCCCTCCCCTGCCTCTAGCCACAGACCATCTGATCTGTCACTGTGATTGACGCCTGTTGGGTGGCTGGGGCTGTTTTTTCCGTCTCCCCTTTTTCCCAGCCATATGCAAATGATGGCAGTTTGAGTAATGCGCTAATGGAAATCCTAACACATTAATAAATGTTTAGCAGGAGAGAGAGCATGCATGATCGTAAGTAATTAGACACTCAACGGAGGAGTTCTGTTGGCACAACTGTCTGGCTCCCTTTCTTTATTTTCTTCCATCATCTCCAAAGAGAGATGCAGAGGGAGGTGGGGAGGGGGCAGGCCTTGGGGGGCAGGGGCGGCTCGGCACTCTCCTCACATGGCCTCTGCAGCGCTCCCCTCCAGCCAGGCCTCAGGATCTTCATCTCTCCTCTGGGGACATCTGTCCCACCCTGCCCACCTCACAGAGAAGCTGTTAGTACCCCTCTACTCACGAGGGGCGTTCCCAACACGTTCCTGACAGCCCAGCTCCCTTCCTCCTGCTGCAGGGGCCAGGCACAACGTGCACCGCCTCCCCCAGGCAGGGAGAGGGGAGATGGACAGCGCTTGGCCTTCCCACACAGGGCCCTGGCACCGCGGCCCGGCCCCCACTCCTGGCTGGAGACTGGAAATCATAACCCTTCGTCACAGGGCTGGTGTGAGAATCAGACGACATATGAAACGTGGCTGGCACAGAAAAGGTCCCCAATAAATGTCAGTGCTCCCTCTGCAGCTTCCCATCTGCTGCCCACCACGCCCTCGAGCTGCTGAATTAGACTCTGCGGGTGCGCAAAGGGGGACCTCACCTTAACGGAACTTCAGACATCTCGGGAGTTGGGGCGCAGGGGGAAAACCTCAGGTTGGGTTCGGGCCTCTGAGGGACCGGGGAAGGCGGGGAGAGACAAGGGCTGCTCCCTGCTGGTGCGGAAGCCACGGTCTTTGGAATCAGGCACCTTATTCTCTTGTCAAGGAGTCCCGTTAGGTCAAAATAAATAAATAAATAAGCACCGTCCCCTGCCCGTTCCCATATTGCCATTTCATTAGATTAAATTTTAAGAGCACACAACCGTAATGCTCCTCAGATCAAATTAGAAACAGGTGTACTTTTGCATAAGGAAATTAAGTTGCAGACAATATGAAGATTTGCTAAAATGCAGACACTGATGAAAATAAGTAGCCCTTTATTTGTAATTATTGAGGCAATCTGCTCGCAGAGCGCACACGCTAATGGTCTGACAGATCCGCGGACTCCAGCAGGCTGCCATGAACACGCGGAGCTGTTCTGAAAGTAACACATTTTTTTCTTAGAAAATATATGTACATTCCCTTCTCCATCTCCTGGTGCTATTTACAAGGCACGGAATGCCATAAATAGGAATTCTGTGGTTACACAAGGCCCCTCCCTAAAATACAAACTTCATCTGGGCAGAAGGCATTCTGACAGCTTAACTCTTTCTTCCTTCATCCTTCGGCAGCCTGGGCACCGCGTGGCGAGCGAGCGGCCCTGGAGGGAGGGCGGCCCGAGGCAGGTCAGGGGCTGGGCTCGTCGATGCGCCGCCGGCAGTAGGGGCAGCCAGTGTGCTGCAGCACCAGCAGCTCGTAGTCCTCGGAATGGAACATCTGTGGAGAGACGGCGAGAGCCCAGCTGCAGCTCAGCCCGGCGGGGTCTGCTGCCCCACCCAGCGAGGGGCTTGACTTGAGTCAGGGCAAACCACAGATCGGGGCACCTCGGCCCAAGAGTGGGAGGGAAGAGGAGTCAAAGCCCCTCCTTCTCTGAATGAAGTTCAAGGACACATCACACTTGCCGGGGCCTCCTGGACCAAGGGCCACACAGCGCTCAGGGCCAGGGGCGCGTCCACTCCACGCAGAGGATGGCATCAGAGTGAGAGGAAGGGCCCGAGGGAGGATAGCCCGGTCTCACGCCCCCACCCAGAGCCTCGGCTCGGCCTCTGCAGGACCACGCGTGCTCCTTTCAGACACCTGGCCTTCCCGGGAGACATCTGGTAGGTGGCCAGCAGCAGAAAGAAGTGAGCAGGGGCTGCAGGCCCAGGGCAGTACCTGGAAGCAGGAGGGGCACATGGTGATCGAGGCATCGGGCAGCAGCGAGCGGAAGTACTGCCACTGCAGGGGCGGCGGCCAGCGCTTGATGAGGACGTCCCGACGGCTCATGGAGCGCAGCACCGAGCGGCTGACCACCACAGGCACGAACTCGGAACCACCTTGCTGCGGGCGGGGGCGGGGGCGGGAAGCGGGGCACCGACTCACTCAGCCATGTGACACGCTTGGGTAGCTCTTGGGAGGGGGAGGTCAGGGAGGCCCCGGGCTGCGTCTATCGGCCATCTCAGCGAGCCCAGCCAGGTCGTGCAGCCCCTGCTGGCCGTCGCTGCCTCTCCCCTGCCCACCCACAGCCCTGACGGACACTTCCTTGACAGGAACGTGCACAGAGGGACCTGGGCTTGCCCTCCCCAGGCCCCTCCTCCACAGCCTCTCCCCCACCCCGCCTGCCACACCTCGAAACTCAGCTTTGCCGTGAAGGGGTCATCGTCTCCCATGGTGTCCGCAGTCTCGTCTAGTCGCAGAGCCTGGGAACCTGAGGGTCTGGTCAAGGACCACACTGCAGGCTGGGAGGGGAAGAGGTGCCGCCTCCACCCCCGGGCTTAGACTCACGGGCACCAGCGCTGCCCAGCGCCGTTCCTCCTGCAGCTTGGGAGAGCTACAGGTCTGTGTAGCTTCTCAGCCGGAGGGACGCAGGCTGGGGGAGGGCCCTGGTTCCCCGGCCGCCAGGCCCAGGCCCCCAGCCCGGGCGCTCTGACAGGCCTCTGCGGCCCCACAGACCACGCCAGGCCCACAGAGGCCGGCGGGCTAGAAGCACCGTGTGAGCAGAAGCCCTCGGGCCTGCTCAGGGGCAGGGGCAGTGTAGAAGCGACGGGCCTAGCCGGAAACCATGGGCGGCAAGCCCAGCCATTTCCGGAGGGTCTCCCGGCAGGCGCTGGGCGGTGCAGGCGCTGAGATGGCCGGCGGGCCGTGGTCCACGGTGAGGGTCCTGCTGCCCCCAGCAGGCGGAGGTGTGCAGGGCCCGCCCCTCCCCAGACGGTGGCCAGGGAGGCGTGAGGCCGAGCAGGGGCGTCACAAGGAAGGGCCCCGGGCAGAGGTGGCGGCGCGGTCAGGCAGCGGCACGTGGTGGCAGCGCTCACCCCGCTGCCCGGGGCCCGTGTGCCGGTGGCTGGCCTGGGGAGTTTCTGGGACCCGCCTTCAGCCAACGGTTTCTGGGTTTCCCTCATTTCTCAAAATGCGTCCACAGATGGCACGGGCACTCGGGGTCCGGGCCTGGCCCCCAGCGCTGGCTGGCACGGCCCTGGCGACGAGCACGCACCGCAGCGGGAGGCCCGGTTCGCGAGCCGACGACCAGCCCGTCCTCCCACACGCGGGGCAGCTGCGGTGCACCCAGGCAGAGCCGCTCCAGTGAGGGCTGCCCTGGGGCTTTCCTAAAGTGTCGGCTCTTCGAGGGGCTGCGAGGCTGGTGGGACCTGGCGCCAGCCCTGCCGGCAGGTGGGAGTGCTGCCAGGAACACGGACACCCGGAGGACCGCGGGGCTGCACGGACAGGAGCCAGCGCACACGGCGTGCGAGCCCTGGACCCAGCCGCTGCGCTCTGCGGGCTTCATGCCCTCTGGTGCTCGCCTGAGTCACGGCTCACGCCCCTTACCCATAAAAGCACTGACTACAAGAGCCGGGGTCACCGCTGCCGACACCCTATGCCACTCATCAGCTGTAGGCCCTTCAGAAGCCGGGGTGGGGGAGCCCCCTGCGCCCAGAGCACAGGGAAGGCGAGGGTGCTGTCTCCTCTGCGGTCACAGGCCGGGGGCTTACTGTCCTCTCCTGCAGCCTGGCCGACCCTCGCTCTGGCCCCCGTCCCCCGGTGGGGCCTGTCCAATTGCTCAGCCGTGACCCTGGCCCGGCCCCACCCGCCACCCCAAGCCACCCGCTTGCACCCAGGCCCTGTGCATCCGGCACACACGAGGGGCGACCTGGCACCCAGGATACTGCCGCTCGTGACCTCCTGCCACTTGCTCTCCCGCTTGTGCCTTGGGGCCTCCAGGTCAATAAGGGACACGGCCTCTTCGTCAGTGATGCCCTCCTCCAGGTAGAACTCCACCAGGTGCAGCACCTCTGAGGCACAGGGAGGGCCGGGCCGGGTGCTGGTGCCTTCTCCACCACAGGGCCCCCCAAAAGCAAGCTGCTGCAGCGGGGCCACCTTCCCACCGAGCACGTCCAGGGGAAGCAGGCATGTGCATGCGTGTGTTGGGGTGTACATGGGTGAGACCTGGGGCCACGCACCCTTCCCCTCCTCCCAAGAGCTGGGTGGTTTCCTCCAGGGGAGATGAGGCCTGAACCCAGCCCCAGGAGGAGCGCCTGGCCCTCTGCCAGCACGAGAGGAGCAGGGACTGGAGGGCCCATCCCAGCAGCAGGGTGAATGCGCCACCCTCCAGGGCCCTCTGCGCTTTACGGGATGCCCCAAGCCAAGACCCTAAGGGATGGGTCCCCTTGGGCGGCCCCACGCCCTGGCTGAGAACCCGGAGTGGCTGTGTCTGGCAGGGTGGGTGCCGCACAGCCAGCTCAGCCACCCCAGCCACCCCGGGCGGCGTCCGACTCACCGTAGGAGGAGGCAGAGAACACGAAGGGCTGGCGGCAGTTGATGCACACGTTGCCCAGGTTGTTCAGCAGGGGGTTGTTGGTGGAGCAGCGGTAGCACAAGGGCACCAGCTCCTACGAACACGCCACAGCCAGCCTGAGGGCCCAAGGCGTGGCACTGGCTCCCTGGCTGCCTTGGGACTTGGCTTCGGCTGCCCGGCTACCAAAGGGCAGGGTGGGCCGGGTGGAGGAGAGAAGCACAGGGCCCCGCGTCCAAGCGCCGGAGCAGCAGGGTAAGCTTCTGGAGAAGCCGAGGCCGTGAGCTACGGGCCCTACCGAGCCCCCTCAGGCAGACAGGGCCCAGCGGCACCGTCCCCCACGGGGTGCCGTGCTGTACTGGCCACCGCCTGTGGCTCCCTGGCCCCCGCCACCTGCGGGAAGCGAGCGTGCGTGGCCCTATCTGACAGGGACACCGGGGCCCAGGAAGACCGAGACAGACCAGGGGATGATGGAGACAGGGTCTGACGCCAGGTCTGCTCTGAGCTTGAAGAGATGGCGAAACAGACGCTAGCTGGCTGCGGGGCAGGGAAGAAGGCTGAAGACATGTGAGGATCAATCGTGGAGAATGATAACCTGGCTCCAGTGTGGACTAGCACAAGGGCTTCCACGGCCAGGTCTGAGGGAAGGGCCTGGACACAGCGGGACGCTGAGGGCAGAGCAGACACAGAGCCTAGGCAGGACTAGGACTGGGGCGGGGGAGTCCTCTGGGGCCCCGGGATGGGGGACAGAGCTGTGGTCGTGGCTGAGCGCAGCAGGCTGAGTAGGAAACAGAGGAGGTGGAGAGGGGCGAGTGAGGGAAGCTGGTGAGCCAGGGCTTGGGTCGGGGAGGAGACATGGCCCCGAGAACACGGCCGCTACCTTTCACGGGGAACTCAGGTCAGGCAGGAAGTCACCAGGAGACGTCCCAAGAGGAGCTGCCTGCCTGAGGGTCGGTGTCCTTACCTCACTGTCGTGGAAGGGCTTGGAGCGGATGGTCAGGCTGCCCAGCTCAATGGACTTCTGGAACCTGGCAGGGATCTGCAGGCCCTGCAGCTTGTCATAGGCATGCCGGGCCAGCTTGTAGGCACCCAGGGCCTTGCTCTGCTTGGCCAGAGTGAAGAGCGTGTTCCTGCCAACAACCGGGTTAAGGACAGCAGAGGCCACACTGGCCTGCGTGCTGGCACTGCCTGCCCTTGGCATGAGCCTGTGCTGGAACGCATCTCGTGCTGGTGCCGGGAGGGCCCGGGCAGGAGCCTGAGGAGTGCTCTGCTCGTTTGTGGGGCGTAAGTGTATTTCTCGGATACGAAGTCCAGGGATTTTCCAGAGATAAAGACAGCGAAGTTTCCATTAATATTTTAACCTTGCTTTGGCTCTCTGGGCCTCCTGATGGCTCATCTTGTACCCTAACCAGGCCAGAATGGCACTCCTGGCCTTGCCTAGCCTGCCTGCCTGGCTCCAGGTGCCCCCCTGCTTGAGCCCTGCCAAGTGGAGTCAATCCCAGACGGCCTCGGGAGCTGGCCTCGGGTCTGGCTCAGAGGCCACCGCCTCTGCCTCCCCACAGACTACGGGGGACTGCTGGACAGTAGCCGCGCCTGCTCTCTGGGCTCCTCCTCGGCGCGCCTCAGTCTGAGACCCACCGTCTTTGTGCTCCATCCTGAGGGTGGGGCCAGATGCTGGTGGGGCCCAGGCCCTGCCGGTCCTTCCTCTCTTCCCCTGCCTAAGAACACCCCACAGGCATGCCCTGGTAGCCCTCTGAGGCCCAAGTCCTGTGCCTCCTCCCCCGGCCAATCCTGTTGCCCCTGCCCCAGAGTGGCACCTTCCGCTCCAACAGGCCCTGTCTGTCTCCACTGGGGGACTGTGACAGAAGCCATTTCCAGGTCCCCGGGGACAGCATGGGGGAGCCCCGGAGCAGGGCTTTAATCACACTGGTAGCTTGAAGAGAACTTGGAGGAAAGGTCAGGGCAGGTGCCAAGGCCCCGGGGGACACAGCTGTGGTCACTCCTCTGCAGGGTCTTAGTCGGTGAGGCACCACTTGATTTGGGGGCGTTTCCCCTGAAAAGTGAATGATGGGCCTGGAACCCTTTGGAGAAGCCAGTTCTCACCAATTATCACTCGAGCCAGTTCTCACCAATTATCACTCGAGCGCTCTCCAGGGAGGGGGTTTCCTCACAGAAGGCAGAGGGGTTGAGAAGGGGCCAGGCACACGGTGACATTTAGAGGACGGGGTAACCCTGACTCGCGTGGCTTTCAGAGCCTTTCAGATCTGCCGGCAGTCTCGGCCGCACAGGCCCGCAGCCCCTCTGAGGCTCCTGCTGGCGATAAGGAGAGTGAGCTCCACCCGGCTTCCCTGCTGGTCAGCCTCCAGGACCGCGTCCCCACTGTCAGGCCGCTGTCCTCACACGGCCCGGCCTAGCTGCATTCCCCGTGGACATGCCATCGCCCCACTAAAGCGGGTCCTCACACGCCGCCTCCCCTCCCAGACTGCAGCTTCACTGCCTTCTGGGCTGGGCCGGGCACAGCAGGTGTCTGTCCACCTGGACTGAGAAATGCCCCCTTCCCGCACCCTGGGGGGTGCCCAAGACTCCAAACCCTACATTTCAGGCACACCCTCATTTGTGGGTTCTGGGAGGGTTTGGGACAGTGTGTTAGTCAGAGACCCGCTGCCAGGTCCAGCCCAGAGAGCCCTGAAAACTAATCTTCTCTTGGCCCGGCCCTCGCTGAGGCTCTTCCATGAAAACGGCTGTGGGGCAGGCGCTCTCCTCCCTCAGGGAGGTGGAGCGGGGGAGGCTGTGCCAGAAAAGCCCTCTGGAAAGGACTGCGGGGCCATTAGACAGGAGGGGTGAGCGAAAGGATACACTTTGGAGATGCCCAAGGGGGTGTCCTTGGTCAGGCTGTGCAGCAGGAACCTGGAGATGTTGAAAAGGGTTTCGGGAAGATGGAAACTGAACGGCTCCTCCTGCAGAGAGAAAAGTAAACAGGGATTGAATTCCTCGGTGGCGCCTGGCCCAGAGGCAGCCGCCAAAAGTTCAGTTCCAAGTGACGTCAGTGAGAGAGCCAACCTGGTCACTGAGCACCTACTGTGTGCTGGCCCCTTCCAGGCTCTGTCTCGGGCGGCCTTTGATACAAAGCTGTGTCAGGCACAGGCACATGAGAAAATGCTCAGCATCCCTCATAATCGGGGAAACGCAAATTAAAACCACACCGAGATACCACCTTACACCGCTGAGAACGGCACATATTAAAAAAACTGGCAACTACAAATGTTGACAAGGATGTGGTGAAAAAGGAACTCGCCTGCACTGCTGGTGGGAGCGCAGACTGGCCCAGCCTCTGTGGGAAGCTGTGTGGAGGCTCCTCAGTCTGTCGAAAACGGAGCTCCCACGACCCAGCAACCCCACTCCTAGGGATCTACCCAGAGGACACAAAGACACCGATCCGAAAGAGCACCTGCACCCCTGTGTCTCTCGCAGCGCTGTCTGTAACAGGTAGACGTGGAATGGACCCAGATGCCCAAAAACAGACGACTGGTCAAGGAGGTGTGTCTACATGCACAATGACACACGACTCAGCAGTCAAAAAAGATAAACTAGAGACAGTCGCAGAAACACGGATGGGGCTGGAAGGGATGGTGCTCAGTGACGTAAGTCAGAGGCAAAAGAGAAATACCGGCTGGTCTCACTTACAGAAGGAATACAGGAGACCAAGGAGAAAAATAACAACAACAAAACTAAACTAAACTGAACAGACAACTATAAATCAGAGACATCCTGTGGTGGGGTGGGGTCAACATGAGGTGGGCAGAGCACAGGGCCTGTGGCGATGGTGTGTGGGAGAACTGGCGGAGAAACTCTATGGAGACTACACCTAGAAAAGGAAGCAAACGTTGTGAGAAAAATAAATAAATGACTTTTAAAAAATCATTAAAAAAAGAATTCAGCATTTATACACGAACACTTAAGCTCCAGTCTGCTCTAGGACTTTCCTGAAAAACCCAAAGCCGTGTTGGGCATTCTCATCCTCAGGGCCCTGAGGAGGAACTGAGGCCTGGAGAGCTGGACTGCCCAAGTCACAGGCGAGGAAGGGGCCGCCTGGGACTCTACCCTAAAGCACACCAAAGCCCACGCACATCTTCCTCCCGGCCGTGCTCGCTGGGCTTGGCGGTGACGCCATTGCCCTGAGCTCAAGCTGTGCCCCGCGAGCTCTACGCAAGCTCCTTTACGCCGCTGAGGATGCAGCCACTGTGGAACGTGCCTTTTGCTCTTGGACAGCAGCCGTGCCCTGTCCTGGCTCTCCCACACACCAGCCGATGACCCGTCCTCTGCACCTACCAGGAGGAGCACAGTAGACCGGGGGAATGTTCTATGAGGAGGGGTGCGAGGGTTAAGAGTACTATTTTGCATGGATGGAGCTAGAAGGGATGAAGTCAGAAGGCAAAAGAAAAATACCGGATGGTTTCACTTATAGGAGGACTATAAGGGAGCCAAATAAGGGATCAAGGAAAAGAACAACAACAAAAATCGAATCACAACACAACAAAAACAAAGAGACTAAGACAAATCAGAGACACTTTGGGGAGAGGGGGAGGGAGAGTGAATGGGATGAGAGCAGAAAGCACAAGGGACTGAGGTGACACGCACTGGTGAACTGGTGGTGGGAACTCCATGGGGACCACAAATGATGTCAAATATACATGAGCACGGAGAAGGAAAAAAATACCATTTTGAAGGAAGAGGGTGCACTGTACGCAAACGAAGGCTCAGGTGACGAAGGTGAAGCAGGTCGGGCCTCCCCTCAGGCACTCACAGGGTAACAGACTGCAGGGGCTCGCTAGGCCACACCCTCACCAGGACTCTAGCCCACACCCTAGCTGTCTGAGTCTGTGGGGACTCACTACACCACTTCTTCCCCAGCATTCTCCCTTTAGTTCCCACCTAAATTTCTAGAGCTTCTTTAGCTCCAAGAACACAAAAAAGTCTGAGACCACATCGTTTTCTGGGCAAGAGCCCAGCAAGCCTGCCTCTGGTTACACTACACTAGGTGTGGAAGCTAAGGCACGTCCCAGGAAGAAGGGGGGCGGGTGGGGGAGGGGAGCAGTGGGTGCTCTCAGAATTAGCATCTCCTCTCTGGGAAAGAAGCCACACATCTCAGGAGGAGCCTGAGGCTTCCCTCTCCAGTCTGCTCTGAACCAGGGCTGCTCTGTGGGCCCTGACCAAACCCTGAAATGCCATGCACTCTGGGCTCTGCACACACTGGGGCCTCTGCTAGGCAGGTCCCCCTTCTTCCTCATTTGCCCTGCCCTTACTCATCTCCTTCCTCGTGATGCAGGGGCCACCTCCTCGAGAGTCTTCTCAGTGCTCTCAGTCCTTCTCTTGAAGGGCTGCGCCGCATCCTGTTTAGACTGTAACCAACTCGGGCAGGGACAGTGTCTTGCTCACCACTACCCTGAGGCCTCCGCATAGGGCCTGACACACAGTCGGGACTTGCTGAATGAAGAAATGGTGCGGTGAACAGCCAGGCCCCCGCTAGCATGAAGCTGCTGTGGACTCATAGCTCCATGCAGGCTCTGCAGCAGCACACAGAGATGATACCCCCAACCCATGCCCCAGGTGTAGAGGAGGGTGAAGAGCGAGGAGGGAGAGATCTGGGCTAGAGGCAGACAAAGCAAGACTGAGCTGGGGGTCTGCCTTCTGGGCCTCAGTTCAGTCTGGGCTCTTTGATTTTGGTGCTTCTTTCCAGCTAGCCACCTGACAGACATGAGGGACCCTGAAAAAACTCTAAGGGAGAGAACAGCCCTAAGGCCACATGCGTGTGGAGGAGAGCGAAAGGCAGGGCTGGCCCGGCAGAGTGCAGATCAGTGTTTCTGGGGTAGAAGGCAGGCCTCTGAAAGGAGACAGCACTGTGGAGGAGGCGGCCAAGAGCCAAGCTCTGGAGCCAGCCTGTCAGGGTTCAAGCCCTAGCCCTCCTATGTGTTAGCTGTGGGGTCCCCTTGCCCTGAGCGCCTCAGTTTCCTCGTCTGTAAACTGAGGATGGTAGTACTCATCTCAGAGCCTGGAGGGAAGGACTAAACACGCTGACAAAATGAAGCCCTGAGCACAGGGCCATGGTAGAGTAAGTGGTAAACCACGTTCGGCTACTGGTATTACCCTGCTAGCTCATCGAAACAGGACACATGCACGTAACCTCACAGGAGCTTAGTCAACACGTGCTGAGTGACTGAGGATATAAGATGAGGAAGCTGATGATGACCTGTCACCTGCTCCCACTGTCAGGAGTTAGAATTTAAAGAGGCTCAATTAAAAAAATCAGGAAGTGACTCAAAAGAACTCTTTTGGTCTCTGGAGATCAAGCCAACCTCTGGCTTTACAGGGAAGGAGACTGAGGAGCAGAGAGAGGAAGTAAATCGCTCCCAGTCACACACCCGTGGCAGGGCTGGGAAGGGACCTCAGCCTCTGGTTAGAGCTGGGCCTTATGGGTGTGGCAGAGACGGGGAAGGCGAGTGTAAACAGGCCGTCGGCCGATCACGCAAACCTGAACCGAGCCGCCAGAAAGGCCCACTCCAGTTCTGGTGTGCTAACTCAGAAGCCCACAGCTTGCTGCTCATCCGAAAGTAGTCAATGAAGAAAAGCAAAGTCGCACATGTCTCCCAGGAGGCCAGGATTTCTCAGGGGTCATCCTGCGCAGCCTCTTTCCTGACCCGACGACTGCGGCGCTAAGCTGAGCCCGGAGCGCCCGACTAGGAGGTGGTGCGCGCAGGCCCCGAGCCCCGCCTTACCGTGTACCGCTGGATGGCATGGTAGCCGTGGTACAGCTCGGCCAAGTGCTGGAAGTGGTGGAACTTGCTGAGCATGGCATCCTTCTGAGCAGGGTCTGCGGTGCACAGTGAGGGGGGCGGGGCAGGAGAGAAGGGGCGTCAAACCATGTCCAGAAGGAGAGGCTAGGCCATGGGGCTGCGGCCAAGTGTCAGCTCTGCCCCGACACCGGGGCTCCGATGGGAAAGGTGCTCCAAGTCAGAGCTGAGGCCTTCCTGAGGCAGGCAAAGTCTCACCTGGGCAGAGCACATGCCCAGCAAAGTCTGAGGATATGGCAGGCAGGTTCTCCCACATCACTCACTACAACTCCACAGGCCGCTGTAGCTGCGGCAAGAAGAGGCTGAGCCCTGGCTCCCAGACACTACAGAGCCCCGGCAGGGACACCGGGCAGACGGCAACTCTACTCACGCTCGCCTCGTCCCTCTGCGCCATCCCTCACCAGGCACGGCCCAGTGGCCAGAACCAGGGAGCTGGTTTCCAGCTGTCCCGTGGCTCCCGGGAGGTAGCAGCAGCCTCATGAAGGAGGCAGGCAGGTCACCCCTGCGCTAAGATGGGGTGCAGCATCAGGATGGACGGTGACTTGTGACAACTGACCGTCTGCGCGGGTCTCCCTGCCGCGTGCTGCCCTCGGTCTAGTGAAAAGCAGCCCCTGTTCCTGCCGCTTTCAGGACTCACTTGGGGCATCACGGGAGGGCGCGTGAAAGAAAGCAACACTGAAACCAAGTCCCTGTCTGGGTGGAATGAGAATCTGGTGTGTTCCTGCAAAGTGAGCTCTTTTTCACCTTTCCACTTAATTAAAAAAATTGAGCCACGCTTACCCAGGTTCAGTTACGGGCTCCCAGGCAGCAGGGAAGACATGTTCTGAATTAGCAATTCCAGGCAGGGCCCCCAGCACGACCTCAGGACGGCCCTCATACCACCCTTACACCGACGGGCAAACTGGAAAACGGTGACACAGCAGCTCACGTGGCTGCAGACAGGGCCGGGGCCACCCCCGCAATAAACAAGCCCAGGGCTTTAATTAAACCTGCCGGCTTCGACGTCTATCTTGGTGCCAGAGCGGGGCTGGGCAGCAGGGCCCGGCCGGAGCGCCTACCTCGGGCGATGTCGAGGCACTGCATGGACAGCATCCAGTAGTAGTAGGCGGCGTCGTTGAACCTGCTCTCCACCACGGCGTTGTGTGTGAGCTGCTCCAGCACCCTGACCGCCTCCCGCTGCCTCCCGGCCTTGTGGAACGCTGCAGGGGCACAGAGCACAGGCAACGCAGGGCGTGGAGGCGCTCGGGGCTGTGCGCGGGGCTGCTGAAGAAGTAGGGCGCTCCGAGGAGCATCTGCAGCACTCGGTTGCTGGGATGCGCCTCTCAGGCCGCAGGCTATAAATAACTGAGGCTACATCCTGAAAAAAGTGCAGTGAGATAGTCTCCTTTTTGGCTGAGAAAAGGCAACCGACTTTGGAAAGGCCTGGTAGAAAGGAAAACCTGGGAGGCCCCTCGTAGGCACGGAAACCGCAGGATGACGGAGGAGGGCAGCGGGCACCATCGGGGGGCTCGGCCGCGCCTGGCCCACGCCGGCGCAGAGCTCTGAGAGGCCCAGGGGACACTCGCAGGACCTGACACTTCACGGGGCTGGCAGTGACAGAGCGCTCCGTGGCTGACACCTGACAGGCCAGCACAAGGGGCTTGCGAAGACCCTCTCCACGGGCACCCTGGGCAGAGGCAGAGCGGCAGGGCCACGGCCACAGAACGGAGCCCCGCTCAGTTGGTCTTCAGCTAAGGGCTCTTTGATGACAACCTTGAAAAGCTGGCTTGGTTCTAGCCACCCAACGTTTGTGAAAACTAGCAAGAAACCTCAGTCGTCCCCGCATCTGTGTAACTGAAATCTCCGAGTGCCCCCCAGGTGCCTGTCCCCAGGATGTGGGGGCTTCCAGGGGAAGCCTGCCGCGTGTGGGCACTCAGATGCTCCAAATCTTCCACTGGAGAAGGAAAAGGTCTGGCCTTTGTTCCCATCTCATGGCCAATCTCTTCTCTGAGTACCGCGTTACTATGGCAATGGATTCTTGGAAGGGCAGACACAGACAGATGGATAGGTTGATGTGCTCTGCCCAAACGTGCACATGCTTCAGCAGCTGGGCGCGCTGGACCTGCTGCGGCAGGAGAACACGCCGTCCTTCAGTGGGGCTTTTATTGAGGGGCTCCAACAGGGCCATACTCGCTCCGCAGTGTGTCTGGGGGAGGCCACTGTTACCTTACTGAAGTGTGAATGAGCGCTGTGGACGTGACTCCCCCCACCCTCAGCTAGAGTGCTTCCCAAAGAGGCCGCGAAAGCCAGTCAGGAGAGGCCTGTGCCCCAGCCACAGGTCCTGGTCCAGTTCTGGCTCTGCCCCTTCCTGGCTTCATGACTTTGCAGGGCCCAGCTGGCTGGCCGCTGCGTCTCTGCAGCTGCTGGCGAGGTTCAAGGTTATACAGCTGAGAGTCAGTCGGTGCCTGACAGAGAAGGCAGCATATCTTAGTATTATTCCTACCAATGAAAGCCCTACGCTTCCTCTCACTCCTGTTTCAGGTACTGCTTGCCTCGCACGCAGCCCAATTTGCCAACGGAAGGAAGCGCCGCAGAGCGCACCCCGTCCACGTGAGCCAGAGACAGAGCCAGGCTTCTACCCTCAGTTGAGGAAAGTGGCTGGAGGACCTGGCTGCACCCCCTGTGGAGCCCTCTCATCCCGTCCTCCCCCACCCCTTGCTCCAACTCCCTCTGCCACAGGCTCGCCATGACTTCAGGCAAAGCCCTCCATGTCTTCCAAGCCCAGTTTCCCCATCTTCAGCTGGGAAAAGCAGCAAGAGGCCATCACTGGGCTGTCGGGAGGGTTCAGGAAAGACACGCTCAAGTGCACTGTGCTTTGCTCAGAGAAGACGGGCGCCACCTAGGGCCCCCGGCCGGTGCGCGAAGGACCCGGCTGTGTCCAACTCGAAAACCACGTCCTTGCCACTGCTGCCCAGCTGTTCTCCACAAACACGTCACATGCCCAGTATGGAGGCGATAATGGCGGGGCTTGGTAGCCTTCCTCAGCAGGCCATGCCTTCCCCTGCCCCTCCGCAAGGTGCCAGCCAGAGCGTGTGGCCTACCTTTCTGAGCCTCCTCAAAACGGTCGTTCTCTGCTAACCACTGCGCGTAGGGCACGTAGATGTCATCCTTAAACTCGGGGTGCTTCTCACCCAAAGCAAAGGCCTAGGAGGAGGAGCAAAGACACTCTTAATAAAGCAGTCCCCGTGAAGACATGGCACTTGGCTGAATCCATCGGGGATGTCATATTTTGCCAGCCTGACAACTCAGAGGGGGAGAGTGCCCCCCCTACCCCCAGAAACGCAAAAACAAATCAGCTCTTTGAAAACAAAAGGCAATTAACAGCAATATGCAAGCTACTGGATTCAATAACAACACAGTCTGTTTCTGGACCACAGAAGCAGCACAGAATCGGAAACATTTTATTTTGAGGGTTTGCGTGGGCTCCTGTAGCGCTGCAAACAGATTTCTTTTAATTGCAGGCGACACCTAAGGAAACAGAATTGACATTATCATCATCACTGCTTATTAGCTGTCAGAGATGACGGTGGGCTTGGTACTGTATGGGGCCCAGTGACTGCTTCATCCAAGCCCAGGACCACCTATTGGGCCAGGAGAACCGGAAATGAATCACAGGGACAGTACAAGGCAACAGAAAGTTTGCCTGGAGCACAGCCAAGACTGAGTGGTTCAAAGACGCTCTAATTTATGCTGTTTGGGAAACCTTCTGATACATTTATCTTGAGAAGCTATTACTGCATTCATCCCTGGCCCCACCTTTTCTCATCACAACCTCGTCACCTCAGCAAATGGAGCCACTCAGAGGGCAGAGAGGCAGACAGCTCTTACCCAGAAAAGGCCTTGTTATGGTCTGCAAACAGACCACGGCGGGCCGGTGGGGCGGGGGGCCCACGTGAGGATCAGCTCTAAGCTGCACAGAGGAGTCTCAGAGGCAGGCGCAGGTAGTCAGTGAGCCGGGGGAGCGAACAAAGCCACAGGCCCCCGCCCCGCAGCCCCGGCCCAGCCAGCCGTCTGTCCGGCTAGTTCCCTCAGTTGCCCCCCACACCAGCAGAGGGGCTCACAGGAAGAGGCGCTGGCCCCTGAAATGGCTCTGGCGACTGGCACCTGACAGCATGGATGGCATTTTCTGCCAGCCGGTTTTAAATGTCACACAGGTGTCTTCATGTCAGAGACACGTCAGTCAGCGGCGCTGGCCGTGCAGGCCAACAGCAGGCACTGGGGCCGTCGTGTCAACTCTCACAGCCCCGGCGCCCATTACAGGGCTGGCACGGAGCCAGCAGGCCGTGGCGCTCTTCTGAACAAACGCCTGGCAAGCTGGCACCGAAAGGCCTCTACCACATTCTCTAGCTCAGGGAATCTGAGGCATCCTCACTGCCATGCCAAGGTCTGTTCCCTCAACGAGGGCAACTGCACTCCATCTGAACCCCAACAGGGGCCTGCAGCCTGTTCTGCCCTCACCTCATCCCAGCGCTGCGTCTCCACGTGCAGCTGAACCAAGGACTTGAGGTCGCCAATCTTCAGATAGGTCTCAGCAGCATACCCAGAGTTGTCCAGCTTCTTGAAGTAGTGAGCGCACATCAGGAGGGGCTCCCGCTCGGCCTTGTCCAGCTTCCGGGCGATGTCGATTAGCCTGGAGGGGCGAGAGCGCAGAGGTGGACTCCCGTGGGGAGCCTGACGGGAGCAGCACGTGGGCTTTGGGTCTGCTCAGGGCAGGCTGTGTGGGTGCACAGTCACGTCCCCGGTGCTGTGGCTTCTGGGATGTGAGCGAGTACTCTAGAAACACCACCTGGAGACCAGGAGGGTGCCTGCCGAAGGACACTGTCCTCCTCATCTTGGATGCCTTTCCCAGAAGTTACTGCTCTATCTAGCAGAATCTGGGGCCAGATAGTATGTCTGCCGCTCACCTACTGGGACCGAGCACGGCACCTTGAGCTTTCACCTGTGTGATCTCACTGATCTTCACAACTGACAAGGTGGGCACTGTCCCCCATTTTACAGATGAGAAGACTGACAACTGCAGCCTGCCCAGGACTCTGTGGCCAGGAAGTGGCAGGAAGCTTCTACCACTGTTTCAGCAATTCTCTGTGGAAGTGCAGCCACGGCACGAGAATTCTTCAGTGACAGGACTTCTCAGAGAAGAGGTACACAAGGGGCCGCCCTGAGTTCTGGCAGAAAGGTCTGCAGGAAATCTTTCCTGTGTCTCTTCTGCTGGCCAAGGTGCTGACCGCGAGGGAGGAAGCACAAAGGCCACTGGCTCAGCCCCTCTTCCCAGTGGTGACGGGCCTCCCAGCGCTCATGGGACATGGGGCTAGACGGAATGGTCTCGCTAACTCCAGTCCTCTGGGGTGTGGACGAGAACCAGCTCTCCCAGGGAAAAGGGTTTCTACCCAGCATGCTCTTTGTGAGAAAGGAAGGGGGAGCAGCTGTAACAGCCCCATCTCAGAGACAAGCACGCTCAGGGAGGCCTGTCAATCTGCACTTAGAATAATAAGTGCATCTAAAAATAACACCTCTCAGCAGAGAAAGGACACATTTTTAGGGAATGGTGCCACAGGCAGCCCCTGACTCCCCCTCAGTCGCACCCATCAAACCCAATATCCCTGGAGGAGAAGAACCTTTCACAGCCAGTCTTGGGAAAGGGACAGAAGACGCTTAAAGCCTGTTTCCTGAACCAGTCTCCTCTCCCTCGGGTAAGCTGATCAGGGAGCAGTAGTCGATGAGAATGATATGGAAAAACAGAGGGGGCAGGGGTTGCTAAGTCAGCCTCGCTCTCCCCTATGCCGTCTTTTCATAATTTGGGAGGGGAGGGAGGGGACAGAAGCCATGCCTCTATCTTCAGAAGCCTTATTCTTGGAACGGGAATGATGGGTGAGGTATCACTAAGGTCCCTTTGTGAGGGGCACGGGACGACCACATGGAGTTCGGGGGTAACGTAATCATTGAGCAGCCTCTCTCCCTCCCTGGTGCTGTCTGAGCAGCTGGACCCGGGAACCACAGTGCCAACTTTGGGCTTTAGGGCTCAAACCGAGCCATCTCAAGATTCCCTCCCTGACCTGTTCTGTCTGCCGTGGCAACACATATAGCACGGACGCACACACACCTCCAGCCCCCTGTAAGCGGGAAGCTCACGTTCCTGAACGTAGAGTCTGCTGCTCTAGAACTCCTGGGACCGAACCTGCCATCTCTCACGCAGCCCCACCCAGCCACTCTCCACTGTGCTCCTTCAGCAAGCGGCGCAGCGGACAGCCCAGAAGTCAGAGGCAGCCTTCACTCCCACGCCGGACCCATCACGCCCATCTGGTCGGGCCCATCAGGCCCAGCTCCCCTGGTCTACTGCACTGTCCACTTACCTAGTCTCCCCTCTCGTTTTCCCTCCACTCTACACTCCTCGCCAAGTGGGTCTCCCACAGCATAGCCCTGATCAGGGCGACTGACTCACCGCCTGCTGACAAATCCAAATACTTCATCTGCCACCCGAAGACTTGGGAGCGGCTGCCCGCAGCAGCCTCCTATACCCTGCACCTCCAACTCCTGCCAGTCCAACCAGGGCCACTCATCCTGACGTACTTCTCTCCCACCCCACGTCCTTCCCTCTCCTACCACTGCTACCTCTTGCAACTCTTTAAGCAACTTCGAGTGCAGACAGCCTCCTAGGAGATACCGCGCGTCTCTAGGGTCTGTGAGAACTCACATCTCCGCCTCTGAGACGTCAGAACCAGCCTTGCTCTCCACCAGTCCGTTATAGGCCTTGCAACCAGCCCGGTCAGTGGGAAGCCCAGGTCCCAGCCTCCCCATTGTTTGGCCTTGAGTGCTCCCTGGGTCCCTGAGCCTGTTTCCTCATCTGGGAGATGGACATGGGAGCACCGGTGCTGAGAGTGTTGGGAGAGAAGCTACTGCCACGGGTCTGGCTGAGCCTGGCTCCTGGTGCCGCAGGCGAGTCTCCCGTCTTCGCTCCCTGCCCCACGTTCCCAGAGGCCTGGCGTCTCAAAAGCAGCGACTGCACTGCTCATTCTGTCTCTCCCCAAACCTTGTCACCGTCACATTTGGATGTGGTATTTAGAGAAACACAATTCTCCCCCGTCGTCAGTCAAGACCAAGAGCTGACATGCGGCCAAGTGCTTCTCGGGCAGGGCCTGAAAACCTACATGTCCACCCAGCCGTGGTCGCCACTGATCTCGATGGCCTTGATGTGCTCGCCCGCTGAGATGTACATCTCCACCGCGGCTCTGGGCTCGTTGATATTTCTAGCCCAGTCAGCCTGTTTGGTGATTAGCATCTTTGTTTCTTTGGGGTCTCCAGATCCAAGGAAATCCTGAGGAAGCACAACAAACAAAAACACTCCAGATTAGAACTTCCTGCTGCCAGCATCACGTCAGGCTGCCGAAAGCTGGAGCAGGAAGGGCCCCACTTGGCGGAGCAGGCGATCAGGATGCAGGCGTGGGCCCGCCTCCGCGTGGCAGGCTGGGGCTGTCCTGGGTGTCTGGGAGGAGCGCTGGCAGGCTCCCCCCGCAGGTGCCACTAGGCACACTGGGGCAGCGTCAAGGACCACGGCCCTCGCCGCTTCCTGCTTTTTAACCAAACGCTGTTTCTGGGCGCTCCAGAGCCTGTGCACAAACTCAGGGCTGATGGCGAGATTTCGCGTCTGCCTAACCACACCAACTGCACAGCGGCTGCTGCTCAAGCTTCAGCGTGCAGACCTAGATACGCAGATGGCAGGGACGATGCCGCACGCCTTGGGGGCACGTGGCTCCCAAACTTTAGCCAACAATGCTTTAGGGTCTAGGGGCGCCCCCAGGCCCTCCCCTCCACCACAGTAGAGACCGTGCACGTGTGCTTTCTGAGTCCACTCGCCTGCTGCTGCCGGGACAGGGCACCTTCCTCAGGCACCATGCTGCTCCAGCGCGTCAGCAGCAAGCGTTTTGGTTCGGTCTGCAGGGCTGGGGACACCTGTGGGGAAGTTGTGGGCAGAGCGGAGATCTGGCTGGGAAGAATCCATGAAGGGAGAGAGGATTGGGGGTCAGGCTGCAGGGCCTGTGTTCCTTTACCACAGCGGGCTACCTGTGAAAACCTAGCCCCTAGAATGCCTAAGAAACGGTCTCAGAAACAACCCCCTTCCAGGATAGAGTCACCCGAAATACACGGGTTTGCCACGGCTGAGGCAGCTCTGGCGCTGACATTTTTGAAGGTGGGGCTGCTCAAAACAGGAAATGAAAGCGCTCAGAGCCCAGGCCTGCACGAGTAAGAAGCAGCGTGTCTCAGGAGTGGTGTTCCTGCAGAGCGCGCCATGGCAGCCCCACAGTGTCACAAAAGCACTCCTTCCCCGTGATCTGCCTCGTTTGTCAGGAAAGCGCAGTCAATGTCTGCTAAAAACCCACTTGAACAATTAGCTCCCTAGCTCTTTTTTCCCATTTGCTTTCAGGGTAATTATGTAGCCCCTAAAATAATATATTAGGTGGGCCTAGACAAGCAGCTGCTTTAAGGAGAAGAAGGTGCATCATTTACCCTGATGCCAAGGCGCCAACACAAGACAGGGCCACCTCACCACCTGGTCCACAGCTGGGTTCACACGGGGAAGCGGTTTGGAAAGCAGCTGCCAACCCTCGGCAGATGCCCAGCTGGGACTCCTGACACACCCTCACTCTCAGCGGCCGCCGCGACACGTACTCCCTGTGCCAGCGCGAAGCTGGAAAATGGCTGGCTTCATGCGGTTGGCAGCAGGGACAAGGCAGAAATGTCCTTTGGAGAGCTCAGTGGAAGGGGAGCAATTGCGGCGAGAAGGTCAGAGGTCATGGGGAGCTGCACATCCCAACCAGGGGAGACCGGCCAGGCACACTGCTCACAGGTTTGCAGGAGGCGCCCCCCGCTGAGCATGCAGCTCTGGGAGCTGTGATTTAACTTCAGGGCAGTCTAAAAGACGGCTCCTTCAAGGCGCAACAAACTGGATTTTCAAAGCCTCTTTGGTTCCATGAAGCTAATTTACACGTTATCTGGGGGCCATGCAAAGGCTTTGTCCTGGAGTGGACAGAAAGAGGCCGAGCTGAGTGATGAATGAGACTAAACAGTGTTCTCAGGCTCGGTGATTTTGATAAGGACATACTACATAAGAGTTAAGAGCATTATAATTCCCTTTATCACCATATAAACATGTCACTTATCCGAAAAGCATACAATTTATTTGTACATGGGAATGTAATTTAAAAATTTTCCAAAAACCAGATTGAATCTTGGGAAGCAATTTTCAAGTAAACAAAAACATGCCATGTTAATAAGCACTGTATCTCCCGTCCCCACATAATGTGTATGTACACATTTCCCAAATTCAGACTACTGGGGCGGAGGGGCTGAAATGGAACCAACCGACTTGGAATTGTGACTGAACACTAAAACCAAAAACAACCCCCAGAGTATTTACCTTCCTAGAGAGACAGACCAGATGGAGTGTGTACATGGGCTGCATTTCTGGGTGGAGACTGTGGGCACACGAAGCCCACCCGAAGTGTGGGGCGAGGCCGGGGTGCGGGGGCTGGCGGGCTGGCCGGGCGCGTTCTACAAACAGCCATTCCCACGGCGGCGCTTGGCCCTGCACATCGTCCTGACCTTGCTGCAGCCTGGCACTTGGGAAAGGCTTCCTCATCCACATTTTGTGCAGTTCTCAAAACTCAGCTGAACTGCAGCTCTGTTACGCTCTGAGAAGGAAGTGGAGGCTCAGCCGAGTGAAAACAGGACAAGGCTCACACAGGCCCATGGCCACGGCCAGCGCTGTTCACTACACCACAGCTGCCTACTGGGAGGTTCGGGCTTCCCGGAAGGACTGCTGCGCCCGAAGAACAATGGCGTCCAGCTGTTGCTGATGCCTAAACTCCACCTCTAGGGATTCAATCCTTTAGTTTGAGGTTTTGTCCGCAGTTTAAATGTTATCTCCAGAAAGAGACGCACCGACTTCAGTGTCCCCAGTCTGAATGCAGTACTAAATCTCAGGGGAGCGGGGAGGAGGAGAGGAGGGGTAAGAAGTCGAAGAGAACAAAGTACAGCACCTGGATCTGAGGAAGGCACTAAGGAACCACCAAGGTGAAGAGATGGGCTGGAGCCCTGGTGCTCACGTCCCGGGGCTGACGGCCACCCCACAGCACCCAGACACAACCTTCAGCCCAGGGGCTAACAGAAGAAAATGGGCAAGATCTTCCACCCTGAGCTTGTGAGCTAGATAATTACCATCCACGGCCACTAACTGGTTGTGGCTGACGATTCACTTTCAATACCCCAAAGCCTCTCTGACACCACCAGGCAAGGCACGATGAACAAAGGCGCCTCCAGGATGGAAGAGTCTGGCTGCACCTTGCACCCAAGGCTCTTCACCCTTGCTAGCCTGATCTGCAAATGTCTTGACCAGCCTGGGCTCCCTGATCTCACGTGAGCCTGCGAGAGCCTGCTCTGGGTCAACAGCCCTCACGCACCTTTAAAGGCCCAGTCCTGAGGAGAGCGACTTCATGCGGCCTGCGCCATCAGCCACGCTGCCCCAGGCGGGGCACACACAGCGCGAGCCGTGGCAGGCAGCCCCGTCTGTCTGGTGCTGACAGGTCTGAGCTATCGTGCTCTGTCTCTGGGATGTCAGCCGAGGTCAGTTTTAGGTCAGCTTCAACCAAGGGTGGCCCTCGGTGGCTCCTCTGTGACCAGCATGCCTGCACCCCTCCTCGGGGCTGCTGCTATTTTGTATCTGTACCACCTCTTGGGGTAAACCACCTGGATGCTACGGGTGGAGCCCGGGGGGGGGGGGGCATGTGGAGGCTGGGCCTGGGTGTGCGTGGGTTACCTTGGCGTACTCAAACATGCGGAGGTCAGTGTACATGTCCAGCGCGAGGTTCTCGTGCCCGCTTCTCTTGTACAGTCTGGCAGCCTCGTGGAACTTCCCCTGGTAGGAAAACACGTCTGCCAGAAACAGGTCATTGTTGGTCTCGCCCCGCTTCTTCCTCTCCTGGAAAAATTAGAAGCACAGGAAATGGCCTTCGCAGCCATGGCAGGAAGCAGCCTCTACAAAGGTTAGATGTTGCTATTCCCAGTGAAGCCCCTGGGCCTCCCCCGGAGCCCCGCTTGGCTCCTGAGCTGCTGTGTCTCTCACCTAGGTTTCTGGTGGGAACACTTGACAACAAAAGCAGATTTTTTTTTTCCCCCAGACAAGTGAAGACCAAAAGAGAAGAAAACTTTGTTTGATGGAGATTCCTTAGGACTGCTTTCTGTGTGTCCTTCAAGGCAACAGCTGCAGAGTTAGGGAGCATGTGCTGCCAACTTGGGGGGCGTCCCCCAAGTCCCCAGGCCTAGTTCAGTCAAGTGTGGCTCACGATGTGGATAGGAGATCGGGAGAAGGTTCAGGGATTTTTAATTTTTCCCAAGGAGAAAAAAAAAAAAAGCTAGAGTCTCACTGAGCCCTTTACTCTAAAGAGAAGAGGGGTGCTGCTTGCCGAGCACCAGCTAGGCATGAGGAAACACTTCCCACCCTGACGGCAGGCGGTGGGAGCACCCGGGGGCCCGTGGAGGAATGCAGTTCAGGAGAGGAGCGGGTGGCGTGGTGGTCACACAAGGTGGCCCGCGGCCCGGTCTGCCTCCGTAACACCACCTTGGAAACAAGTGATGGCCCCTGACACACCTGGCGTGACACACACTCATGCTCACACGTGCACATGCACGCACAGCAGCGGACGCACTAGAGGATGAGGAGGACTTGGCACGCACCTCCCTCCCGTGTGAGGGAACATTCATTAGTCTACAGTCCCGTATTTGTAAACACGCAGCAGCACCCAGCCCCTCGTCCCAGCATTCCCTTTGCTTGTTTTCTAGCAAGTGTGTCACAGTGGAGGAAGATGAGACACTGAATCAAACTCAGACAAGCTGGTGAGAGTTTAACAGCTGGAGGCAACGTGCTCCTTCACTGACAGAAATCATCTTAAAAACTGCACTTACTTTCGGTTAATCAGTCAAGCAAACTAACTGCTAATAATAGGAAATGGATTACGATCTTGTGGTGAGATTAAAAAAACAGAACAACAGGTTTCGCCAGGCGCGTAGTTCAGCCACACCCGCCCTAGGCCACGGAACCTGGCAGTGGCCAGGGAGGCTACGCACACGGCCACACGGGCAGGCCCTACCCCTTGTCGTCGGTGCAGCTGGGTCTCACTGACCCACAATGGCCCCGCGAGGAAGTTCGGTGCTCGAGTGGGCAAGCATGGCCCCCCGCGGCCGAAGTGGCTCACGCGATGGCACCGTGCTCTTTTTCCAGACAGTGCTGACGCGGTCACTTGGACCCATCGCCCGCTCGTCGCACACAGGAAGGGCAGGCGCTCTGGAATTCCTAAGTGGTCCCACAGAAGTTGGGTGCCTCTGCACAGCGGAAGAATGTGCCAGGGCTTTAGAACTGCCCCTGAACCGGCTGCCCTCATGGCAGTCTGACGGAGCACCGTGGGTGGTGCTGAACAAACCCTTCACCCTACAGCAAAGTCAGGGACAGAGGTCCCAACAGAGCTTGTTGACAGCAGGGGGGAGGGGGAGTCACCAGAAGCTTCTGCTTAAAATAGCACAAGTCTGGGTGACGGAACTGGCCTTGGATTCCAACTCAACTGCGGACCTTGGGGCCCTGCTCTAGCCTCTCCGAGCCTTAGTTTATGTCTCAGATAGGAGTGAGAACAGTATCCACCTCACCCAGTTGTGAGATTTAAAACAGTGCACACATCCATCACCCGTGGGGCCTCGCACAGGCTCTCCTCGGATGGCAGCTCTTATTAGGCCTCACGGGCTGTGAGCTCCTGCAGGCCTCCTTCCACTCTCCTCTGCCCACTGGGCCGAGCACAAGGCCTGGTCCACGGCAGGTGTTTATTATGCGGAACTGAGCTGAAGGCACAAGACACTTGCTGATTTCTTCACTGCTTCCATATGGGGATTCAAATGTATCTCACATTCCCATAGCCTCACAATAAATCTGTTCAGAAGAAAAAATATGTATGCCTTTTTTACTGAGAGTCAGACAGCACTAAGATACACAGGAATTAAGAATAGCGTCTCCCGTCACCCCGCCAACAGTGAAGGCTGAACCAGCCTCTCCAGTCGGCTCTCAGAGAGAGCTCTTGGCTAGGAATGGCGGGCCGCAGGGGAGGCTCCCAGAGCCCCCCATCCCAGGTCTCCCCAGGCCCATCGCTGCAGAGAGGTGTGGGTGCCTCTCCCATTTCACAAACGGGAAACCAGAGCTCAGCGACTCGCCTGCCACCAGATTCATCACTGCCCTCCCGGCTCCAGATGCCATGTCCCCCACCCTGGGCTCTGCACCCCAGAGCCAAGCTGCGGCCTCAGGAGCTGCCCAGCTCACATGTCTCAGGCCCCTGCCAGCAACCACTGACAGTAGGTCTGCTTTCTTGAGAATGAAGAACACTTTGACTTTTACCTCGATGCTACTGATGAGTTCCAAATATCGGAGGTCTTGCACTCTGGTGAAGGCCTACAAGGGAAGAAAGAAGAGTAAAATCAGCTGCTTTCTGGGCTTCAAAAGGGGTGACTGGCTCAGGGCGAAAGCCAAGCTTTAGAAAGAGAGCGGGTAAGGTGGGGAAGAGCCAGCACTCATTAACCACCGTGGGCTCAGGGGCCACCCCGCCCCGCAAGGCAGGCTACCCCCGGCCTTAGTCCACACAAAGAACAGCAAAGGGGCCTGTGCATCAGTCACTCTGGGTGTAGGTAAAACGAAGACGACAGTGGGGCCTGGGTCAGGGCCTGCCTGGGAGAATGCACGCAGGAGGGAAGCGGAGTGACACTGGCCTGCAGAGTCGGGCAGTGGCGCAGGCTGGCCGAGCAGACTGCACGCACGTCTTGCTGACTTGGACAGAAAGCAGGAGACAGCCTGCTTACCGACTGCGTAAACACAGGGCACCCAGAGCCCATGGGACAGGCACAGAGGGAGGAGGAGGAGTAAAGATGGTTTCTGGAAGGAGGGGGAGGTAGGGAATGAACCACTCCAAGTCCCTGGAAGGCAAATGCTTACGTAAATCCATAAAGTGCATCTCTGGCCTTGGACTGGCAGGAAAGCTACAGACTAACCCGCGGCTGCTGAAAGTGCTGGGCAGCCCTCTGCGGGGGAGGGGGGCTGGTGCCAGCTAAGCCGCTCCTGCTGCTTTCTGCAGGGGGTTTGGCGGAGCATGGCCCGCCACGTGAGGCTGAGCTTCATACGCTTTGCTGTCAATGTCTCTACTCAGCTGTGCTTTACACCGTCCCATCTGAAACGAGCTGACACGAGAGGCGGCGGCAGGCCCAAGAGTCCTCAGAATATAAAATGCGGAAGAAGACCCTGGTCACGTGCACCTCCCCTCAGCTGCATAACACCCTCCACCCCACAAGATTTGGGGAAATGAGCAAGTCATCGGCCGCTGGCGGCACACAGATAGCCACAATGTGACTTCATCTCCTTATCCCGCGGGGCAGACATCCTGTCAGGGGCTGGGGGTCCACAGATGACGACAACGGCCCTGTTCCCCTCCTCGATTCAGGAGCCCACACGCTAAACAACAGGTAGGCAGATTAAACAGATCTCTACACCTCACCACTATAAAGGTTACCCAAGTGTGGACAAATGCCAGTGCCAGCGAGAACAAGGGCTCACTGCCGGGGGCGGGAAGACAGGACGGACAGGATGACAATGGACAGGATTAGGCAGTGTCGCAGAGAGGAAGCTGGCAAACAGGCATCCACGGAGACGAGCTCCTTGGAAGGGAAAGGCAGGCATGAGAAGGGGACGGAGGTCCTGCAGACCATCCTCTAGACCCGGGCCTCTTTCAGGCGAATGAGCAGGGAAACCTCAACGGTCTAGCCAAGTGGCAGAGAGGAAAGGCGCTTCCTGGCCCTGGCCCTGGCCCTGAGACTTTCCAGCTGGGCTCTGGACCTACTTCCCTTCCTCCAGGTTTCCCAGGCAGGCTCGCAGTGCCCTCTCCAGAGGTCTTTGGGATTCAGCTCTACCAGGACCCTAGGATTTGCCCTTGCAAGAAACCTGTTTCCAAGTTTCTGGGCCCTGGAACATTCTGCAGAGTCAGGGGTGGCTGGTTCGAAGTGGTCAGAGTCACGAGGCCGGTGAGTAACCTCAGCCCGGGGAAGTGTGGGAAGAGGCAGCACCAGGGGCCGCTTCCCAGAGCTGAGCGGCTCTCCTCTGCCACCTAGTGGGCATGCTGGTCAGAGCAGGGCAGGGCTCGCCCCTCCTGTGCGCCTGGTGACTTGGCAAGACAGAGAAAGGGCTAGGACTAGATCTGAGACCAGGACGGACGATCAAGTTCTAGTCTGTGGTCAAAATCTTGTGGTTTTAACACAACAATTCTCTTTTCTTGGAGCGTTTGGGGGATACAGGATTGGTACTGGGCTCTGTTAACTCCAACAGAGAGCCATTCCAGCCTAGCTTTCCTGCATCCAGACATTTTGCGGCACTCTAAGGTACCAGGCGGGCAGTGCTGGGAGCTGCCCGGATGAGGATGACGTCCAGCTCCTGGGTGGAAGGAGCTGACAATCTACATGGAAGAATTTTCATTTCATTCCAGGCTGACAACAAACAAAACATACTCTAGGACTCCTTTGCTGTTCAGCCCTCCTGGCACTTCTGGACAAGGCAGGACAAGGATGTTCCTGCCTCTGAATTCTCAGAGTCCTCCTCTAGTACAAATCCCCTGACACTTAGTATATCTACAATATAATTATGACGGTATGATGACTTTGCTCTCTGTAGTAACAGTCAGCTTCTGTACGGCTGAGGGAGCTTCCAGACTCCCTTCCACAGCTGTTAGGCCCAGCGACTGCCAGGGGCACGCCAGTGAGGGCTCGCACTGTCTCTGCCCTAGAAACAGAAGCCCAGCGCCGAGAGCAGCAGGGAGCCCGTAGGCCCGTAGGCCACAGCGCCACTTCTCAGCCAGCTCTGAGGCCTGTCTGGTTTCAAGCCAGGCTGTTTTCACACCTGCAAGTCTCCACTATGGCTCCGCACCCCACCCTCCTAGCTCTGTGGGATGGGCACAATGAGTGTCTGACGAGAAGATGGGGGGTAAAGAGGGAGCAGGGGAGAAGCAGATGGAAGCCATCCCATCGCCCATCTCAGGCTCTAACGGAAACCCACGCAGAGACATCGTGGGGTTTTTCTAACATGAGGAAAGGGGTCAAATGCTTTCCTCCTCTTCTGTGACTTTAACAGTCAGGAAATGAGACCATGAATCAGGCCACACAGGCACGTGGGAAGTGACCCTGCTGCAGAATCAGGCGTTTGACCATCTTCTCTACACTCAGCGAGCATCAGGAAAAAGAGCCCTGGGTGACGAACGGCCTGGCATCCAAAATAAAAGCTGCCCTTCACGGAGTGCCAGGTGTTAGCCGGGCGCCCCACGTACGTGACAGCTAGAGGAGTGCTGGCTGGAGGCCATCAGGAGCTTCTTCAGTGTTCGATTTTACAGGCTCACTGCACTAGGTCCTCACGAGCACCTGAGTTCCACAAAAGAGCAACTTCCTGTCCTGGCTCGCTGGGTGGCTGAGGTGAGCTCTGAAACCCAACTGGCTACTGCCAGACCCCCCCACCCCTCCAAGGATGCATATGGCCTCCAGATGTCACCTGGATGCCCTCCTACCTCCAGGGGAGATCTGAGGACCGAATCCCAGCGCATGCTGCCTGCATGCTTACCTTCTTTGCTGTTTCAAACTCCAATCCTTCCAAAGCTTCCATGGCCAGCTCACGCCAATCAGTGTCTGTCACGCCCAAGCAAGCGATCTGGTAGGCTTCTTTGAACATTTTCCTGTCCAGGTACTGGTACATCGGGGCAGACTACAGGAGTTCATCGAAAGGAAGAAGGCTGTTTCAGAGCAAGGGAAGGGTCAGAGTCCCACAGCGCCGCCCTCCAAATGTGTGCGCCCACCTAACTACAAATGGCTGCAGAGCGATGCCACCATCATTACTCCGGCCCTGCTCCGTCTGGCCTGCACCCCTCTCACTGCTGGACTCTGTTCAGCTGCGCTGGCGTCCTCCCCCTTCACTGCCCACCTCCAGGGGAAAGCCAGGACGGCAGTACTATCACCCTCTGAAGTGACAGCCCAGCTGACCCAGAGAGAGCAACATAGGACACACATACACGGGCGGCCTAGGGCTGGGGCTCAGGGCGCATGACACGTCTGAGCTGGGTCTGCTCAGCTCAGTAAAGCAGGGAGCTGCCTTGTGCTTCAGGGAACTGCCTCGCTCCTGGATCCCGGGTCGGGGAGATCAGTCGGTCAGGACCTCTGTGCTAATGGTTCCCAAATGTGGAGCTGGAAGTGCTCCATTCGGGCCTTTATCTGTGAGCATTCCTGTCCGATTTTTTAAGCTTTAGCACTGAAGGCAATCTCTTCCTCTTTAAGACAACCTACCCTGAGGAGGAGGCTGCTTCTATGTGGTCATCACTCTGTTCGGCCGCCCTGCCCACCTTTTCCCTCTTTGGCTGTGGTGGTGGGGTTCAGCAGCCTATGAACGAGGGGGTGGTGTGGCTAGAACACAGGCTCAACCACATCCTAGCTATGTAACTTTGGGGCAAATTGATTAGCCTGTTCTGATGCCCCGCCCAGCCCAAGGCTGTCATGGGTAAACTAGAGAAGTGCCTTGAAAACAGAAAAGCGCTGGGCAAAAGTGAGCGCACTCACACCGCCACTGTATGTTCTCGGCACCAGCTCCTCCCGTCTCCCCAACTCCAGACTTGCTCCCACCCCCTCTTTACCCCGGTCTGCAACACATTCCCTGTCCTCTCAGCCTTCCAGCCCTCTCAGGGCTCAGATCAGGGTTACCGCCCCCATGCACTATGAGCTCGCCGCCCGACGGCACCCGACGGTGTGCGCGAGCAGGCTCAGTGTCTGTGTGTTTGTGGTGCTGGCTGTGTAAGACCGACGGTGACGATGAGGACGTCAGTGATAACAGGAGCTGCGCCAGACACAGTGTGAGGGACGAATACAGTCCGCCCCACCGCACAGAGAAGTCAGGGCCGACAGAGCAAAAGGAGATGCTCAAGGTCACAGCTGGTATAGGCAGCAGAGCCAGAACTCAAGCCAGAGCTCCTGCCCCCAAAGGGCACCACTTCTCACCACGCTGACAGCACCGTGAGTGTGGACAGGGCCTGGCCGGCAATCAGGATTGAGGGTGCCGTCTAGGGTGACACTGGGGCCTGCCCGGGAGACACCATCTGGGGAAGGGGCTAAAACACCCTAACTGAACAAATGCTCTCTGAGCTCTGCTTTATGTCACTGCTGCAATCCAAGCATGGAGGCACCCCGCCCTAGAAGCACGACTGGGGCATGCTGCCCCACTTGGCAGCCCCAGCAAACCAGCTCTTGCATAAGATGATGTAAATTTCTAAAGGAAACCAGAAATCCCCAGAGTGGGTCTGATGCTGTCTCCCTGCTCGGAGGCCAAAACCACAGGATGGCGGGAGGCAGGGGCGACAGATAAATAGCCTTTGTCTCGAGGCGGCCTTTCCTAACCCTTGGCAGTGCTGACCCGCTGCGTCAGCAGGATGGCCTTGGTGCGGCTGGGGGACTCTGGCTTCTGAAGCTGCGGGGCTTGGCAGAGGAAGCCCGAGCCGCCCCTCCGGCTCCTGTGGGCCTGCCCAAGTCAGGGAGCAGCCAACTGCATTTATCTTTGAGGTCAGGATGGCGATCTTGGGAGGAAAGTCTTCAACCAGCATAGCCTGTTTGGCTCGACTAAGGAAGATGGGGTTCTGGTGCACAGGAGGCATGCATTTGGGGTGGGAGCAGATGAGAACTACACAGGGACAGTCCAGGAGGGGCTGCCCTTGCCCTCCTGTGGTTGCCCTCTTCCCCCCACCTCATTCCCTTCTTTCTCTGGCTTGCTTTTCCCCCTTCCCTTATCTTGGAGCTGAATCACACTAGCATCACTGAATAACTGCTCTGTGTCTGGCACTAATCATCCCTGCAGCAATGAGTAACAAGGGCAGCATCAGCTTAGAGGAAGCGGTGGATTCCAGCTGGGCCCTTTACTAGAAGCTACTCTAGGGAGAGAGTGAGGGGAGGGGTGTGGAGGAAACATAGATTGTTACAGACTAGCTGAAGGCAATCTGGAAATATGTTTTAAAATCTTTCAAATAATCATAGCCTTTGACCAAGCAATTTCTAGGAATTTATACCAGGGAGCTAAGTTGGGAGTGGTGCAAAGACTTAGCTAGAACAATGCCCACTATCTGCACTTGATCTTAGCCAAAAGGCCGAGAAGCCATAATGCCCACTATCTAGATGGCAAAAAAAAGCTGTAAACAGCATGAATGTCCCACAACAAAGTACTGGCTGAAAAAGCCGTGGAATAGCCCCCATGACGGGACAAAAGGCAGACATTAACACAGATGGGGAATACAAGGAAGCGTGGCGATAAAAGGTGTTGGCAACGCAACACCAGGCATCTCCTCCGGTGTTGGCAACGCAACACCAGGCATCTCCTCCGTGGTAGGGGCGGACACACAGAGCTACGAGGGTGGCGCACGTGGGCCGTGGTTTTGCAGACTGATCACTGAGGAAGACAAGGCACCTCTGCATGAACACTCTTGGCCATTCCCGCTGCACAGAGCTGGACACGCCGGGGTTACCTGAGGCACCTCCACAGCTGACATGGAGAAGACGTGCAAGCAGAAGATCTTGGAGCCATTGTAGCCCACCACGAAGCCCTGCAGCTTCTGCTGGTGCACGGGGAAGGTGCTGGCTTTAATGTTGAGGTAGCCTCCTCCCGAGAAGCAGAGCATGTCCTCGCACTGGGTGTTCCAGGCCACGCTGTTCGCATTCGGCTCCTGGAGACGGGGACGGCAAGGGTCCTGTGACGGCTACCCAGGCCCTCCACTCAGCCGAGGGCTCTTTCTAAAGCCTGCACTGCCGACAGCAGGATGGGGAGGAAGGGGCCAGGAAAAAAAGGTGGAAGCCTAGAGACAAGTCCTCTATGCCCTGTGCATACTGGAATTTCTGAATAAGAAAAATATCATTGTTCCCAAACATTAATCAGCGCACAGTAAGTGGGGAAATCAGCAAAATGGATTCCATCCTGTTAAAGAATGACTACCTAGCTGTGCATAGAGGGCTCAGAGGGACGAACTCCAAAGGGTTAACTGTGGTTATTCTGGGTGGGTAGATTTATGACTGCTCTTTATTGTCTACATTTTTTGTTTGCCTGATTTACTTTTTTGTTATGAATATCTCTTGTTTTTTATAGTGAGAAAAGAACAGTGAGTTATTTTAACATCAGAAAACAATATATTGTCTCTGTATTTACAACTTACACTCTATAAAAATACAATCATCCTGGGAGGCCATTCCCTCACCTCCTCCTAAAGTGTTCTGCTCAGCCCTGGGGCCCGAGGACCAGCAAATGCTCATACCTTTCTGCCTGGAATCTTTTACAGTGAGAAAAAACAATACAGCTGTTTTCATTTGCAGAGGGCAAGCGAATGGGGAAAAAAACCAGCAGGAAAAGATAACTGGGAATGTTTATATCTTCTGATAAAGCCTGAAAACTCCCTCCCCCTAGCTGGCTCCAGGGCCCACAGTGGGGTTTGGGGGGACACACGCCCTTCTACTCCTATACAGGTCTAAGTCCAGGTGAAGACTCCAAACTGGAGGCGTGCAAGCCCCCTACGGGAGCTGGGCGGAGTGGGGTGCTGAGGCTGGAGAGGAGTGGTATTTAGGGCCCTCTTTTGTGCCAAACACTGAGCTAGGCTCTGTGGTATCTTGCTTAGTCCTGTGGCAATTCTGGGAGGGAGCAATTACTCTTCCATTTTAGAGGTGAGGAGAAACTACGGCTCAGAGAGGTCGACTCACTTGCTGGAGGTCACACGGTAAGTAATGAAGCAGGCCCGGGTCCAGAGACAAGGCTGTGCTTTCTCCGGCTCCACTCCCAGTGCTGTGAGCAAGTCATTAACAACTGAAAGTCGCCTTTGGGCTGGTGGTAAGCAGGCAGCACCGCCCACTTCACTGAGGCAGCTCAGTTCCCCAGCATGCCCCTCCACACCTGCTGATTTCCCCCACGCAGGAAACTAGGGACTAAGTCTGCTCCAGCGCTGGGAGAACTGCAGAAACTGGGAAGCCAGTCAGGGCAGGCTTCCACTTTAGGGGGAACTCACTCCAGGCAAACAGGCCTGGCCACTTACAAAGCCCCAAAGAGGCAGAAAGCAACACCGAGGCCAACCAAAGCCAGCCAGGCACTGGGCATGGAGCCCTCAGGCCTTCTTCTCCAAGACACACGGCCTACAGCCACTGGACCACATGGTGTGGGAGCGCCTAACCCTCAGACAGTCCCACTCTGTTGGCTCTTGTGGCGTCCTTATGAAACAGAGAAGGGAGGGTCCTCACCCATCCCTTCTCTTCTTCCAGATAACAGCTGGGATCCTGTAGCTATACTGTGTCTTAGGTCACTCGCAGACATAGGCAGGCCTCCAGCAAGTGAGAAGCAGACTTCTTCAAAAGCATCGCCCACAAGCTGAGCCCCTGCACTGAGCCACTGTGAGTTACCAGTGTTCGTGGGATACTCACAGCAACCTTGTAAGAAAGATCTTACTGCCCATCCCAAGAGGCTCATCCCAGTGCCAGCAGTTCATGGGGGAGTTGAAGGGAGAGGCTGTGCCCTGGGGCCTCTCAGACTCTGGACCTGCCCCTGCACCCCTATACCTCACTGCTCTCCCCTACGCTGTGCCGGGAGTAGAATGGGGGCCCCTCCTGCAGGGCCTGGAAGGCTAAATAAAAGCCGTGGCCTGGTGCGGTCAGCAATGTCACCTGAAAAAGCAGCTCCTTGGTGTGGATGTCATACACCAGGCACGTGTCGTTTTCGTCCACCACAGCCAGCTTGTTGCGGGAGGCGCTCATGTCCAAGCAGCGCACGGCCGTGGCCTGCTTCAGCAGGACAATGGCAAAGAGATTGTCCACAAAGATCTTCAGGATCTGGGGAGATTTCAGAGGAAAAGTGTGTGACCATGGCAACACGAGTCAGGCGCACAGCCAGGTGCTGGAGTGCCATGTGCTCTCCAAGAACAACGCCCACGAACTTCCAGCCCAGGGGGCTCCGTGCAGAGATAAGGCAGCATCGAGAGAAAAGGAGCTGGCTCTTCTTCGGAAGAGACCAGAAGCACGGGCCATCAGAGGTCACCAAAGTAATGCCAGGCTCCAGACAACCCAGTCACTCGACTGTCTGCTTGACGGGAATTTGTGAATGACATTAGCCACGGCAGGGTCTAGCGACACCACCCAGCAAGACCCAAGACACCAACACGGGAAGAGGCTGCTGGAAACACAAGCGCGACGTCTGTTAGGACCACGCCAGATGGTGAGGGTGACGGCCGCCAGCTTCGGAAAGCCCCGTGCAGTGTGTGGGGAAAACCCGAGCTTCAGAAAGGTGAAGCGACCTTCCCGGGGTGACGGAGCTAGAGCGCAGTCAATCAAGAATATGACCCCAGGTCGAGCTGCCCTCAAAGTCCACACGCTCAGGCCTCACACTGGGGGTGACAGCGACCTGTGAGACAGAGGCAGGCTGTCCTCCCTCTGGTATTAGTCCTCTGTGCCCTGCTAATCTCATACTCCATGACTTCCGTCCCGGGAAAGGCCTGACAAGCCTCAGCCACAGCCATCTGCTAGACAGCTTGGCGCTCAGACTAATGCAGTTATATTTTCCCTTTCAAGTTTCCATGTAGCCCACTTAGGACTTTCCTTATTTTGAGCAGAGAACACGCACACAGACACACAGAGACCCACTTAGCTTAGCATAACCTAGATCTTCTGCATCTCTTGGAGCAGAGGACCCATTTTCTCTTACAGCATCTAGGGACAGCCTGAGGACCAGGAGCCTCTAGGGCCCAAGCGGCCTTAGCCCACCCATCTTCCCAAGGGACCTAAGGAATGGTCACTGCACCCTCCAGCAAAGCACAGAAATGTTCTCTAATGTTCTCCCACCTGCTCCCCTAATCCACTCTACGTTTGACTCAGAGGCTGCATCATGCTCGAGTTTGAGGGCCTCTCTGGGCTGAAGCTGTCCTCACAAAACAAACCTCTGGACCACTGTCTAACATGCCCATGTGGGGGAGAAGCCCTTCTCCTGCCCTGGGAGGGTACCGCTAGCTGGATGCCTGCATCTGCACGCAGCAACCAGCCCGATGGAACCCGAGAGAGCGCTCACCTGTCCGTTCTTCAGGCCCACCAAGAGGCCTTCCCTTCCCGGAGGGCCACCGATCACCTTGATGTAGCGAATGAGAGACTCCATCTGCCACTCCCGCTCCTTCACTCCACTGCAGGACAGGCACTGCAGCCGCTTCTCCTAGAAAGCAAACCCAGTGTGCACGACATTCAATAGAATGAGTGTCCCTGGCCCTCCCTAGCAGGTCTTTCTACAGCTGACAAAAAACACTATTCAGAGGCCTCCCTGGTGGCACAGTGGGTTGAGTGCCGTGCTGTGAAGCAGCCATGGCACTGCAGCACGAGTCTGATCCCTGGCCAGGGAGGGGACCCACATGACCTCTCCTGCCTCACCCGCTGCTCCCCTCAGCAGTGTGTTTCAGTCCATCTGCCTGTTCTGCTCCCCACTCTGTCTCTGGTGAATTTTCTCACCTTCCATGACTCCGGCCTGTACCCCAGCTCTTGAATGCGTAAGTAAATAAATCTTTAACAAAACAAAACACTACTCATCGGTGTCTGTCAACCCCACCCAGGCTCCATGGTTGGCATCATCAGTCCTTCTCCATGGGCGCTCCATGGAGTACAGCAGAGCCTCAGGTCCTCTGTACAGACCCCCAGCCACAGCCAGAGGCACACCCCGAAGTATGCCTGTGTCCAACCTGGGGCACGCCTAAACTGCCTGAAGCCGTAGACTTTTGGAGACTTAACAGTATTTCCCCCACAGAGATTCCTGAAGGATTTCTTCCATGCTATCATGTCCAGGGGGTCTGGCTTTGTGAAATCAAAGCCAGCTCTACCTCCAAGAGGGTGTGGGGGTGGCTTCTCTCAAAGTCTCTCCCAGCTCCTCTCTGACTGACCTAGGCATTTTCTGGATGTCATGTTGAGAACACTTTTTCTGTGAAGAAAAGACTCTTAGGAAGAAAAACTTCCATTACTATTTTTTTTCAGCGATATCAAAAATGCTGTTGTTGTTTCATTGAAAGATACACACTTCTATGTATGTTTATCTCCAAAAAACACTTCGTTTGTGGGACATGAATTTATGCTTTAAATCATTAAAATGTATAAGCCGGTGTAATAAAGAGCTTCGCCTCTCCAGTAGGGCCATGACTTCTAGTCAGTCGGACTCGGTCAGATGCTGACGGCAGGAACGTCACAAACCACTGCTGCATTTGAGGAAGGGACTCCCTTCCCAGTGACCAACTGTAAACCGTGGGTTGGGGATCCTCTCCCTGGGAGAAGCATGAAGCCGATCCACCCTCCAGAGTGGCTGCCCACCTGGCAAAGGATGATGTGATTGGCACACACCACCAGGAGGTTACACTCAAACTTCTTGATGATCTTCTCCTTCACCCGGTAATGCATATCTGACGAGTCATCAGAATACAATTCATAGATGAGAATTTTCTCTGGCAGTTGGATAGCTAATCGATTTTTGTAGATGGCAATCTTCTTGACAAGCTCTTTGCATTTAATCCGAACTGTCAAAGAAAAAAAAAAAATCCAGCTCTAGAAGAGGTTGTTAAGTAAGGTGGAAGGCAGAGAAATTAAAAGCTATCATTTACTTAATGCTATTGGCAATTAAAGTGAGACACTCATCAAAAACTCTTTCGTGAGTGTCTCATGCACAATCTGCTCTGCTAGACACTGGGATCCAAAGCCGGATACGATCGCTGTGGTCCAAAGCGTGCACTGAGTATGGAAAGTAAAACTCGTAGTGCTACCGTCGCTCACTGACGATAAATCAAAAAACCCTACACAGGGAACTAGGGGGAACACGCACCACCCAGCCCCAGACTACAGGAAATGACGCTCACTGAGCTCTCACACTCTCACCACGATAGAGGTGATGTCCCAGAAGGGATGCTGGGGCTACCCATGTGGCTACACCTGCCCCACCACAGCTAGAATCAACAGGGGCCCTCCCAGATGGGACCACAGGATGCCCCCTGGCCCTGACGCACCACCCTCAACCTGCTTCCCGACGCACAGGCCCGTGACAGTGGCCAACTCACCAGTTATGGAAACACTTGCGATAAGTGGATTCTAGGCCATTTAAGCAGCATGGCCACCTGAGTGGACAGAGGGGGCCACCTGAGTCTGAGCGGTAGGCCCGAAACCTGATCTTCGGATTGGGCTGCGGGGACCCACTTCGCCCCTCCTCATCTCTGGAATAAGAACCCCCCAGGAGGCAAGTGGAGACAGCTGAGAGAGAAACACCTGGGAAATGAGCCTGAGAGAGAAGAGGGCAGTCCACAGGGTCCCAAGTGGGTCAGCCAACTTGGTTTTGTTATAAACTATCCTCTCTTGGTCAGGAAATTCATGTTCCCCTTGGAATCGTCTGCAGATTTTTGTGATTCTATGCGGTTTTTTTGAGAGAGGGTTTGTTGCTTTCATTAAATTTTCAAAGGCACCTACAGCCCACCTTGCCCCCCACCTCCACACGAAAAAGGCAACAGGTGGTTCAACATGTCTCTCAAAGCCCAAGGACAGACCTTCTCATCGCTTGCGTGCCCTACCAGCAGCTCTTGCGCCCACCCCTCCCCAAAGTCTGGAGGGCAGGGGGCAGCCCCTTACCCTTCTGCTCGGTGATCAGGTGCTGCACGATGACATCAGTCATGCTGTCCCTGTAGGCGTACCGGTCCTTGTAGAGCCCGTGGACCGTGCTGAAGATAAGCTGGTAGAAGGAAATGGTGCCGTCCTGGCAGCCTACCACCTGCAGGGAACGTGCCATCAGTCCCAGATCTGCAGACGCCTGCCCGCCCTGGCGCGAGCAGACAGCGGACCCGAGCGGCCAGACGTGGCTGATGCTCAGTGCCTGCTCACGCGACGGCCCAGTGGAGTGAACTTCTCCTTACCACATAGTTGGACTCTGGCTTCACTTTACACGTCCACACCCAAGAGTTCTGCTCCCCAACACTCCCGAGCCGCACTCCATCCTTGGTGAAAAGTGACACTTGCTTGTCTGACCCCCCCAGCAAAATGTACTCCCCTTTAGTGAAATAGCTGATGCAGCAGGGGTCAAAGTTCAGAGATCGATCCTTCCCAATCTGAGGAAAGAGAACACACACCAACGGAAAAACCACTTCTGAATCCATAATCACAACAGACTGAAGGGGTTTTCTTACTGACTTGTACCAGAGTGTCATCGTGAAGAATATTCCACTGCATGGATAGTCCACATTTTATTGATCCATTCATCATTTGATAGGCATTTGGGTTTTTGTACAGAGCAAATGCAGGGAAGTGAGGTCACGACTGCAGCCAAGGCTTTATGGTCGGGCCAATGGGTTTCACTCCCCAGCACCACGTCTTCTGGTGTGTGGGACCTTGGGTTGTGTATTTCATTGCTCAGAGTCTTGTTTGCGCCTTTTTTTTTTTAAAGACTTATTTATTTATGCATGTAAGAACTGAGGTACAGGCAGGCCAGAGGTGTGGGGGATGAGAGAATTCACCAGAGACATAGCAGGGCACAGAACAGGCAGATTAACCGAAGTACACTGCTCAAGGGAGCAGCGGGCGAGGCAGGAGAGGTCTGCTGCGCCATGTGGGTCGGCTCCCTGGCTGGGGTCGAACTCGCGCTGCAGTGGCTGCTGATGCTTCATAGTGCAGTGCTTAACCCCTTGCCCCACCAGGGAGGCCCCTCGTCTGCTCCTTTCTAAAAAGCTGATAATGAAAGTACTCACAGGGTATAAGAATTACAGGAAATCAAGGATGCACAGCACTGAGCACAACAGTGTCACAGTGAAGGCACAAAAGCAGGAGCAAATGATACTAGTGTGCCATTACTAGTGACACCATCTGAAATGGAAACAGAGCCTAGCACACACGGCTGAGCTGTCGCCACAGGATCTGTCGAGAGCCACATACCTGTTTTCCACTCAGCTGGTAGAAGGAAAGTTTCTGTCCCCAATCAGCTACAGCCAGGATGTCATTATGTTCCTCTCTAATCAACAGAAGACAAAAGAGGTTATGTGGGGCCAGGGCCTGCTGATCAGCTAGTCCTAAGGGTTTAACAAACAACAGGAAGAAGCCAGCCCTGGCCCAGCTGTCAGACTGCCAAGCGTTGTACAGTTGTCACAAGGCCAAAAGCGTATGGTGGGCCGGCCTGTTAATCAGTTTGATGGGATGAGGGGCAGTAAGGCTCGGCCCCCGGGATCTGCTACTTCAGCGAAGGCTCACCTATGAGCCTGTGGTGTGCACACTCACAGTGAAGAGGCTAACCCCAGTTCAAAGCTTCCAGGGGAAACACGCTAAAAAAAAAGTAAGGTTGTAGATCCAAGAGTCCTTTTTTCTCTTAGATGCTGTAAAATGTGGGGTGGGGAAACATGTTTTTTGCAATGGGAAGCATGGCCTGTCTGATCTTTTCTTAATGGACAGAGGAGAAACTTGCTGTTCTTCCTGAAAAGGGAAAATTAGCACCTAAAATGAGGTTCTCTACAGAAAGGGCTCTCACAGGTGAGACGGGTTCTGCCTGGCGCTGATAAAGACTAGTGGGTTCTCTGAAGCCCAGTAGCTGCATGTGAACCTGAGTACACACTAGGCCCAGCCGTCAGACCCACAAACAGGAGAGGTCCTCGGCTGACACCGGGGATCAAGCTCCTAGGGAATCTAGTCCCAGAGAGCAGTTCCCAGCCTTAAGGGCCTGGTCTTCGCCCACCTACCACTGCCTCTCCTTGTCTGTTAGTCCAGCATGTTGAACCCAGATCACTGGGCAGCACCGTCAGCCACACTGTTAGGCCAGGCCTGGTGCAATTTGATCTGTAAAATTCGGCCACGAGTAGCTAAGTAGCAACTATCACAGACACTAGGGCATAACTAGGGGGACAGAGAAAGAGGAGGGCATTAACAGGAAAGGGCCTGCAGGAACTTTGTGACTGGCACTGATATCCCAGCACAGTCCAGGAACCCAACCGCAGACAGCCCTCTTGGGCTGAGAGTGGGGGTTCCCATGCGGCTTTAGACTGGTTCAGCCCCCATGCGTCCAACTGGATTAGCGGTTCCAGCTTCTTTCTCCCCCAGCTCTGACACTCTTCATCAAAATGAAAGCTCAAGCAATCAAAGAGGCTGCTCTGGTTGAAGCACAGATAAAGACCTGAAACCCCCCTCCCCTCCTCCTTCCGAGGAACCCAGCACCCTAGAATAAGCGTGGAAAGTCCCATGCTAGATCACGTTTGTCCCATCAGAGGATCCTGGCTGCCCAAGTTCTCCCTACTCCAGAAAGAAAAAATGGCTGACTGCCAGGACTTGGGGGCTAAGCGGTGTGGATAAGGTAACCCTAGCAAATGCAAGTAAGTCACAGTGGGGGACAGGCTGGGAAAGTGTCTGCTAAAGGAGAAGTGCTCAATGAATTAGGGCGCAGCCATGCAAGGGCATCAAGACATGTCTCCAAAGGACTCCAATGTTACTGGAAAGAGCTCATTCTGTGATGTCAAGTGGGGAAAAGAGATTGCAAGGTATGATTTAGTTACTCACATGAGCACAATAAAAGACTGAGGGGAAATACACTAAAATTTTAACAGTAGTTTCCTCAGGGGTAGGATTTTCTGGAAAAGTTACTTTCTAGACTTCCAAGTATTTCCTGAAATTTCTCACACACATGCATGTTTTAAGGGCGTGCTCCCCCTTGTGGGGGAGCTTTCTTTAGCAACTCCCCAGCCCCCTTGGCCAAGGAGCTTCAGAGCAGCCTCTCCCTGGCAGGCCTGCCTGGGCCCGGCCCCTCCAAGGAGGGCCCTTGGCCCTCGGGACACACTCACGAGTTGTCGTCCCTGAGGCTGTCGTCCTCTTCCTCTGGCTCTTCCTCCTCTGCCTCACTACCCTGACTACTGTACACTGCTGACTTCAGAGTGGAAGAAGGGATTTCCTGAAAATATCTGTTGACAATGACTTCCTCGGCATCCTCGTTCTCTCTGTTCATCCAGAAACTCTCCCATCGGCTGTAGACAGTAAGTGGTTGTTCACAATCACGTTGCCTAGAACTACACTAAAGCTATCATTTCAAAGCCTGCCCGAGTCCCTGCGCCCTGTCCGGAAGAGGACAGCAACCAGGCACACCAGGCATCCTGCTTCTCATGAATTAAAAATGGTGCCCTGCAGCCACAAAGTCATCCGTGGCCACAAAATCCGATAGCAGGAACTCTGGGGCAGGCTAATGGCTCTGAAGGCATTAGACATGCCTGGTACGGCCCTCGTCTGGATAAAGCTGTTCGGGAAGAAGCATACTAATCGAGTGGAGGAAAGGCGGTGGAGTTAAACAACCTTCTAAATCAAGTAGGCACCACCTGTAAGATGACATTGGGCTGGTAAACAATTAAGTACTTTCATTTACCTTCAGAGGACCCTGTGGGGGATACTGATGGCTTTATGATGTTACAGGATCCTACAAAGAGCATCTGAGCTATTAGGCTGCCCTCAAGGTCACACGGGCGGAGAAGGGAAAGGGTCTAAGGCTGGAGAAGGTGGGTGCCAACTGCTTGTCAACTATAGGCTCGAAGGACATCTACAGACTTAACTTTGGCTTTTTTGGCAAGGGCAGCAACAAAGGCTTATGAGGAGCATTTAGTATTGGGTGGGTGAATGTTCTGCCCAGACTTGGTGGAAAGAACCAAAAAAGGGAAAGGACCAGAATAAAGCCACAGCAAAGAGGTAAGCTATAAATTCATGAGGATACAGCCCTTTGTCACATGTGCATACCATACACATACACACACACACACACACACACACTCTTTGGACTGGCCTACGTAGCTCATCTGCTTAGCTGAATCTCTGGGATTCATTCCAAAACACAAGATGGGCTCTTAAAAAATTCCATTGAAATGGAACAGGTCCCAAAACAAATCGGTCAGTGAGGTGTGAGGCCTCCGAAAACATGGAGAACTGGGGAGAGAACTCAGCCTGCAGAGCGAGAAGTTCTCCAAAGTGGGGTTTGCCCTATAAGGAGGATGGCTGCATGAGCACCTTGAAGGGTTCCAGCAGATGGACCAGATCGGGGAGAGGGAGCCCCCCGGCCGCTCAATCTTCACTTTCTCCTCGCCGCTTTTGTTCCGTATGCTGATGATCCCGTTGAACATGCCCAGGGCCAGGTACTGGCCATCATTTGTCCAGCTGTTCACACCACCAACAGGGCACGGGGAGAGGGAAACGACACAGAAGGTAAAGCCAGTGAGCATGATGCCTTGCTTGAAATACAGTCTGGCAAGGCAGCAATAGCTGGGCTCATCCTGGTCCTGATACAGAAATCAGAGGACCATGCTTAAAACCCCATTTATTTCTAGAACTGTGAGTGAGCTGTGAAGGCAGAGGCCCCAGCTATCTGTACCTGCCTCCTTGGCAGCCCTTAGCTGGGCATGCACTGCAGAGCCAGCCCCCGCGCCCCATTTGCCATTTCAACCCCGCCCCACTTCAAGAGCACCTTCGGAACAGTGTGTGTCTTGCTGCCGGCCCAGCCTCTCAGCAGGTGCTGAGCAGGTGAGAGTGGAGAAAGGCTACGTTCAGAAGCTGAACAGCAAAAATAGCTCGACTTATGCCGTGTCTGCTGCACGCCAGGTGCTATGTGGCAAGCTTTATGCCAGGCTTTCTGTGGGCACTTCCCAACGGCACGCAGCTCGTGTACCCGCATTTGTCAGAGAGGGAACCCGAGACTCCTTAGCAACAGTCCTAAGGTCCCAGCGCCTTCCAGCCACTGCAGCTGGACTCAAAACAGGTCTAGTACCAAAGCCTGTGCCTCTCTGGCGCACACCTGACCAGGACACGCCACTGCCCAGAGCCTCAGGGAGCACAGCGTCCGTGGAGGAGGCTGTGTCCAGCTGCCAGCACACAGGCAGCGGGCAGTTCTTTCTCTTGATGATCAAAGACTCAGGTCCCTCCTGACCGGAGACCAGAAAAGGAGGCACCACAGGGGCCCACACCAACTACTTGCACAGGACCTTCTCCACTTTGACACCAAGTGGACTTTAAGAGTCTGTCTGAAGACAACATCAGCCCTTCGTGCTGCCCCTAACTCACCTGCAGCAGGTGATCTTGCTGCTGGACTTGTGCTTGGAGACAGACTTCTGTTCAGGAGACCACAAGCCTTCGGTGCAAAACAGTGTAAAAGACAGATGGCTGGACTATCATTCAGCAATAAAAAAGGGCAAACTTGACAGACACAACAACTGAGATGGATCTTCAGGGTTTTTATGCTGGTGGAAAAAGTCAATCTCAAAGGTTATATCGTATATAATTCCATTTGTAACATTCTCAAAATGGCAAAATATACCGAGACGGAGCAGAGCGTTATGGTCATCAACCATGGGGTTAGGAGTAATAGGAAGTCAGCGTTGACCATACAGGAGCACCTCTGCGGAGATGGGACTCTCAGCGATAGACGGCAGAACGCCGTCTGGTTCGGACACGGCACAACAGTTACACGAACACAGTCGTGGGGACGTAGATGAAGTGTGCGAAGACCTCTCGACCATCCTGGCAGCTTTCTGGGAACATATCACGGAAACTGGAACCCCCACCAGCCCCCAGGGCCCTGGCACTTGGCCCCGAGCCCTGCTGGTGGGCGGCGGGCATTTTATCGCCCCGCTGGGGCTCAGGCTGCGGCAGAGGTCAGCCGTGCTGGCGACGCAGTGGTCCTACCACACCGGCCCAGGGCATGCAGCCCTGGAGCCCCGCAGAGCAGCACTGCGTCTCCAGCTGCAGGCAGTCGAGGGCCCTGGCTTTGGCGCCTGGATAGTGGGATGGACCGACCAGGTACAAGCCGTGAGCTGACTGGTCAGTGGTCCAGCCCTAGGGCTGAAACCGGTCCAAGCGGACTGGTATGAGGGGACGCTGAGAGAGGAGGTAAGAGAGGGGGACGCCAGCTGGAACTGGCTCGAGCGGCCGCACTCCTGCACTCGCTTGACTGGGTGCCCTCAGGCCCATCTAGCAGTCGCTCTCTGAAGGGAAAAAACAGTCGAACAGCTTTGGGCGGGGGCTGCTGCCTGCTTCTGGCCCGCCTCCGACACCACCTGGAAGGAGCGACAGGCCTCTGGCTTGGTGTCTCAAAGAGCTGTCTGTTGTTGGTGCAGGCCGCCAGCTTGCAGAGCCGGGGTTGGTGACAGCACCACCGGCCGGTGCTGTCCAGCGCTGTGGATGGTGAGGGGCACTCTGAGAGTCCTTAATCCCCCAGCGGCAACTGCCAGTGCTGCTGCCTCCGCTGCTCCGGTCCAGCGCTGTCCGACCGGACCGTCAGACGCCGGCTGGGGCTGCCGCAGCGTCATCACAGCTGAACCGGCTGCTGCTTGCCACAGCCCCTGCCCCGCTGAGGGGTCTGTTTAGGACTTCTGAACACTGGACACTAACTGCGGTGAGACAGCCGGCCACCATGGCCTTAGACGCTTTGCTTCCCCTGTTTGTTAAATACGCCCCTCGGCGTCGTTCCCTGGGGGTGCGAGGGTGTGTGGTGGACACAGACAGTGACCGCCTCCCTGGACGCGTCCTTTTGCGTAGCAATAGCCCCATCTCATGATTCTGAAAGAAGGCAGGGAAGCTAGCTGGGTGACTCTGCTGGCCAGCTTTTAAAGGTGCAACTCAAAGACGCGGCAGCTTCACTCTTCATAACTATTACTGTGCAGAGTACAGTTTAGCAGTCGGTGTGATGAATGGTGCTTTCTGGAGGTCGTTTCCCAGGCCTCACCCACAGCACACCCCCATCTGGGCTAAGCTTCATCCTGGCACACTAGTCGCCCTCCTTGGCCCTCCTCTCAGCTGCTCTGGCAGCACCCCCACAGGCTATGCGCAGGCACACAAGCACATCTACGCGAGCCGGGAAGCCTAGCAAGAAGGTAAATCTAGTGCAAAAGCAGATTCACAGAACAAGGCGCAGCAGCAAAGTGTTTGCTGCTCCATCTCCCTGGGCCAGAATGCCTCCCCCACCTACTTCAGCCTGTGAACATCTCATCTGCGCCCCCGAGCCTGCCTGGGTCCCCAGCTGGCGGAGGCTGCTCTGCTGCCAGCCCTCCCTGGCAGTGCACGGCACAGTAGGCTCTCCCAGGCCCCGGGCCACCTCTGACACGCCACAGCTGACCTGCTGGGCCACTTCAGGCGAGCCACTGACCTGCCCTCAGCCAGCTCGTTCTCAGCAGCAGAGTGGGGCTGAGAACAGGCCCTCCCTTGGGCTCGGGAGAGAACGCACTGCCAGCCCCTCGCAGCCGTGAGGCATCACGAGCTCTCAGCCTGGCGTTAGTATGGCTAGTACTGCACGTTTACAAACTCCGCCTCCCCACCTTCCCTGACCACAAACTTTTTGAAGGCAGGGAGGCTATTTTGTTTCTGTAATCTGCAAAGACAGCACACTGACCAGCACTACGTGTGGAGAAAATGCTGAATTTTTTAAATGAACGACCGTACCCACGCCTTTTACTTACACATGTGCTTTCAATTACATGCTCTGGCTTCTGAGCCCCACTTCTACCAGCGAGAGAGAGGGGCGGGGCCACAGCACACTGCGAGGCAATCATCTGAGATGAGGAAAGGGGGAGTCTGTCTCTGACACCTCCGTAAGGGCTGCTCCCTTGGACCTACCATCTCTTCACAAGGAAGAGAACACTGATGAGCTAACACCAGAATCAACCAGAACAGGGACAACCTACGAGCCCCCTGCCCCTATGGGCCTTCCACTGACCCCCGTGCCAGCACCAGGCTGGCACCATCTGTGGGGCAGCATGGGCCCTCAGGGCATTCAGCCCCTCAGGAGGACAGCCTCGGCCACCAAACAAGTTAGGTGACAGAGCAGCAGCGGCACACACAGGAACACAGTGTTGGGGGCAGCTGAATGGTCCCTGCAGGGCTAAGACAGGGCAGGCCTCACAGAGAGGTCATCCTTCCTACCAGATTTCCCTTCCCTGGGCTCCTTCTTCCTGTCTCCCAAATTTCTTACCAGACAATGTCATCATTCACTCTCTTGGTTCCTGCATAACTTAAAGAATGACTATCAACCTTCCTTGGCCACCGCAGGTAGAGAATATCATTAGCTCAGAACAAACACCCACATTTTGGATGAATCTCAGCATTTTGGGGCCAGATTTTCAGTTACTCTAAGACAAGACATCAAGAATTAGAACCTACTGGGGGCCTCCCTGGTGGCGCAGTGGGTTAAGCAATGCACTGTGAAGCAAACCACAGCCACTGCAGCACGAGTTCGATCCCTGCCGCCGGCCAGGGAGGGGACCCACATGGCGCAGCAGACCTCTCCTGCCTCACCCGCTGCTGCCCTCGGCAGTGTGTTTCAGTCGATCTGTTTGTTCTGCTCCCCACTCTGCCTGGTGAATCCTCTCACCTCCTGCAACTCTGGCCTGTACCCCAGCTCTTGTGTGCATAAATGAATAACAAACCAAGTTCTTGGGAATTTGTTTAGCTTAATCTTTAAAAAAAAAAAAAAAAAAAGAATTAGAGCCTACCGAAGTCACTGGAGGAACAGGATGCCAGCTGGTGAGTAACCGGGTTGTAGGAGACACACTGGATGGAGTCGTTGTGCCTGCGGGGTGAAGCAGGCAGGTTACCCCGCAGCAAACCACACACGCACGGCCCACAGCCCCGTGGCCCACACGCCACTGGCTCCCACACAAGTGCCCACAAACAACAGAAGGTTCATTTTTCTCCCAGTAGTCCCTCACCCACCACCTATCTTAGACGTTGCCCACCCAGCCCAGCCTGGCCAGCTCCAATGCCACCTCCTGAGGACCAGCATGCTGGGCACCTCCAGTCTGAGGGCTGATAAGACAGTAACGTAGAGCTGTGGGCCCAGTGCCAGGCACACAGGAAGGGCCTTACATTTAATGGCCATTGTTCTCACTGCCATGTGGAGGCCTGGAAATGCAGATGGGGGTGCAAAGAAGGTATTGCAGGCCAGCAACTGCAAGCATGGCAGACCCTTAGGCACCAATGAAAGCTGAGGGAGCCAGTATGCACGTGGTGTCTCAGCATGGCTTTATTCCTCCGGGCCTGTGAAACTCTTTACGTGTAACCTCAAACATTCATTCAAGACTTGCACACCATGTTTGTAGTGGCACTATGCGAAACAGCCAAGAAGTAGAGACAACTCCAGTGTCCATCAACGACAAATGAATGGACAAAGTGTGGTCTGTACACACACCAGAATACTACTTAGCCTTAAAAGGAAAGAGAATTCTGGCATAGTTACATCACGGAGGAAGCCTGAGGACATTGCCCCAAGTGCAATAAATCAGGGACCCACAGACAAATGCTGGACTCCAATGTTAGCAGGCGCTTAGAGCAGTCAAATTCAGAGAGCAGAGAGTAGAGTGGTGTTTTCCAGGAGCTGAGGGGAGGCAAGAAACCTCAGAGGGGCCTCCCTGATGGCGCAGGGGTAAGTCTCAGCACTTATGATGCTATCGCAGCCACTGCAGCACGATTTCGATCCCCTCACTCACCACTAACCCACAGGGCGCAGCCGACTTCTCCTGCCTTACCCACTGCTCCCCTTAGCAGTGTATTTCAGTAGATCCACCTGCTCTGCTCCCCACTCTGTCTCTGGTGAATCCTCTCATCCCCACACCTCTGGCCTACACCCCAGTTCTTATGTGCATAAATAAATGAAAATAAATCTTTAAAAAGAAAAGAAACCTAAGAGATAGCAAGAAGGGCCTGGGGATGGGAAATGGGAGAGGGACAAGGACACAGTCATAATTTGGTGCTGCCAGGGCTGGGGTGAGGGGAACAGTTGCTTAACAGCCTTTAGTTTGCAAGATGAAAACAAGTTTTGGCGACTAGTTAAATGTAAAACTACAACTGTGAAGACGCCATCATGGAGACCGACCAGGTCTAGAGGAGCAGGAAAGCCTCCGGAGCAGTAGCTTCTGGGCCTGAAGCTGCAGGGGCTTGTAGGGGGAGGACCAGGAGAAGCACGTGAGCAGACCCCGCGGCCAGGACCCCTGTGAGGCACGTGCCCCCCAGGTCCGGCTGTTGACGCCGGGCAATCCCCGAGAAGGGGATTCTGGGGGAGGACAGGTCGGGGTGATATGGAAACCGCAGTATCAGATTAACTAAACTGAGCTCTACGAAAACCCGAGTCTGGTGCTGGCCAGGCTTTCACGCTTTCGTGCACTCCCCTGTTCGTGTCCCACCGCATACCCCGAACTTAACTTCAGGTTCAGCTGCAGAGAAAAACATTCTCCCTTCCACTTCTCCTGTAGAACTCTGTCACCGAAGCTCAGGAAGAGTCAAGTGAGTCATACCACGTACCTAAACGGTTACTTACGTGTACTTCAGAATGCCTTCCAATTTTGAAGTCCAGATAATAACACTTTTGTCAGCTGAGCCAGAAGCAAAGCGTTTGCCTAAAAGGATTTTTAAAAAGAAAATTCTCACATATATTTTAAGCCCGCACTTCCCAGAGAGTATTTCTTTAAATACCTAACTTCAAAGTACCTAACAAGCGTCAGCTGCTTCCCTACTTCTCCTCAGAACTGGGTGGCAGTACTTGGGATTCAAATCCTGCTCTGTCTGGCACTGAGCAAACAGAGCTGTACTAAGTGCCAACTGCATGCTAGGTATCAAGTTCTGTGCGAGGATGGAGTCTGACTGATGTACACATGGCCCGACCTCCGTGGGGTTCTACTAGAGGAAAACGTAGGGACTAAATTAAATGTATGAAACACAAATACAACATGGCAACAAAAGACGTGAGTCCTAAGAGAGAGAATAACCAGGGATCTAATTTAGATAAGGGGAAGCTTCTCTGAAGATGAGTTCCTTCAGCCAAGAACGAAGGGATGAGCAAAGCTTAGCCAGCTGCAGAAAGAAGACAGACCTATGCACATGGACAGAACAGGTGTGCAAAGACCCTGAGGCAGGAAAGGCCCGGCATGTCTGAGAGCTGAGAGGCAGCCGGCCTGGAACAGCAAGGGCAGGGCGACGTGTGTGGGGAAGCATCTCTGGGGCTTCAGGGCCACAGCTGAAGTCTTGCTCTTTATCCCAAAGCAATGGGAAGTCAGAGCCTGTGAGCAAAAGATGGTAAATCTGATCACTGTTACACTAACTTACTTTATGAAAGAAAGAACTGGAGAGAAGCAATGCCTCACAAGCAATCACTTACTATTTAGTTTGCAAGGCCCCTTGAAGAGGAGCGGGAATCATGGCCGCAACCCCAGGGAGCGAGCGCTCCCTGCTCTGGTGAGAGAAGAAGTTAAGAAGTAAACACTCAGATTTTGCAAACCTTGCTGGAGAGTTCGAAACTGACCCTGAGCCTCAATGTTTCCACCTGAAACATAAAGGAAGATACGTTCCTCAGGGGGCTCGCTGGGCGTCAGCCGGCACAGCCGGCAGCGTCGATGAAGCACCTTTCTTGGGGCTGACCAGTGGGCGTGACACTGCTGCAAACACCAAAGAAACATAAGCCACTTCGTGAGTTGCTTCTGCTACTCCTCCCCCACAGCACAGGCACAAGTGATGGGGGGGCGGGGGGGGTCTCCGCACCAGGTCCAGGGTGGGCGACATGGGGTGGGGAGTGTCTCCGCACCGGGTCCAGGGTGGGCTTCCCGGTGATGTCGCCAGGCCTAGCACAAGCCACGGAACATCTCTGTGCTTTCACTTCCTCATTTGAAAAATGGATGCAGCAACAGCACTGACCTTCTACTGTGAAGCTCAAATGAGATTAAGGAGGTGAGGGCAGTGCCGGGAATAGAATGAATACTAAAGACAAGTTAGCTATGATTTTCCTGTTATTTCTTCATATTGTCTTGTATCCTTTTTCTTGAATACACAAAAGACGCGTTTTCACACCTTTGTACCATGGATGCTCACTAAATACTTATTAAACCTAAGGGGTAATCAGAAACAAGCAGACTCGAAGAGCACACCACACTTCAGAGCATTTCCATGTCCAAATCCAAGAAAAAAAACCAGCAGTGAGGATTACAACTTCCTACTCGTTACACAGCGTCGTGAAGCGGCAGAAGGACACGTGAGAAAGAATGAGGGCGTCACAGGGCTTGCGCCAGGCCCATCTCTGCCAGTGCCCCCTCTAATGGCTCCAAGTTTATTTTCTCCTCTGTGAGAGAAGCTGAGAACACTTTCCCTGACTGCTTCAGAGGGCTGCTGGGAGGCTCGAAGGGGATGGTGTGTGTGACAGGACTCTGCAAAGGGCTGGCAAAGGCCACTGATGCCAAGTCACTCTGATCCTCCAGGGCCTTCATGGCCAACAAGCCCCTAACCTCATCAACCCTGGGGGCACCGTGGCCCCTGATCTTTTGGGCCTGGGACCTGCTCTGCAGTCACTGTCCCCACAGGCCCCAGGATGAAGCAGAGCTCTCCAGGCTCCCTCCCTACAACGTACTCGGAACTTGAACTTGCACATACACATGAGAAATGCGAGCACCAGGGCACAGCACAGCTCACTCTGGGACAAGAAATGACTGCTGTCCTGACCAAACTTGCTACGTGACCCCCACAGACCCTCAGCTTCTCTAGATCTTCACGTTGGTCTAAAATGAAGCAGCTGGCTGGTCTCCCCAGTGAAAGGAGGGGTCAAGCACTGCACTATGACGCATCCGCAGCCACTGCAGCACCAGCCAGGGAGCTGACCCATAGGGAGGAGCAGACCTCTCCTGCCTCACCTGCTGCTCCCCTCAGCAGTGTGTTTCAGTCGATCCACCTGTTCTGCTCCCTACTCTGTCTCTGGTGAATCCTCTCACCCCCCCCCAACACATACCTCTGGCCTGTACCCCAGTTCTTGTATGCATAAATAAATAAATCTTTAAAAATATATTTATAAATAAAAGGAATCAGTTGGGCTAGAACAGACTAAAACTGCGTGCATGAAATTGTGTGCACACTTGAAGTATGTGCATCTTCTAGAAAGGGATCTAGAGCTTTCATCAGATTCTCTGAGAAGTCCATTGTCCAAAGGAAGTTAAAAGCTGAAGCCTGACTATCTGCGAGGTTCGTCCACCCGATCCTCATCACACTCTACCTTCCAGCAGTGGTCACGGTGCGTGACCGCCAGCCCTGGGTCCATGCGACATGTGAGGAACTAGAGAGAGCTCAAACTCAGAGCTTTGGGAGTGGGCTGGGGTTGGAACTTAGAGTCTTCTCATTCCAAAGGTCAGTTCTTCCCACTAATCCTACACTGTGAGCAGCAAGGGTTATTTTTAACTCTCAATATCAATTTCATGTGCCTATTCTCTGACCACCACCTCCCCTTCCCCGCCCCCACCGGAACCTATGACCTCTCCCCTACCCATCACTTCTGTGGTCTTCCCATCTCCTAGTCCTCAGTCAACACTCAGGTCGTGCGTACATCATTCCCTTGCAGACTTCACCCCCTCATCCTTGTTCTCACTTCATTCTCAGAGCTATTTGCAAAACCACCAACTCTCCACCTCCTCCACCCTTTCATCGATGCAGCTCCAAGCAGGCCCTCCTACTCCAGGATCTTGCCATGCTCCCAGGGCCATCCACTCTCCCGCTCGCCTAAGCAAGTACTTTGCATTTTCCCTCTCCCCACACTCAACCAATGTTCCTTCCTATCCCAGGGAAAGAATGGAAGAGATTTCCTTTAGGCTCCTACTACAGACGTCTCCAATCTGCCAGTACCTACTGAGGCATCCTCCACCATCCATCCCATCACGCCCTCGCTTTGTTCTAGCCCCTGCCTCCTCTTGTCCACACAAGCACTCTGTCCTGGCAAGTCCCTCTCTTCTCCTAAAGCATCAACTCTTCTCAAACTCATTATGTCCCAAGAGAAGCCAAGCTTCTCTACTGGCAGCTTTCCCTGCCTCAGTGGAGCGCGTCCTTCCACAGTTTAGGTCAAAAACCTTGGCATCATCCTTGATTCCTTTCTTCACTATCCACATCCAACCTTCCAGGTAATTCTACTAGCTCCACCTCCAAACAATATACACAATCTGATCGCATCTCACAACCTCCTGTGCCCCTTCCTCACCTCTGCCTGCTGCTTCCTTTCTCTGCTCCCTGCCCCAGCCTTACCCCTTGTAGACCATCACCACTGTGGCGACCTGAGGGATCCTTTCAAAATGAAATCAGATCAGATCCCTCCTCTGCTCAGCAGGCTTCAGTGGTCCCCCATGGTCACTGAGAACCAAGCCAAAGTTCTCATGACAGCCAGCAAGATCTGGCCACCCTGCCTGTTACTTCTCCTCCCTCTGCCCCCATCTGCCCAGCACCTGGCAGGCACATTCCCACCTGAGAGTCTTCGCAGGGGCTTCCCTCTGCGAGGAACTCTCCTTCCCCCGCGAGGAACTCTCCTTCCCCCACGCCCACTGCCAGAACCTCACTGCCTCCCGGCCAAGGCTCAGCGAGCCCACCTCACCACCCTATTCAATATGGTTCCCAACCCCTACCCCAGCTCTCTCACCCCCCTTCTCCTGCCCTATTTTGTCTTTCTCCTTAATGCTTTTCACCTCTCAGCACACTGTTTAATTTACTCATTTTCTATGTCCATTGGGGGTCTTCTTCCCTCATACTCTTCCTCCCCCCACCACCCACATAGATAACAGGTCCTAAGGGCAGGGACTTTGGTCTGTTCTGTTCTCTGAAGTGCCTCAAGCAGCTATAGTGGGGCCTGGCACACAGCCCTCAATAAGTACTCATCAGAGGCCTCCCTGGTGGTGCAGTGGGTTAAGCAACGCACTATGAAGCAAACCGCAGCCACTGCAGCACGAGTTCGATCCCTGCCACAGGCCAGGGAGGAGACCCACATGGCGTAGTAGACCTCTCCTGCCTCGCCCACTGCCACCCTTGGCAATGTGTTTCAGTCAGTCTGCCTGTTCTGCTCCCCACTCTGTCTGGTGAATCCTTTCACCTCCTGTGACTCTGGTCTGTACCCCAGCTTTTGTATGCACAAATAAATAAAGCTTAAAAAAAAAGAGTACTGATTTAAAAAAAATAATAATAAGTACTCATCAGCTGAATGACTGAGTTGAAGTACACAAGTTGTACTTGAGCTTACTAAAACAGTCACCACTCCGGGACCATCAGAGACTGTATATCCAGAGCAGCCACTTACCATCCTTCGCATATGCCACACAGTAAACAGTATCCTTGTGTCCCTTCAGGGGCTGAAGCAAGGTGCCATCAGAGGTGTCATAAACCTGGAAAGTCAGAAAGACAGATTATCAACATGGAACCCACCGATCAGAATTCCTACAAGTTGCAGCTGCTGTTTCTGTCAATATTCTAAACGTCTATCAAGTGAGCACCAAAAACGGATGTGACCCGAGAAGCCAGGAACAAACCAATAATCCTCGAGAAACAAAAGTTCACTCTGTGGAACGCCCCTCTCTCTAACATGAATCTGGATCCCAGTCAAGCTAGGCCCCCCAGATAGTCAGCACAAACCAAGAGTCAGACACGAAACACAACAGGATTACTTCTCCGCGCTACTCCAGCCTTAACAGCAACTTGACAGCGATGTTTCATATTTGCCGCCAAGAATTTGGAAGTCGCAGACCTGAACTTGGCTCCCAAACAGGAGGGAAGGTTATAAAACACAGCTGTTGTACAGACCTAGGACATTTTATAGCTGTATAACATGGACAATGTCTAGAGATTTTTTTTTTAAAAAATAGCATCTGAGAAATCAAGAAAAAATACTCTAGGAAAAAAATGGTTCCTGTTGGAAAAGATAAACTGAAAAAAATCTGAAAGGATTTGGAATGTTTACCCTGGAGAGGAGAGGTCTGCAGGACAATTTAAGTATGACTTTAGGTTAGGCAGTTACCGTGGGGAGGACGAGATGGTCAGTCTGCATATCTAGAGACAACAGAGCAAGGGGAAGTGGACTTACGCAGGAGGAAGGAGAGATTATAGGGAGGTTTTTAGGTCAAACATAAAGCGTTCCCTGAAAATTACTTTTATACACTGGGCTAGATTCCAGAGGGAGCACACAGTCTTTGAAAATATGGAAAACAGTACAGCGCCCACATGGAATTGTTTAGGTAGACCAGAGCCTAGAAGTTGGGGTCAGGCATTTTGGCTTCTCACGGAGGGAGCCCCTTCAGTCCTGTTGAATTTTTAGGGGGACAAAATGTAAACTGACAACAACCCACTTTCAAAGGCATTTTGATTAATTGTTTTCAACTCTTTCATGGTGTCTCAAAGTAAAAAGGGAAAGATTAATGACTCCAAAGGAGGTATTGTTCACAGGCTGCGATCTGATAGACAGTTTACTTACCTGTTTTAAATAGCTCATTTCCTTCCCTATTAAAAAGTAATGACTGGTTTTTCCGCCCTAGCCTTTTTTGTCTTAAAAGAAAAAATGAGGTCAAATTTCAGAGTACTTACAAGAAGGAGAGGGAAAAGGGCACTTAAAAGGAGACTCAGGCAAATTCCTACCAGTAATCTGTTTCCTGCAGCCAAAATCAGTTGGGTTCCATCGGGCTTAAATGCAAGGTCATATATACTAAACAGGAGACAAGACAAGACAAAAGGACAATTAGGAACCAAAATGATGAGGCCTGCTAATGGCTAAGAAAGCAAACTTCACATGCATTCTGACACAGGGCTTGTGCCTGAGGTTGAAGAACAAGGACTAAGAACTGCATTTAGTTGCAAATTCCATTCAGCCACCACATCTCGGCAGTCCATTCAACCCCAGGCACTCAGCAGTTAGCTCCATGCCCCCATGTCCACATGTCCAGAAGCCAGACGCCAGAAATGACTCATAGGGTCAAGAGTTGAGAGTAGGCGCTCTTCTCGTAATGCATGAACGCTAGACAACCTGAGAAAATGTGCAGGGCAGTAAATCCACGAGTCTCTGAGACAGTGGGCATTTATTATTATATTACCATTATTATTTCCAATGAGTCCTTATTGGGAGACACTTAGGTGTGAGGCGTTTGAGACAGGCAGGAGGAGACTGGGCAGGTGATGCATTTCAGGCAAAGAGAAAAAGCAAAGATTGAAGGGGTGAAGGGTAGCAAATAATCTAATTTGACCACAATACTTGGCTCTGTGCAAGACAGTAAAGAGATAAGGCTAGGAAAACCAGGCTGGAGCCATATTACAAAGCTTCGTGAATGCCCCAGGCAGAGATCTTATTAGTTGGAGTGTGTCAGATAGCACCGCCAAGACAGCCTAGAGGAAAAGTCCAGCATGGGCTGAACAGACAAGGCCCCAGGCTGTAATCAGAATACATGCCCCTGGTAACCTCTCTTGGAGGCTCACCACAGAGAGACTCCCGCTGAGCTTCTCAAATGCATTTTTATTTCATCCTCACAACAATCCTGTGAGGGAGAAAAGAAATGACTGGATTTTATAGTTGAGGAACAAGGCTCAGAGGGGTCCAGCAGCGCATCACATCAAGCAGAAAGGCCAGAATTGCAACTTGGGTCTGAATAGAACGTGCACTGTACTGCTGCCGACTCTCGTGCTGTCAGGATGTCAGATCTCTGTTACCCTAATACTTTGATAATGAAAACAGTGGCTCACACCTAGGGGGCACGTTATTTACTGTGTGCTAGGTACAATTTAAACTCTTTAGCGGTATTAGTTCACTAAGCCTCGCAACAACCCATTACCCATTTACAGATAAGAAAACTAAAGCACAGAGAAGTAAAGTAACTTGCCCCCAAAACTGCTGAGTGGAGGTGAAGCTGGGATCCAAAACCAACCACTGCTCCACCCTTCTTGTTCTGTGGCCTCCTTTCTCGTCATCGCTACTGTATGTCATGGCTGACAAAACAATTAGCAACAGGTGCCGTGCTTATTGACAACCAAAAAATGGTATTATCACCCACTCCAGGCATTATTTATGGAATTCACAAGGTTTTTTATGTTGGTTCTGCTGACCTCAGATGCTTCCTATAAAAATAATTCTTCATACATATTTAACAGGTAAGAGGTGATGAGTGTAAACTTAGATTGTCTCACTTGATCTGATAACAGCACAAGGCAGTAGACAAGGCCAGGCACAACTGGCCCATTTTTATCCCTGAGGAAACCGAGAGACTGAGGTAAGTCGTCTGTCTGCTGTCACACAGTGGCTGACGTAGGAGCTGGAACAAGATTATTCCAGTTGGGCCTCCCCCTGGACAGAAGCAAATGCAGGCCCTGAGTTCTGCTTCCTCTCTCGTGTGGGAACAGAGCCAGGCCTTGCTGATTCTCAGGTTTGCTTTCCCTGAGCCTGGAGAACACATAATAGTCAGTGCTTCACACTCTGAGCAGGAAGAAGTGGGGTGAAGAGGTGGAATGAAAAACAGAGGGGTCAGAAGAATGGGCCTGTCTGAGCTCCGGTCGCCGTCATCTACAAGACAAGGACAGGCCAGTGCCCTCCCTCCCCCTGCACACAGACAGCTTGCTTGACACGCGTGGGTCGCATTAGAACTCGAGGTGCTCCCTGGTTACGTGGCTTCTTTTCTGCCTTGTGTACATCTGAACTCATCAAAGTGGCTCCTTCATAGGATCATTTTGGGGCTGACATATTGGAGGATCATTTCTCATCAGGGCGAAACCTTAAACAACCTCCCTCTTAGAAGCGAAAATTCATTTTCTCTGAATTTCTTGAATTTGCCTTCCTAAAGTAAAACATTAATTCTGATTTGCCCCAACCTAAACTCTTATTTTATTTAGAATCTATACAGGTCAACTTAGCTCTGAACTATATAATCTTCTATAATTTATATTGTCTCAACCACTTAATTACAGGCATGTGCAACTTGAGGGCAGTGACCTCAGTTTACACATTTATCAGCCCACAGTACATGGCATTGTCCTTGACTCCTAATGAATATAATCAACAAAAGACAAGGTTTTATCTTGAACCCCACATTTTCATTATATCATAAGATCAAAGAAACTCAGAACTGGAAATCACCTTAGACCTTGTCATGTAGTCCAACTCCCCCACCAGGGCCGGAGGCCTCCAGGGGCTGGGCAGCCCCCATCTGCAGCAGTCTACGTACAGTGGCCCGGCACTCTCTCTCCACTGCCCACTGAGGTGAAAATAACACCTCGCCAACTTTCACTGCAGACAGGTTAGTCCTGCAAACTGTCCTCTGCCCATCCTATCCCCACCCCACTGTACACGCAGACCTAGAGTCCCTCCAAACCCTGTTCAATCTGACCCAGCCTCACTTACTTGCTTTGGAATCCAAGGCATCATGTTAGGACACCTCGCTAAGTCTGTAAGTCTGTTTCTTCAAATACAAAAGGTAGCAATTCCACCTTCACAGACATTGTGAAGATTAAACAAGGGCGCACCATTAACACTGCCTGGCCTACAGCGAGTGCTCAGTAAATGTTTGCTGGTGTGAATGGAGGGCTACAGCAGAGGCTGGCCCGCTGGGTGAAGGTGGGCCAAAGTAACAAACAGGGTGTCACACTGAGAAGAATTTGTGGGAGCAGTGGTTTTAAGGGAGAAAACGAGGGCGCTCAGAGAAGAATAAGGGAGCGTTAGTAAGAGTGAGAGCCGTTGGGTAGAAAAATGGAGTTTTTAGCTCACCTATAAAGCATAAATTTAAAAATGAGCAAGCGTGGGGGTAGAAGAGGGTAAGCGCAATTTGAAGAAGACGGGAACTGGGATCACCCCAGGTTCTTGAGAAGCGGAGTAACAGGATCTCAGCAGCAGGTCTCAAAAACAAGAACCTCTGCTGCTAATGAAGGTTAGACCAGAAGCAGAGGAGGGGACGGGGCCGTGGCTGGCTCAGTCAGCTCAAGAACTAACCTTGCCACCTGGGATTTTTGAGTTCTACTCTTTGGTAGTTTTTTGATTTATCTTCTCTCATGCTGGGAAGTCAGTTGGCACATGTAGCTGCCAGAGGGATTGTAGGTCTAGTCCCCATCCTAATATACACTCTGAAAATACGCACCGTTCCAAACTGTAATGGGCCAAAAAGTGACCAACCAATCTTAACCCCTCACCCATACACCTGTTCTTCAAATAGGCACAACTACTGACTGGACTAAGCTTTGCAATAACTTGGTAATGAACAAGACCTCTCTGAGCCCTTGCTCTTAAGAGACTCAGAATTTTGAAATAAGCAGATTCACAATCACTCTTATACTAGACAGACTCTTACACACCACGAGAGAGGAATGAGTGAAATTCTATGCCAGGGGTTGAAAAGTGGATGCTAATCAGGCTGTATTTGGCCAACAAATGTCTTGTTTGGCCCACATGGCATTTTGTTATTTTTAGATTAGATGCCAACATTTTGAAATTAGGATATTTCACACAAAAACCCAGATTCTTAACTGCTATTTGAAAACAGGCTATCTGAGGCACACTAGGCCAAATTCCTACTTGGTAATTGACAGGAATCAAGCAGCAGCTGCCCCTTTACAAGGAGAGCATGAGTTCTCCAGTTTGCCACACTCCTTGCCATTCCCAATGACTCTCTCACATCAAAGCCAAGTTTTCAGTTGCCAAATGGTGCTGTGGGGACAATTCTTATAGATTCTTAATTTATAAGAATTAAAAGAGGGGGCCTCCCTGGTGGCGCAATGGGTTAAGCAACACACTATGAAGCAAACTGCAGCCACTGCAGCAGTTCAATCCCTGCCACCAGCTGGGGAGGTGACCCACATGGTGTGGCAGACCTCACCTGCTTCACCCACTGCTCCCCTAGGCAGTGTACTTCAGTCTATCTGCCTGTTCTGCTCTCCACTCTGTCTGGTGAATCCTCTCACCACCATCCCCCCACACCTCTGGCCTGTACCCCAGTTCTTGTATGCATAAATAAATAAAATCTTTTTAAAAAAGAATTAAAAGAATTTTTTCACTCAAAACTCTTATTAAAAGTGAAAGATAGAATAACAGCATCATATGTTTCCCCAAAAAAGTGGGGTACAGAAGATTGCGCCTAGGGAAATAGACAAACCCTTGTGTTTAAGAATCAAATAAACATTTCCCGCTCATGTTGCCTCTCTGATTCCTGCAGGCATTGGAGTCTGCAGCTTCTGTAACAAGGGGAAAATTAACACTGTGCCTAAGCGCCTTCTGGATTTTGGAATGAGGAAGCCAGCTCCTCCACTTACTGTGTGACCTTGGCAAATCATTTATCCTCTCTGTGCTTCAGTTTTCTCAGTAAAACGAGGTAACTATAGTACCTACCTTAATGGGCAATTGTGGGGCTACAATGAAACAAAAAATGTGAAGTGTTTAGGCAATGTCTGCTATAGTAAGCATTAGCTATTGCTTGTGCAGAGTACCAAAGAGAAAGCAACCATCTCCAAAGGCAGCCTGAAAGGATTTCAAGGTGACATGAGGAAAGAAGGCATGCTTTGCGCAGAAATGCCTAAGAAAAGACAGACTGGCAAGTATTCTGTCCCAGGGGCAAAAATAGAGGCTTCACGATGAAGCAGAAAAGATCATCTAGGAAATTTCTGAAAGTTAGATTGAGGAGAACCACCCAAAAGTCAGGATTTCCCAAACGGATCACTGTGTGCTGGATTCAGATGATAACAAATAGAATCGAATAACTTCGTCCTAAGGAGAAGACTGTCTTGTTTGAAGGAGAAGACTGACCATTCTCTGCAAACCTGCTACTGGCGCCCAGGAGAGCGTCGTGGTTTGGAGTTTTTCATCTCAAGCACCTCTCGACCCTATCTGCTGACCCTCCAGTTCCACAGACCGTAGGCAAAGCTCACAGTCTGAGCAGAACCCCGGAGCAGCAGTACCTGGCTAGCTGCAACTTACTGACAATGTTTCTCCCGACTTTAAAGTTTATGGTTATCTTAAATTTACAGCTGATTTTCCTAACTGGAGGACTAAAGTTTCCTCGTAAAAAGGAAAAGTAAAATCAAAAGTAAGCGAAAATAAGCGAGACGATTAAGGCAAGCATCAAGTAAACAGAAGAGCATGAGCAAAACCTATGGAGTTTGAGAACCCCTGTCGTGGGTGTAAAGTGAGCCCAGGATGGATTCCGGGCAACGCAGCGGAAAGACGCGACTGCGACTGTGAAATCGCACCGCCTCGCGCGTGGTTCATCTCTTTGCCCCCCTCTCCCGGCCTCAGTTTCCCCACTCGCAAAGGAGTGGGAGCGCGACCGCCCTGTTCGCCGTCAGCGCTCAGGGTCCCCAGCCCAGGCCGCAGGCCCGTTGCCCTTGGCAACCACCGGGGTTCACGCCAAGGCTCCCGCCGGTCCCGCCGGGGCTCGGCCCCCCCGCTCCTCCCGGACTGCCCGGCTCCTCACCACTGCTCGGCTTTATCTCTCCACGTCAACACGGCCCTCATTGCGGCTTCCCGCACGCCGCGGGCCCCTCCTCCCGGCCTCAGCAACCGGCCGCGCTTCGCGAGTCTCTCAGGCTACCCGCGCTACCCCTGGCAACGCACATGCGCAGTGAGGCACGCGCGCGCGGCCGAGGGGTCCGACTGCGCATGTCTGAAACTCTGAGCTAGGGACGGAGCAACGCTGGACCAAATGGAAGCCTTGAAGACAGCTGCGCAACTAGGGTGCACCGATTGGTCGGGAATGATGGGGAGGCGGGACGTCTTCTTGGCGAGGGATTTGATTGGCCGAGCTGTGGCAGTGGTGAGGGGCGGAAAGCAGACTGCTGGGGAGTCTGACTTTCACCCCCTTCAGCTTTTGGGTTCAGCCCAGCGCTGCAAGCTGAAGAGATTTTCACATTTTAGTCCACTCCGGAGCGTCGCACCCTTTCGGCCAGTTGCTGTATCCGGAACCAGCTTGCCGGTCACGACTGGGATGGAGAGTTCCAGCCAGGGGGACGGCGGGGGTGCCCCCTCAGTCACCTCCCTTGAGCGCCTGGTCCCAGATCAGCCGTGCGACCTCCGGCAAGTTGTCCCCTTTCGCGCCCCAGTTTCCCCACCTGCGCAAAGGGAGCGGGGGAGTAGAAGGTGGATGGGCCTTTTTAACCTGGGCTGGACAGAGCCCTGGAGACCCACAGGGTTAATTGCGAGGGCTGCAGGTCCGGTCTCTTCCGAGGTCAGCTCCGGGCGCTCGCGACTCTGTTACCCGCAGTGTCGAGGGGACTGGAGGTTTTGTGGTGCAAGGGGAGTTCTACTTGAGTGGAGGGTCCTAGGAAAACCTTGGAAGAGATAAGATCTTAAACAGCCAGGGGCGGCCCGGAAGTAAGTTATGTATTGAGTATATGTGCGATTTGAGGCTAAAATGATTAAGATTAAGATTTGAGGCTAAAATGATTAGCAACATTGTTTTTTCAAAGTTTAATCCTCAGAACTACCAGAGAAGAGTTAGTACCTCCCTTTTTACAACTGGAGAAACGAGACTTTCGAGGGATTTAAGTAACTTGCTCTTGGACACGCAGCTAGTAAATAAATGGCAGAGGAGGGAGTTCAAGCCGTCTCTTGACTTCAAAGTTTGTGCTGTTTTTTACCAGGTTTCAGTTTGCTCATCTCCAAAGTTTTGAATAATGTTTCCCAGATCCCCCAATTAAATTTAATCCCGAACTATTTCAAAAAACCTTGCTTCTAATTTCAGTCACTAGCTCTCGCTTAGTTGTAGAAAAGAAGTTGGTTTAGACATCTCTACTCACCCATCTAACTTTCAAAATGTGATTTAGCAGTTAGGATACATTATACTGAAGTTTTTCAATAATAGAATGAGGAGAGAAGTATTAGACCAAGATTTAGTAGGCTTCCATTGTAGTATCAGCTTTACAAGTGACTTAATCTTCCTGTCACTCAGTTTTATAATGAAGAGAGTAGTTCTTATCCTCCCTACTTTACAAGGTTATCCTGAGGATCGAGACAAAGAGAGTTGAGAATTCTGTATCAGAAATTATTTACTTCTGTGGAGGTAACCATCTAATCAAAGTGAAAACACTTTCCCCCAGGAAAATGCACATCTATGTGAATGTTTGCCTTACTTATTTGAGGAACAGGAGGGGGGTTCACAGATTCCAGCCCTCAATTCATGTTCTAAATCTTATGCCATTACCAAAAATCTTTATATTAGCCCTATTCAGTGATAAGAACAAGAAACGTTTCTAGCCAATCTCTTGAGCTTTCATTGTGCAGAGACCACCAACCCTTTTTAGCCCATGCTGAGAGGGGACAGGAAGCTTTGGGAGGCTGAGGAGATCGTCTTGTGGCCAAAGACTGTCCCATCCTGAGCTGAAGTCCATGATCCCTCACGGATTGAAAGTGAGAAAGCCAGGGAGAAGAAGCTGTACGTGAACTAATCATTATTCTCTGGTTTTCCAGAGAGGAAGATGTTGCTGTGGGATCAGAGAGAGTAGGAGATGAGCAGCTGTTGCTAAAAAGCAGCAGTGAGTGTGACCCCCTGCCTCAGGAACCTCTTGCTCCTGCCCGGCGTGATGGAGCTGCAGTCACAGAATGTCCTAGGTCTGTCCCGTGTGGATGGGAAAGAATTGTGAAGCAGCGGCTGTCTGGGAAAACAGCAGGAAGATACGATGTGTATTTTATCAGGTGAGCCTGCATAAAAGCCTGCAAAGACATCATAACCGAGTAGTTTTATCTGAACAGGTAAGGGGAAAGCATAGCCTTTTTCTACCTGTACCATAAAATTGTTACAGATTCTATTTCTTCAATATCATGGGTTGGTTATATCAAGTTATTTGAGGATAAGTACATACACTTTCTGTAACTGTGAGTGGTTAATGGTAAGTTGCACTTATATGTGAAGTTATAGTAGTACAGAAGAATATTTAAAAGTTTTCTCACTTTTTAAAATTTTGAATGACAAATGTTCATGGCGGCATTTGGATCTTACTAATTAAAAATTGGAAGTGCGGTTCATTTCTTTTTAAAAGTCACCTTTACTTACTAGTGTTGTTTAATGTCATTTTCTAGCCCTCAAGGAATGAAATTCAGATCCAAAAGTTCACTTGCTAATTACTTTCGCAAAAACGGAGAGACTTCTCTTAAGCCAGAAGATTTTGATTTTACTGTACTTTCTAAAAGGCACTTCAAGTCAACATATCAGGACTGCAGTGAGGCAGCGCTCACATCCCAACTACAAAACAATAGTAGCAATTCAAGCTGGACCCTCAGGACACGAAGCAGGTGGAAAAAAGATGCCTTTCCTTTCTTGCAAGATAGCAGAGGACTCTCTAACTTGACTTCCATTCATCTGCCTTTGAAAGAAGGTGAAGATGTTCATGGTGTGGACCCCAGCAAGTTTACAGAGTCCAGAAGAAAGGTGACTGTTTTGAAAGGAATTCAAATTAAGAAAACTAAACCTGGGTGCCAGAAGAGTCTTCCCAATTCGACCTCAACGAACAGAAGAAGAAAGTCTGCGTGTAAGAAAGCAGAGGCTGAAAGTGAGCCTGCCGCACGAGACAGTCAACTTGGCACCGTGAGCGTCGCCGGTGCCAGAGCGAGCAAAGACGCCCTCAGCGGGAGCAGGGCACACGGACACAGGAAGAAGGAGAAACTGCTGGGTTCCGGATCTAGTTTTCATCCTGAACAAACAGCTTCTGGCATCATAAACAAATTAGGTTCAACCAAAGATGCAAAACACAACAAGAAGTGTGAAGATACCATTTTAGAACCTGAGGAAATCACAACAAACGGAGACACTGGGGAAAGGAAGGGACATTTGCATATCGATGACATCACACATGGCCCTGAACGGGACAACAACTGCTCAGAGATGGAGAAAGACTCTACCTCTGTGACACTACCTCAAGGTATTCAGTGGGTCGCAGTGCTGGTAAACATCCGGGAGCGGTGTGCTCCGGGATACTGCATTCCTGCCTGTACCAGTTTGGAGGTAGGAGTAGAAGGAAGATCCATTGCACCACTGGGTCCACACTGATGTTCAGGCCCTTTCCTCTGGCAGAGGGTACCAGCCGGGCACTGCCTTGATGCCCCAGCAGAGGCGTTGACCCGTTGACAGCTACCACATCACCTCTGGTGCAGCAGCCGGCACTCACCTCACCAGTGCTTTTTTTCCTTCCTCAGCCAGTAATCTTAAGACTTTAGGGGAAATGAAAGGGCTTCATGCTTGAAGGGATTTGGGGAAGACGCTTTGTATGCATCACCCCATAAATAGGTCAAAAATAAGGTCTTCTTTTCACGCTCATCCTGTAACTTATTACTAATGTATGACTTCCAACTTAATTTTGTATATATCACAGTCATTTTTGTCTCCTGTTATAATGCAGTGCTTCTCTAAAATATTTTAGAGCTCTCAATAATTCAAAACTGTAATCACATAGTTCATCTATTATTTGTAATATGCTCTTAATACAGAGTTCAGAGCTTAGCAGAGCTTTTGCCTTTATAATACCTCGGTGAATAAGAGATAAAAAGGAGACCTTTTGAGCAGTCCTGTATTAGTTATTCATTATGCCATTACCGTATAATGAATAACTCCTTTAAAGAAGAATAGTAATTTATACTTAAGGTCTGGCAAATGGGTGGGGCGGGGGTTTAGGCTTGATTCCTGCTCCCGGGCCGGGCCGCTCATCACTTTGTCTTTGCTGTGCCTGGAATTCCTCTACCTTTAACAGAAGATGGTCATATGCACCTAGGAATGACATTTGAGTTCTTTTTTTTTTTTTTTTTAAAGATTTATTTATTTATGCATACAAGCACTGGGGTACAGGCCAGAGGTGTAGGGGGGTGAGAGGATTCACCACAGAGA
>JAGFMF010011663.1:6288728-6355773 GCA_019455555.1 Galemys pyrenaicus | reverse complement strand
GGGATCGAACTCGGCAGCAGGGATCGAACTCGTGCTGCAGTGGCTGCGATTTGCTTCGTAGTGCGTTGCTTAACCCACTGCGCCACCAGGGGAGGCCCTGACATTTGAGTTCTTAAAGTCTTCCTGCTTCCAAAGACTTCATAAAGCCTCGAGGCTTATATAGGTTTCTTGCTCAGGATTAAACATACCCCCTGCGCCACAACAGAAGTATTCTATTCACCCTATACGTAAAGCCCAGTTCTCCACCTAAGGTGACATTCCCCTCTGTTAATAGATGTTCAGGGCCCGCCCTGGTGGCGCAGTGGGTTGGGCAACGCATTGTGAAGCAGACAGCAGCCACTGCAGCACGAGTATGATCCCTGCCACTGGCCAGGGAGGGGACCCACATGGGGTAACAGACCTCTCCTGCCTGGCTCGCTGCTCCCCTCAGCAGTGTGTTTCTGTCAATCTGCCTGTTCTTCATCCTGCTCTGTCTGGTGGATTCTCTCACCACCCCCACGCCTCTGGCCTGTACCACAGTGCTTGTATGCAGAAGTAAATAAATCTTTAAAAAAAAAAAAATAGATGTCCAGTGGAATAATAAAGACCTTCCACTGACTGACTTAGAATTGTCAGGTCTACTGAGCTTAGTCTCCTAGCAATAAAGGAGGTTAGTTACTTGTAGGAACTCAAAAAAAAGAAAAAGTGATCAAGTAGCTAATAAAAACATTTCCCTCTGTTCTAACTCTTTCGACTAAGTTCTAGAACAGCTAAAAACACCAGGCTGATTATCTGGCAACTGGTCTGCTTACCCCAGTCTAGGTCAATACCACTATCTTGAGATGAATGTGTAAGTCTTAGTTTCTTCATCTGTAAAATGGAGGAAGTGACCCTCTTCACTTCCTCTTCTCCACATCAAGGATATTGTTAAGTAAAATGAGAAGTGAAAACAACTCATTCTATACAAATTCAAAGTGTTATTAACTGCCATTGATATGTAGAGGCTGTGGCTGAGTTAAATGTGATTATAGGAATTTGGGGTCTGTTAAATTAACTGAGCTTCCTTGTAGTGTGGCCTCAGGTTGTTTTGTCCGAATCCCTTTTGGTAAGTGTGAGGAAGTGCTCGCTGCAGAAATTTTGGAAAGTATAGAAAAAGAAGAAAAATGACCAGTCAGCAACAACCGTTATACCATTTTGGTTTATTTCATTATAATTTTGGTATCTTTTTTTTTGTTATTAAACTGAGCTTATATGTCAAATATTGCTGGTTTCACTTAAAAAAAGTTCATGACATGGAAAACCTTAATGATTATAATCTCAAAGCATTTTTCTGCCCTGGTGTACGACTATTTTAAAATGTTTCATATTCTGATTATGAAGGCCATGGACTCTGGACATAAAACACAGGGAACTAGTGTAACAATGCAAAGGCGTGAACTCAGGACGCAGGCAGCCTGAATTTGAATTTCACACTAGCTGTGTGACTTTGGGCAATTTAGCCTCTTGGCAGCTCAATTTCTTGACCTATAAAGTGGAGATAAAATAGTACCTAGCTCATAGGTCATTAGTAAGATTGAATTGGTTAATTTTCCTAAAATGCTGCGCTTCATGCCTGGCACCTACTAAATGCTGCATAATAGTAGTGTATTTTACTGTTATCGTTCGCATCCTGAATATTTCTTTAGGCTAAACCACAGGTTTTATAAACAGTGTTCACTCTTCCTTTTCAGAAGATACCATCCCGAGGACACAAAAGGAAAGAAGGAAAACAAGCCTGTATTTTTCCAGCAGATATAACAAAGAAGGTATCCCTTTCCCAGTCAGCAAATCCAATTTGAAGTCTGTTTCAGGTGCTCAACTCTGATGCCCTGTGTTTGTCTAGCCCCCAGCCCACCGAGACGCAAAGCCTTCAAGAAGTGGACCCCTCCTCGTTCGCCTTTTAACCTCATCCAAGAAACACTTTTTCACGACCCGTGGAAGCTCCTTATTGCGACTATATTTCTCAATCGGACCTCAGGTTTGTGGGTTCTTTCCCTCTTTGTCTTAGTAGAGACAGTGTGGCGAGAGAGAGCACTGAATTGATGAGGAGGCCAGGTCCAGGCTTGCTGCGGCGTCTGGGTGTCCTCCCAGAGGGGAAAGTACGGCTCCCCGCTTGAGCCTTCGAACTCAGCACAAGGAACAGATTCTCGTTCATTTTCTGCTTCCAAATCACTATCGTCCATAAAGATCAGTCACCTGACATTCCCCCACCTGCTGTCCTGTGTAAACCTTCCTCTCTCCGTGATGCCATTGGCACCGTGTGTCCTGCGTGTGTTTACACGGTTGTCTGACGATCGTGAATTAAAGATGGGTAACGTACAAGGTCCGGTTTCAACACACTTGGGGTTCTTACCAAATAGATTTATGGTGTTGGTTGTTGACGCTGAAAACGTGTGGAAGCTTGAATCACACAGTTATCTTTGTTTCCCAGGAAAAATGGCAATCCCTGTGCTTTGGGAGTTTCTGGAGAAGTATCCTTCAGCTGAGGTAGCCAGAGCCGCAGACTGGAGAGACGTGTCAGAACTTCTTAAACCTCTCGGTCTCTATGACCTTCGTGCAAAAACCATTATCAAGTTTTCAGGTACTTTCCCTCTATGCCAAGGAAATACATAAACGGAGCTACTTAAGAAAGCCACACCTTAAACTTTAATGTCCCAGATGCCACATGAATACAGATCATTCAGCTCAAGCACCGAGGGCATTTAAAACACAGCCCCATTGCCCAAACCACAGTCTCTCACTGACGCGGGTAGGACCGGGTCGGCCACTGGGCAGAATGAGGAAGAAGACAGGCAGAAAGCCCATTTGGAGGACCTCACCGCTGTCTAGTTAACACAGCGCAGAATAACAGTGATTGGTAAGTGCACGTGAGACGTGCAGACAGGTGCGTGGGAATCCAGAAGAAAGAGCAGTCTTGTTAGGAAAGGGTCCTTCCTCTTCCTTTCTGCTTCCCTCCACCCAGTCCCCCATGACCCTACACTTGGGTATGTGTTTCCTAGATGCTGACCTGACATGTGGCTGTCTTTTCTCAGATGAATATCTGACAAAGCAGTGGAGGTACCCGATCGAGCTTCACGGGATTGGTAAATACGGCAACGACTCTTATCGGATCTTCTGTGTCGACGAGTGGAAGCAGGTAGGCCCACTCCCAGCCAGACCATCTCTAGCTGATTTCTTCGAGATCGAAGAAGTCCTGCGAGGCACTGTTTCTTGGACAGAGGTGCCGTTTCTGCCACAACCAATTTTGTGCCCCGCTTGAGGGGCAGCAAGTGGCACAGGACACTCCCAGGTGTCTTGGCGTGGCCTCTGATGGACCCACTGCGCTCTGTCACTTCTGGCCCCGTCGCTGACAGTCACGGTCACACACGGTCTCTAAGCCGGTGTGGTTTTCCACCTGTCACAGTCACGGTTGCCTTCAAAAGTACACAGCTGGGCTTGGGATGCGCACTTTGGGGCTTTTCCTAGTGGTCTCAGATGACTTTTGTACCGCACCAGGGGCACACAAACAAGATACTTGTGGGCCCTACCGGGCTATGTGTGCCTTGCTCACAGGCATCTGGGCGGCGGCTCAGAGCTGGTGGACACTGCCAGGTCCACTGGCCTCTTAGTCTGTGCCTCACCCCCAAGCATTAGCCAGGAGGTCTGGCCAAGCCTCCTTCTCTGCTTCTGAGCTGTGCTAACTCTCAGGGTCTCTGACCTCCTGGAAAGTAGAGTGTTCATATTTGATCACACCCTCAGTCCTGGTGAACAGCACTGCTAAATCAGGAAGGATTTTGTAAAGGGCAAGGGATTACCTTAATGTAAGTTACAGCTTTAAATATCTGTAACTCCCACTTGGTTAAAAGTAATTTCCAGGTATGTGAGCTTAACGTACTGTTCTTCCACCACATCTTTAAAACGCCAGTTTGAAAAATGTATCTCTGTCTCTGACATAGGCCTCTCTTTCCTAATGTGCTTTATTTTTTCCAGGTGCACCCTGAAGACCATAAGTTAAATAAATACCACGACTGGCTTTGGGAAAATCATGAAAAATTAAGTCTGTCTTAGCACTCTTTGATGTTTTCAAACTCTTATTTAGACGTTGCTCTGCACGTTGATTCTCAACAGCTCCGTTAAGCACCGGCATGTAAATGTTAATCAACCCAACAAAACATGTAACTGTTCTCCTAACGCTCGTGCCACTGACAGCTTTGCTGCTGAACACGCCAGAACACGTTTTGAGGTTTTTTAATAAATTGTGATTTGACAATCCTAAAAATGCGTGTGACTTTTCCCATCATGAAATGTGATTTAAAAGTGAAAGTAACTTTTATTTTAAAAAAATATATTTTTATGCATACAAGAGCTGGGGTACTGGCCAGAGATGCCAGGGGTGAGAGTAGTCACCATACACAGAGTGGGGAGTAGAACAGGCAGATCGACCGAAACACACTGCTGAGGAGAGCAGCAGGCGAGGCAGGAGAGGTCTGCTGTGCCATGTTAGCCACCTCCCCAACCGGCGACGGGGATCGAACTCGTGCTGCAGTGGCTGCAGTCCACCGCATAGTGTGTTGCCCAACCCATTAGGCCACCAGGGAGGCACCAAAAGTAACTTTTCTGAATGATCAATAATACAAATTTCGGTAAACCTGGCTTCAGGAAATGTTAGCCTTTGTTCTCTTTCTATAAAAATGTTATACAATTGTCATATTAAAAAGCTACAGAAGAGTTTGCAGCCAAACACGTAGAGAAGACTCGTGGTGTGTGTTAGGCAGCTGATTATAAAGGCATGCTTATTTAAAAAAAGCTAAGGGTTTTTTGTTTGTTGGTTTTTTTTTTTGTCACCACAAGTTCTCATTGGCTCGGAGCTGGCTTCTAGGAATTGAAGACTGGACCCCCACAGCCTTTGATGGCCTGATGTGACTGCTCTGCCTGCAAATCTGTTCCAGAAACTCTGGCTCACACACTTTACTTTGATCCCTTTGTGCAAACTGGAGCATTTACCCATCTGTTCCTGCTGCAAGGCAGGACCTTTAAAGATGGGGCTATTTTTAGATAGAGTATAATGTTCTAGTCCAAATTCTGAAGCATTTACCTTAGAAAGTTTTCTTTTTTTTTTTTTATTTTTTTTTAAAGATTTATTTATTTATACATACAAGAGCTGGGGTACAGGCCAGAAGTGCAGGGTGGTGAGAGAATCCACCAGACAGAACAGGGAGCAGAACAGGCAGATGGACTGAAACACACTGCTGAGGGGAGCAGTGGGCCAGGCAGGAGAGGTCTGCCTGCGCCATGTGGGTCACATCCCCAGCCAGCGGCAGGGATCGAACTCTTGCTGCAGTGACTATGGTTTGCTTCATAGTGCGTTGCTTAATCCACTGCGCCACCAGGGTGGCCCCTACCTTAGAAAGTTTTCACCAAACAAAAGAAGACCCTAGGAAGCCTCAATTACCAATCTCCATTTGAACATACACTTTGAAAAATTAAATTGATGGAATACACGAAGAGCACACTGTTAGGGAACCGACAGTGGCTGGACAGAGCAGGATGCTGTGCGCTGCAGGCCTCCGTGGTGGCTTCACTATAGAGAGTGAGTCTCCATTTTGGGGAAAGGATGGGTTCAGCCGTACACCGAGGCAAACATCCACTCGTAACTCCTTGTCACGCTTTAACAGATGTCAAAGAAGCAGTCGCCAGGCACAAAGCTGTGCTGTGGAGGGACACAGGTGAGGAGAGAGAAGGGCACACAGTGAAAGGGGACAAAAGGACTAAGCTCTGGGGGCAAGACGAGCAGACACGGTAACTCGAAGAGGGCCACAGGGCGCAGCAGACCTCTCCTGTCTCCCGCTGATCCCCTCAGCAGTGGATGTCAGTGGATCCGCCTGTTCTGCTCCCCACTCTGTCTCTGGTGACTCACCCACCCTCCCAAAATTCTGGCCTGTACCCCAGTTCTTGTATGCATAAAAATATATATAAATCTTAAAAAATAAAGAGGGCCACTGGGGCCCTGGACCAGAGCTGGAGTTAGGGTAAGACACTCATCCAGCTTGGGGCAGTGGGATGGCTGGGGCCTGCGAAATCGGCCCCAGCATCCTCCACGGACGTGTGGGCCTATGATAGAGGAAGTTGCTTGACCTTTGCACTCATTTCCTCATCTCCAGAATAGGATTGCGGTGCCCACCTCACACAACTCTGATGCTGATTAAATGCATACGTGTGGCTGTCCAAAGGGAGCCTGGCTTGCAAACAGGCTGTGTCAGCATGGCCCTGGGGTGTGGGACTGACTCAGGCTGCAGCTGACAGGGTCATAAGATAAAGCAGTTCAGTAAGGGCGGTACCTTCCACAGAATAAGAGCTCGAGTGTGGGTTTTTGAAACTGGATCGACGCCAAATTCCTGGAGCATAACATTCATCATTTAAGTACTTTTAAAGCACACAATTCAGTGATTTCTAGCACATTCACGATATTGCACAAGCATCATCACTCGTCCCAACACATTTCATCACCCCCAAAAAGAAGTCTTGTACCTATTTTTTTTTTTAAGATTTATTTATGCATACAAGCACTGGGGTACAGGCCAGAGGTGTGGGGGTGGCGAGAGAATCCACCAGACAGAGCAGGATGCAGAACAGGCAGATCGACAGAAACACACTGCTGAGGGGAGCAGTGGGCCAGGCAGGAGAGGTCTGCCTGCGCCATGTGGGTCCCCTCCCCGGCCGGCAGCAGGGATCGAACTTGTGCTGCAGTGGCTGCGGTTTGCTTCATAGTGCGCTGCTTAACCCACTGCGCCACCAGGGCGGGCCCAGAAGTCTTGTACCTATTAACAGTCGAACCCTGCGGCTCCCTCTCTCCAGTTTCTGGCAACTACTAACTCACTTTCTGTGTCTATAAATGTGCCTATTCTGGACATTTCTTCTAAATAGAACGTGGCCTTTAGTGCCTGCCTTGTTTCACCTTCATATTTTCAAGATGTGATGTTTGAACATCTGTATCGCAGCATGTACCAGTACTTCATCCCTTTTTATGACTAAATAATATTCCATTGAATGTTAGCCCGCCATTTGTTTATCCATTCATTAAGCTGATGGACCTATCAAGTAGTTCTAATACTCCGTTCTCAGGGTCCTCGGAGGTCCTTGCTTCCCTGGCTCCCTGTCATACGCGGGCGAATGGGACCCAAAACACGGGCTCTCTTGGGCTGGCGCTCAGATTCAGGGTCCACTGGGGCAAACTAAGAAATTTGGTGCCAGACTCAGCCGGGAACTCTGCCCGGAGACCGCCTGGCGGCGGCACCTCCCGCGGGCGGGGCGTCCGTCGTCCTGGCAACAGGTGGCTTCTAAGCACTGCGACTGGAGCACTGGAGCGTCTCTCGAAAAACTTGGAAAGAACTTTCCCCAAACCTTGCCGCCCTCACGCAAGCAAGCGCAGTTTGGCTCGTCTTCCACACCCACTCCCAGCGCTGAGTCCATGGAAATCGACTCCCCTGAAAAATACCAGGCTCTGATCTTGTCACTAATCGGTAAGCTCCTGAGGAGCAGCGCAGCCTCCAGGAAGCCCTCAGGCCTAGTCAGCGGGCAGGAGGGGAGCTGGCAAGGCGACCATTATCTATCGCATTGTGCAGTCTCCCCTCTGGCTGAGGGTTGCTAGGGAGTGGGGTGGGGCAGGTTCTCGCCTTTCTCCTATTTTCAGGCCTGGGCTGGAGGAGGGGTCAAGGCTGGGGCTTGGAACTAGAAGCCCGGGGAAGTGTCCAGACTCCCTGGCACGCTCCCGCGGCTTGGCCTGTGCTGGCACTGGAGAAGAGGCATGGGGGAGAAGCCGGTCTGTCTTCAGACTCCCAGCAACAGCGGGCGAAGGGGCACATCCTTGGCAAAGCCCCGCTGCGACCTCGACCTCGACCCTGGAGGTGAAGGCCAACAGATGAAGGGAATGGGGAGGCTGGCGAGGAGCCGTCCAAGGGCCAGAGCATTCAGTCCCTTTGCTTCAGAAATCCAAGTTGTTCTGCAGACTGGGAGGGGGAGGGAAGGGGAGTTCTCCAGAAGCTGCCAGAGGTCAGAGAGTGCTGGTGCTTTGGGTGTCCCGGAGATGAGAAAGTCCAGGGCCAAGACCGAAAGATGTGTGAGTCCAGAGGTGGAAGCCCGGGAAGGGCCTGATGGGGTTGAAGGTGCCAGCAAGTGGGGAGGCGGGGAGTGGGGAATGAGCGGGAGATGAGATCTGGAGCTGTTCCAAATGTCCAGGCCAAAGGTACCTGGCGAGGGGCCAGGCCAGTGGGACTGCAGTTAGTGGCAGCTGCTTGGACTGTGTACACAGTGGACATCGTAGAGACTTCACAGATGGCCCCTACGTCCACTTTGCGCCAGCCTGGGCACTGGGGCGCAGGGAGCTAAAACACAGTCCTTCCTTACTATCACCAAAAAGAGAAAAGCATCTTCAGAAAAATGTAAATGCTATGATAGGGTTCAGATGGGGTGTGCGGGAACCCCCAGTATGAGGTTCAGGGGAGGTTCAGGGGATAGTGATGTCTGAGCTGAGTCTCAGGAGTAGAAAATAATCAAGGAAGCAGGGGAAAGAGAAGCGCATCCTCAGAGAGGAAACGACCTGGGGGAGGGGGGAGGGCAGGGGGCCAAGAAACCACCCTCGGCTCAGCTGTTTGGGTTCAAAGATGTGGCAGAAGGAGCCAGAGAAACAAAAGGGGTGGCAGGAGTAGGTGGGTCCTGTGGGACCAAGTCAAGAACGTGAACTTTATTTGGAGGCAGTTGGGAGCAATCGAAGGCCTTTAAGCGGGGGAATTTTGGTTTTATTTTTTTTAAGGTTTATTTAGTTATTTATGCAACAGAGCTGGGGTGTAGGACAGAGGTGGTGGGGGGGGTGGCGAGGGGAATAAGAGGATTCACCAGAGATACAGCGGGGAGCAGAACAGGCAGATGGCCTGACATACACTGCTGAAGGAGCAGCGGGCACAGCAGGAGAGGTCTGCTGCGCCATGTGGGTCCCTCCCGGGCCTCCCTGGCCGGGGATAGAACTCATGCTGCGGTGGCTGCCGATAGTGACCTTGAGCCTCTCTGGGCCTCAGTGTCCTTACCTATAAAACAGGAATAATCATAGTGCTAACCTGTGGGTTCTGTTCGTTTGTTATTTGCTCACTCACCAAATATTTACTGAGTTCCACCCTTCGATGGCGCAGTGAAGGTGCTGGGAACCAGAGAGATGTGGCCTTGGTGCCCAGCCTATTGGAAAAAATAAACATTAACCATGTAATCGTGCTAGGGGTTTCAAAAGCAAAAGTTGACCTGAACCAGGCACCTCATGAGGTGAGCTGCACGTGAGCCTATAGGGAGTGGTGGGGCCTATGGCAAACTGGAGAGATACCTCAGCCTAAAGTAACTCAATTTGGAAACACTTAAGCGACATGTCAGACCAGACAGAACCCCAACCCTCACTCAGCCTTAGGGTTGCCCTTTTATAAGCTTGGAGCTACGCACTTGAGGTAAGTGGTCTGAAGGAAAAGTAAAGATTGAGATATGCAGCGGTAACTCCTGGATCCAGAAGAGGTGAGGGGGAGGTCTGAAGTCTGGAGGACAGGGAAGAGCCAGGGGCACAGCGGTTGTGCACAGACAGTTGTCCACAGACAGCGGTTGTGCCAAAGTCTTAGGCAGGATGGAGTTTGGATCATCCAGGGAACAGGGAGATCACGACTTCTGCGGTCTGGTAAGGAAAAAACGGGTGAGTGATGTGGCGGCGGGCAAGGTTTAAAGGAGAGGGTCATGCAGCTGATTTTAAAGGCTATGGAAAAGTTTTCAAATAGGTACAGGTGAGCATGTTAAAAAAAAGAATAACCAGGGGCCTCCCTGGTAGCACAGTGGGTTAAGCAACGCACCATGAAGCAAGCCGCAGCCACTGCAGCGCAAGTTCGATCCCTGCCTCCGGCCAGAGAGGAGACCCACAAGGCGCAGCAGACCTCTCCTGCCTCGCCCGCTGCTGCCCTCAGCAGTGTGCTTCAGTCCATCTGCCTGTTCTGCTCCCCACTCTGTCTGGTGACTCCTCTCACCTCCCTGGACTCTGGCCTGCACCCCAGCTCTTGTGTGCATAAATAAATAAATCTTAAAAAAAAAAAAAAAGAATAACCATGCCCTTAATATGAACAGAGCAAGTCTGGAGGGCCTGTCTACACATCACCACCCAGCCAGGTGGGTGTCAGCACTACCCCTATTGTATATGGGAAGAAACTGAGGCGCGGAGAAGACAGGGCACTGGCTGAGACGGTACTGCGGGCAAGTCAGCTGCAGAGCGGAGCTGGGCGCAGCCCCGAGCATGCCAGCTCCACTGCCCCCAGGCTCAGACCAGCTCAGAAGGCTTTTAAAGGCTGGTTCTGATTGCAGGAGGCTGCAGTGGGGTGGGCGGGTGGAGTGAGAGAAGGGTTTGAGACGCTTAAACAAGGGAAAACACAAAAGCCTGCCCACCACGTGGCTGTGCGATCTTTGTCCTTACCTTTACCTTGTCCTTACCTTTATGGGCAGTGAGGAAGCCTGGAACTGGGCGCCCTAAAGCCCAGCCAGATGCTGAAGCATTCTCCCTTCCTCCTCCATTAGCATCTCCTGACAGGAACTCACCCTTTAACCCTCTCCCCCAGGGCTCTGTCAGTCCAGGGACTCTCTGGATGAAATCGACAAGAATGCCAGCAAAGACCCCGTCTTCGACCCCGAGCTGGTCATTGCCCACTGCTTCAAGCAGTTCAAGCAGGAGGACTTCTGCCTGCCCCAGAGCCGCCGGCGCATTATCATCCTGCCTCAGAAGGAGGGCCCGCCGCCCATCCCTCCCGTCCCTCCCGCGCTGCCTGTGCCCCCGCAGCCCCAGGCTGCCCTGCAGCCCACCGCCAGACTCAAAGGCCTGGAATCGGAGAGCCCCCCGGAACAGCAGGAAGACCTGAGGACCTGGCTGAGCCGGAGGCTGAAGCTCCGGGGGGACCTGGACTCGTTTGGTGACACACAGAAGTGGCTGCAGAACAAGGCCAGCCTGACACCCTCTGAGGCCACGGTTCTCAACCGGATCCGCCGCCGGGAGCAGCAGGTCCTGCTGGAGAAGCCCCTGACCGTCATCCCTTTCACCAAGGTGACCAGCTTCTGCCAGAGGACCACACTGAGGGTGTTCGGGGTGTGAGCGGGATGGGTCACCCCATTTCACAGAGGAGCAGGCAGAAGTCTTGAAAGGGAGGAGTACTAGTTGATTCTGCCTGGAAAGCAGAGACCTGAGGGTCTCTGAGGCAGCGGCTGGGAGGGCTTAGCTGGCGGCTCTGCTCACTCCCGTCTAAAGATGCAGGTCCCGCCTGAGGCCTCTGAAGCGTGACTGAGCAGGAGGCTCCACTTCCAAGCTGCCCACTCATGGCTCTTGGCTCAGGCCTTGCTTCCTCCCAAGTGGGTCTCTTTACCAGGCTGCTTGAGGGTTCTCACCCTGGGGCGGTTGGTGCCTCCCACCCTCCACCCCAGTGCACAGGCCGAAGTGCCCTCTCTGACCTCATCTCAGGAGGTCTCGGCTCCAAAGCTCCTCAGGTTCTATGGGCGAGGAGCCAGCACTAAGTACGGCCCACTCTCCAGGGAACGGCTCCTTCGCAGGGAGGAGCGTTGAAGAACTTGTTGTATCTTACAAGCACCCTAAGAGGGCTCACGCCTGACTTTCTATGGGGTGTTTTTATTTTTTTTAAAGATTTATTTCTTCTTGCATACAAGAACTGGGGTACAGGCCATAAGTGCAGGGGGTAAGAGGAATCACCAGAGACAGAGCAGGATGCAACAGGTGGATCAACTGAAATCCACTGCTGAGGGGAGCAGAAGGGAGACAGGAGAGGTCTGCTGCGCCATGTGGGTCAGCAACCTGGTCAGGGACCGAACTCGTGCTACAGTGGCTGCGGATAGCTTGATAGTGCTGAGACTTAACCCCTTCTACCATCAGGGAGGCCCTCCATGGGGTATTTTTAAGTAGTCACCATTCATTTGTTCTTCAAATCCTGCTTGCTCAGGGCCTCTATGGGCAAACACAGGCTTATGTGAGCACCCCACTGCGAGGCTGGAGGAAAAGCAGGACCTCCCTTTTGCAAGTATGGAAAGAGAAGCTCCGTGGGGCCTGGACATGGTCCGGACCCAGAGACGGCGTGAGCGTGGCCAGTCCCCAAACCCCCAGCCTGCAGCCCTCGCTCCTCACTGGCATTTCTCCACAGGAGAAACCCTTGAGATTTCTCCCAGTTCAGGCGGATAAGGGGTCAGATAACTTGGGTTTCAACTAAGTTATCTAGCTCTGCTGCTTCCTAGCTATGCCACTGGGGTCTCCATTTCCTTGTCCAGTAAGTGTGGATACTTACTAGTTGGATCTAGAATATGCGGCGTCTGGGATAGCTGAATGGGCTCATTTAGAAGGACACACTGCCAGGCATTTGGTGAGCTCCCTATCAAGTCTGGCATTTTTATCAGCATTGCTTCTCGCCCAGGTCATTTGAGATGGCCCAAAGCCTCTAGCGACCTTGAAGCCATCATAGTCAAACCCCAGATTTCACGAGTCTGAGTAGCTTTTCCTGCCAGCAGCACAGTGCCAAAGATCAGGCACTGGGCTTGGGCTGGAGACTCAGCTCTCCTGCCTTCCTCTGTCTGACCGTTTGCTTGTTCCTGGTGCTTCGTCTCTCTAGGCCTGTTTCATGTGTAGATATTACAGGGCAGGGAGAGGGGCACCTCAGGACCCCCAAACCTGCCCTCTTTAAGTGGGTTCTACCATTCGCCGCATCAAGACAAGGCCTTTAATGGAAAGGAACTTTAATATAATTAGGGTACAATACAGAAAGGACAAAGAACATAGTTATTAAGTTAAGCACCCAAAGTTACCCATCTCCTTGAGGGTAAAAGTCCAGCCAAATAGGATTGGCCCAAAGAAAGGCCCAAAAGCCTGCCACAAGTTGGAAGGAGCTTTTAGCAGAGACCCATAGAAAAGGGTCAGAAAGAGTCAGACAAATCCGGGAGGAAAAGAGCAAAATCAAAATGAAGATGAAAGTTGCCATTGTAACCTCCCCGCGGGTCTCTCACCCACATCTGTTCCAGCCAGTCCAAGACCAAAAAACAAGCGCAGTTTCTTCACATGTCCCTCTGCTCCACGTGCCTCCTCCAGGTCTCCTTGCTGCTCTCCACCCTGCTTTCTTCTTCCTCCCTTCCTTCTGTCCTCCTAGCTCCTCTCCACACAATCTTCTTATCCCTGCTCGGCTCCACCCACTTAGGGCGGAACCAGGATTCTGGAACTTCCCGCTTTCCTGGGGACCACCTTGTTACATAGAGAGGGAAAGTAACACCTCACTCCTGGTTCCCAGCACTGCTTACTCATCCAAGAGGCAATCCTGCCTGCCTGCCCACCTAGGGCCATGGGCTTTGGTGGGCACCAGGATGAGAGGCAGGTGTTTGTAGTTGACAAGCCTGGGTCTTGCTCTTGAGGTGGGTGTTCACACCTCAGGGAGGGAAACAGACTCAGCAGACTAAGGACTCTGCAGCCCATTCCAGGTCTATACTCAGCACTCGAGGGGGTCCCACGCACCGCAGGGACACAGCAGAGCTAGGAGCTGGGGACAGGAGGGCCCCTTGTGACCTGTCCGGTGCTGCACCAAGGTTTGGAAGAATCATCCCCAAATCTTCCCTTTAACCTGCAACCGGAGAGGGGTGATGACAGGGAGAGAGGGCAGGGAAGGTATTTCCCACAGCAGCAGACTAGGAGGGGGGACGGGTGGGGAGCCCGGCCCCAGGCAGGGGTGAGTACTTTGGAGCAGCGAGAGCCCACTGGGCATAGACACTGATGGGGTGACAAGGAGGGTTGTGGGTGGGAATGGAATTTTAGTTCTCACATGTCCAAGCCTCTTGCTTCCCACGGGGAGGCCCAGAGGAGAAAAGTCTCCAGGCCTTTCTGTGGCAGGGCACTGGCACCCCAACTCCCGGCTCTTTGGCCTCCACCTGTTTGTGGATTGCTGCTCAGCCTGGCTCCTCCCCTCTTCTCTCTAATTCTGGGGATCACGTCCCTTGGCCTGTCTCCCCTAAACTCTCTCCAACCCCCTCACCTCTTGCAGAAGAAAAGAACCCGAGTACTGCACCGCGTGGTGCCCCAGCTCCAGCTGCCCAGCCCCCCCGCCCTATTGGCCTTCTATGCCTACGTGCGCAGCCGCAAGGCCAAGATCCTGGAGCTCTTCCACAAGGTGGTGCGGGGCGAGAACCAGATCTCCAGGGAGGAGTTCTTTCTGGCTCTGAAGACGGTGAGGGCACCCTTCCTCCAGACTGGGCCAGCAGGGAGGACTGCTCCCCTGGGCTCCCCCAGCGCTTCCCCTTGCCCAGCTCCTGCACCCACTTAGAAGGAGGTGCAGGGAGCTCAGACTATCAGCCTCATTACTCATGAAGTCAGATTGAAAATGTGGCTAAAAAAAAAAAAAAAAAAAGAAAATGTGGATTAGCTTGCAACCACATTGGGCCCTAAAACCACCTGTGAAAATGCCGGGAATTGAAAGGCCTTGCAGGAGGGGGGGGGGGGAGGAGGGGTGCGCCTAGTCCGCCCATCCCCGGCCAGTTGCCTGGGACTCAGCGTCTAGTCCATCAGACCCCAGAACTGAGCACACAGAGCTGGGCCTTGAAACCTAGTTCCGCAGCCCCACCAGCCCCGTTTAGGGACAAGGAGGCACGGGGAAGAGGGGCGGCAGAAGGCCTAGGGGATCCTACGTCCAGCCCTCAGGACATGCGGAAGGCGAAACCTTTATATATTTTGAATCAAACCTTTCAAAATGCCTCCAGGGCGCGGCTGCCTCATCTTTCAGCACTTTAAATCATCAGCAGTTTCACGCTGCTTTTATGCCGTGGAAATGTCTGAACAAGCTCCGAGCCTTAACGATGACAAAAAGCTAAGCGGCCTTTAATCGTAGGTAACCAAGAAGATTAAATCCTTTTTTAAAACTGTTAGCACCAGGAGAGCTCTGGTCTTGAGGGCCGCGGGGTGAGCAGTGACTGCTGCTGAGGCTGAAGAAAGGATGAGGCTTCGCTGCCTTCGCTGCTGCTGACGGTTATCCGCCCCCCACCATCCTTACGAGTAACAGTGTTGTAGCCTGACCCCACTGTACTGCCTTAAGGGAGCCCCCCCACCCGTGTTGCCTCAGAATCCAGCCTGAGAAAGCTGTATGAGACTGGTGCAGAGTGGGGCGGAGCCCAGAGGGCGAAGAAACCGTTTTATGCAAGAATGATGATGTGTCTTGGAAGGGGTGGGTGTTTCAGACAAGGGGGGAGAGCCAGGGAGTGGGCCAGTGCTGGGCCGGGAACCTCCAGGGTGTGAGGTCAGACGGTCGAGGGCCAGCTGAAGTGGAGGGCAGCAGGCCCAGGGCAGGGCCAGGCATCCTGGCAGGACGCTTGGCCTGGAGCCTGCTGCCCTGCGTCTCCCTCAGTTCGGAGTCCCTCTGAAATACCAGGAGGTGGAGGACGTCGTGATCTATCTCAGCTCCTTGGGGAAGAAAAACACCATCACCACAGACGTCCTGGAAAGCACCTACAAGAAATGGTACCTGGCTGAACAGAAGAGCACCCTGCCAGCCACAAAACAGTGTGTGTGCCCACCCACCCCACGCCTCCACTTCCCATCCTGGGAGACAGAGAGGGGGACGCCTCAAGGCGCATTTCAGACAGACTGATGGGCCTGAGGGCGGTGTGAGGGTGCAGGCATCTCTCACTCCCTCCTCCGGCTCTCCCACCCCAGATCGCAGGTCTGCTGAGGTCAAAGCTTCATGCAGTTTACCCCAGAAGCAGGTGGAAGCAGCCCCAGAGCTTCCCAAGATGGACCTGCTGACCGTGCCCCCGGTCAACACGGACAAGGAGTCCCGGCCGCTGACCCTGGAGGAGATGGAGGAGGTTGGCAAGCGGTACCGAGAGAGGAGGAGGCGGCTGCAGTCCAAGGTACTGCAAGGGGGACGGGCCAATTTGCAGTGTCCCCTCTTCTGGGGGGAGCGCTCTGGGGAGGGAGCTACTTTTCGTCTTTGAGTCCCATGCCCTCCTCTGCGTGATAAGAACGTTGCCTCCTTCACAAGCTTCTTGGAGGGGGAGCAAGGAGTGTGTGCCTCGAAGCGCAGTGTTTTTAATATTTAAAAAGGGACAGAAGAGCAGAGGACACGTGCATAGACACGAGCGGCAGGAAGAGCTGCCCCGAAAGGGGCAGGTGTGCTAGGAGAGGCCTGCAGGGTGGCGGGCGGGCGGCCTTGAGGAAGCTGCCTCCATTGAGGAAGGTCAGTGCCGAGAAGCCCGGCAGGTGAGGGTCACGGGCAGGCAGGAGGCCGCTGCCCTGCAGAGGAGAGAGTTAGTGAAGAGAAGCACGTGCAGAGGCACAGGTGGGCAGAGGTGGCTGCCTCCCCATTTTGTAAAGATGATTTGCACCCTGAGACCAGGGCTGCAGGGTCATCACAGCTGGATCCCAGGCCCGTGGCACAGGGCCAGCCCTGAGGAGACATTCCAGAAAGACATGCAAAGTGAAGGAGGGATGGCGTATGCGATCTAGTTCATCCAGGAGCCCACCTGTGACCTCCTGGCCCCGGAAGCCGAGATCCCGGTTAGGAAGGCAGATGGGATTAAGGTGCCGTGTATACACACTTAACATAGGGACACATTTAATATATTCATGTATCTAGTAAAAGGCCAGGCATTGGTAAGTGTACTGTTAACACTGATTCAGGTGTTTGACCAGGAAACCCCAAATCTTCCAGCAGACATTGCAGCTTTTCCTAGGGTGGGCCAGATAGGAAATTTCTCAGGCCTGGCTGGGTCTTTTGCTGTAGGGTGACCCGGAGTGTGTGAGTGTGACCCGGTTCCAAGCGATGGAGCAGATTTGGCCTCTCAGCCATACTTGGCTGATTCTGGTGTTAGAAGCTTAAAAAGCCAAAGGAAAGCCTCCCTGGTGGGCGATGGGTTAAGCACTGCACTGTGAAGCAGACCGCAGCCACTGCAGCACGAGTTCGAGCCCTGCCACCGGCCAGGGAGGGGACCCACAGGGACCTGCCTCGCCCGCTGCTCCCCTCAGCAGTGTGTTTTGGTCCGTCTGCCTGTTCTGCTCCCCGCTCTGTCTCTGGTGGATCCTCTCACTCCCCGCACCTCTGCCCTGTACCCCAGTTGTTGTAGGTATAAATAAATAAATCTTAAAAAAAAAAAAAGCCAAAGGGGGCTCCACCTGCCCCAGGTCCTTCTACCTGGCTCCGCATCCTCATTCTCAAAGCAGCAGAGACTGCACCGACTTCCATTCTCCACGCAGCCACACGCTCCACGCGATTTTTCAGCGGGAAGCCTCTACTGTGTGTGGCTGTGGATGTGGGTGCACACCACACCTCCTCCTGCATGTTACAACTTACAAGTGTGGACTCGGGGTGCACCTGTGCTCCCCCACACATGGCCCGCGCGTGCACGACCCATGTGCCCCCTGCCGCCTGCAGCTCCGCCACCCGTCCATCGAGTACTCGGAGCAGTGCCGCCTGGTGCGCAGCGGCGTCCGGCAGGTGGATGACCACTGCCTGCCGTCCACCATCAGCGGGGAGATGGAGCAGCTCATCAACGTGGCCCGCCGGGACACCTTCCTGGTCTACCTGCGGTGCTGGAAGCTCTGCAGGGCCTACGGCCTCGCGCTGACGGAGGACCTCCTGATGAAAGGTGAGCACGCTGGGCGCTGCAGGAGGCGGAGGGGGCGGGGTGGGGGAGGGGAGGGGGAGGCGTGGCCTAGCCCAGCTCTGGGGCCTGAGCAGGCCGCTGGGAAGGAGGCGGTCCCGAAGTCAGGTGACCCCGGCCGCTTGGGTTGGGCTCAGACTCCAGACCTCAAGTTCTGGGGAGCTTGGGGTATCCGCCTCTCCACGGCTTTATTATTTTCCTCCTCCTGATTTTACTGGTAGAACTTGCCCACTTACACATTTTTGGAAAAACATAAAAATATAAATTCCCGGCCTCCCTGGTGACGCAGCGGGTTGAGCGCCGCACTGTGAAGCATCTGCGGCACAGCACGGCGAGTTCGATCCCCGGCCAGGGAGGGGACCCAATGGCGAGGCAGACCTCTCCTGCCTCAGCCACTGCTCCCCTCAGCTGTAGGTTACAATCCATCTGCCTGTTCTGCTCCCCACTCTGTCTCTGGTGACTCCTCTCACCTCCCGCGCCTCTGGCCTGTACCCCTGCTCTTGTGTGCATAAATAAAAAAACTTTAAAAAAAATGTATAAATTCCTCATTAATATTTTAATAACTGTCCTTTTCATAGCCTTTGTTCTTTTCCATTTATACAAAACATTTAGGTAAGTTGTTTTGAAATCAGTATATATATGTATTACTGTATAGACATGTATATTTGAGGTATATTTATGTGTTTAAGTATATATATCAAATATATATATTTAAGGTACATAATGTGTTTAAGCATATTATCAAGTATGTATATATACTTAAGTTGTCTATATATATATATAAAGTATTTTAGGTAATTTAAGAATACTTTTTTTAAAGATTTATTTATGCAGGGCTTCCCAGGTGGCACAGAGGGTTCAGTGCTGCACTGTGAAGCAGCCGCAGCACAGCAGCATGAGTTCGATTCCCAGCCGGGAGCGGACCCGCACAGCACAGCAGACCTCTCCTGCCTCCCCGCTGCTCCCCTCAGCAGTGTGTTTCAGTCCATCTGCCTGGTCTGCTCCCCGCTCTGTCTCTGGTGACTCCTCTCACCTCCCGCGATGCTGATCTGTACCCCAGCTCTTGCATGCAAAAATAAACAAATCATTGAGCTTTATTGGCCACTTGCTGTGACTCTGCAATCACAGATAAAAAAGTTAAAAATAATGTATATGAAACAAATCTTTTTGAACATAAGGTCAATGTATTAAAAAAGCAAACGACCAAGAGGGCCCAGCTGACAGGCCGCTCCTCTTGCTGTTCGCAGCGCTGCTCTACCCCGGAGACAAGCTCATCGTCCAGGAGGCCCAGGTGCGCCCCATCCGCCAGCCCGGAGGCTACTATTCGGACTCCAAGAAGGTCGGCCGCCTGAGAGTGGCCCAGCCCAGGCTGCCGCCCCTCGAGGAGGACGCTAAGAAGCTGGACCGGCTGAGTGTCAGGTCCGCTTCCTCCTGCCCCTGCCTCCTGCCCGGCTGCTGGCCCCAGCTGTGGGCTGGGACGTGCTCGGGCTGTTGTGTCTGAGCCCGAGGCCAGCGCCGAGCTGACTGGTGGTTCTCACAAGCCCAGCTCTGGAGAGTTCGTTTCCACCACCCTTCTCTTCAGGCTGCATTCTGTCCTGGCTGGGAAGTGGAAATCAGGGACCCCGAGGCCCCATTCTAGGAGACAAGACGTGTTCCCCTTCTAGGGGAAGGGACGTGTTCAGAGTCACGCAGTCAGCAGGTTATGAGAGCCGGTCAATGGCCACGCTGGCCTAACCAATGGGGACCCCGCATTCTAGAGCCCCCAGCCTGCTGTGCGTTCCACCGGGCCCTCCGCCCCAGGCAGAAGAAATTCCCCTTTCAGAACTCTGGGCTGGACTCAGGTGTAACCACCCATCAGCTGGGCCCCTCAGCTCCAAGCCTGAGGCCTCATCAACCTGGATTTCCCCTCTCCTGATAAGATACCTCTCTCTCTTGCTCTCTTCCATTAGGAAATCAGCAAGGAAAATCAGGAAGATACACTTCAAGGAGTTTGAGGATTTTATCAGGTGTGTAATAATCATCTCACTCTGGAAGGGGCGCTCGGTCTGTCTTTGCCCTGGAGTGGGTGCCTGGGACTCTGCAGGTTGCAGTGTCGGGGTGCCTGGGTGCCAGGCGGACGCTGCTCCGGGAGTTTTCCTTCTGTTGCCTTGTTTAAATCCTCTCATAGTAATTCTACAAACTGACTCTTAGCCACACCTGCTTTACAAGAGGGGAAACTGAGGCACACACAGGTTAAATATCTTGCTCCAAGTCACTCACCCACTTAGTAGTGGCAGGGTGGGGATTTGAACTCAGCTGGCTCCAGAAGATACACTCTGAACACCACATTAAAATGTCTGTACAGGACCTCCCTGGTGGCACAAGAGGTTGAGCGCCGCACTGTGAAGCATCCATGACACTGCAGTGCGAGTTCGATCCCAGGCAGGGAGGGGACCCGCCTGGTGCAGCAGACCTCTCCTGTCTCCCCGCTCCTCCCCTCAGCAGTGTGTTTCAATCAATCTGACTGTTCTGCTCTCTACTCTGTCTCTGGTGAATCCTGTCACTCCCCACACCTCTCTCTGGCCTGTCCCCCAGCTCTTGCAAGCATAAATAAATAACATCTTTTAAAAAATAAAATGTCTATACAGAGCAGATGGTGCGCCCCTGAGTGTGGGTGTCAGACGCAGTCGACTGGAAGTTAAGCTTGGGCTCAGCCAGGCGCTCACTGTGTGGCCTTGGGGCCCCACGGGTAAGAGAGACAATAACAGAACCTGCCACATAGCCACGTGGAACTGAGCCGAGACTGGGGTACTGGGGTCCCTCGTTTCCCCTCCATTCTGGACAGTGGGTTTGCTCCCCCGAGAAGGAGCCCTGGCCCTGGCCTGTCTGCCATCACGACGTTCCCTCTCTTTGCCTCTTCCAGGAAGATGCAGTTGAAGAGGCTGGATGTTACACAGCAAACTCACCCCAATTTCTTCTGGCCGGGGCACCTCCTGGACAAGCTGCGGCTCTACTTGCCCTCTGTGACTGTGGACCGGAGCCTGGCCATCTTCAGCTGTGTCCGCCACCAGCCCCCCATCTACTCCTACCACTCCAAACACTGGTGGCCCATCACGCACAAGAACTACCTGACCTACGCCTATTACGACGCCGACAAGGTCTATCACATCAACTAGAACGACCCTGGCGTCCTGGACCCAGCCCTCCCGGTCCTGGGGCCACTGTTGCTGCAACCCGGAGCCACAGCCCGGGCCAAAGAACCAGACACAAGAAAACTTTTCAGTGGCGTGGCCTGGGGGCAGCTCTCTTGAGACCGACAGTGGCTCAGAGGGCAGATGTGTGCCGACGTAAGATGTTTTGGTGTTTATAGTCTCCTGACCTCGACCCTTTTGAAATAAACCAGCTGAGAGAGGTGATTTCACTGGTCACCCAGCTGATGTAATTTCTTTCCTGGGAGCTGTGGCTAGAGGGGTGATGGGGAAACGGGGGCCTGGAGCTGGGGAGAGAGGGCAGTCACATTCCTTGGGATGCTAATGGGGGTGTCAGCATGGCACCTCCAACCTCGCATCCTTGGCTCCCTGAGCCCACAGGGCAGCAGTAGGCAGTGTGTACGCCCCTTTGCCCTTCTTTGTTAAAGAGAGCGGAGCATGACCCTCATCCCCCAAAGGCTGAGCTTGTAGGTTACGACTTCCAAATCTTTGCAATTGGAGGAAGGCTCTCTGGTCCACGAGGCCCCTGTCTGCATAACCCAAACGGCCCCGCCAAGACTTTCAGGAACGGCACCAGCTTCCCTGCCCCACATCCCATCCGATGCCCCACGGCCGGTGGGTAAGCAGAATTCATGCGGTGTGGTGTAGCCATACACACAACTGGATTTTAATCTCAACCCCCTTATAAGTTGTCAGCCCTGGCTCCCTCCCCTTCTTGCTTCTCCTTCAGCTCACAGCACACCCGGTTCAGCCTCTGTGTCCATTTGACCCAGGACCTTGTCCCCTCGGGATCACTGATGATACCTGTGTTTCAGCGATGGAATCAAGTGGCTATTTTTTTCTCCTGAAATCTGTTTTTCAATCATCTTAAAAACAAAAGCTAAGCAAAACAAACCAAGAACAACAATCTAAAAGTAGGCAGCTTAGCCTAGTGGTTAGAAGTGTGAATTTTGGGGGCCTCCCGGGTGGCTCAAGGGGTTAAATCGCAGCACCCCAGCCAGGGAGGGGACCCACATGGCCCTGCAGCCCTCTCCTGCCTCGCCCGCTGCTCCCCTCAGCAGTGTGTTTCAGTCAGTCTGCCTGTTCTGCCCCCCACTCTGTCTCTGGTGACTCCTCTCACCTCCCTTCACTCTGGCCTGTACGCCAGCTCTTGTATGCATAAATAAATAAATCTTTAAAAAAATCAGGAAAATAGGACTATCTCATGGAATTATGGGAACTACCTCATTGAATTATAGCTATTATATCCTAATAGTCTACTTGTTTTTCACTCTAAATTGACACGAGGAAATTATCAGGAAGTCTCTGTATTGCCCCTCTTGGCCACTAAGAGGCGCATTTTGGAGCTGAAGAAACGCGGGCGGAAATAATATAAAACCTGGATTATCTTTCAGGAAGCGGCTTCAATTTCTGGCGGAAATGACTGCCCCCCCCCCCTCCCACGAGGTCCTAGAAGCTAAGAATGCTTATTTTGAACGCAGTTAAAGCGCAGATGTGACAACTTCTGTACTACGCATCCCTATTACTATCTGTGAAGGCATATGTAGCGCTAGGCCTTTTTCAGTTATTGTTCTTCTGACGTGTCTTTATTTTCTTTGACGAACCAGGAGCCGGAAGTGCTCGCCTTTTCCCTTCCAGGGCCCAGAGGCTAAGTCCCATCAGCCCTTGCGCGCACCAGCGTCTCCTCTCTTCCTCGGCGCTGCCTACGGAGGTGGCTGCCGTTTCACATTCGGTGAGTCTTAATCGTTTTCCATCGGCGTCTCTGCGGTATCGCTCTGGCCTCATCGGCCTCTAGTGAGGAGGCCTGGCCTTCCGCCCGGCTGTCTTAGGAAGAATTGTTCTTGTTGGGTAGTTGGATTGCGTACAAGACAGTGAAATGGGTCGGCTAGTAATGAAGGGTCACTTTTTAGGGCCCTTGTTCGCCCACAGAGGCCGCCTGGAGCCGGTCAGTTGCGGACAGTATATTCGGGTCCAGGCGGCGCAGGGCCCTGGTTGGAGCCAAACTGGGGGGGCACGAGTGGAGGCTGCGGGAGCGACCACGAATGTCCCCGCCTCGCGGCTCCGGGCTCGGGTGCGCGGGTCGCCTCGCCCGCGGCGTCTGGCCACGTGTGGCCTATTGCGTCGGCCCCGAGCGCGGCTCCAACCTGCAGTTGCTGCCGCAGGAGCTCTCCTGTCTCAAGGATATCGTGGTGCCGGGGTGGAACAGCCGGTTACTAACTGTCCACTGAGCGCCTGAAGTGTTTCTCAAGGCAACCGATGGCCCGGACAGAAAGGGGACTGCAGTAGGATAAAAGGGAGCCGGGGAAACCACCTTGAGGATGGTCGATACCCGATCCCAGAGCAGAATGCTGAAAGACCCGAGGCCTTCCGTGTGGTTCTGTATGTTCTGTGGGTGTCGCTGAGCCGCAGCACCTTGGGGGAGTCGTAGGTTTCAGGCACCTACTTCAGCTGCAGAAGCATATTCTGTCATCTTCATTCTTCGGGTGAGAAACTTGATACTCGCTTCAAAGTTGCCCAAGACCCACACAACTAGAAGGGAATGCACCAGCTTGTGGGGAGCGACATGTGCAGACCTGACACGCCTGTCATTTGGGGGGTCAGTTTTAGGTCAGCTGCCTGCTTTTTCTTGACTCTAAGTTGGGGGTGGGGGTGACCGCTGACCTCCCAGGATCGCGTCTGGAGAGTGGCTAGTATTCTACCAGCTTCGGAGTTGGGAGGGAAAACAAGTCCTGCAGAGGTACCCATTCCATTCCCAGCTTGCCCCGTAGCTGGTGATTGGAAGACACTCTGCAACAGTGCTCAGGCGCTGGACAGGGCAGCCTCCTCCCAGGACCCTCTTCTAACACCATCTCTGCATCTCTCCAAGGCATCATGGCTGCCCTCAGACCCCTCAGGAAGCCCAAGATCGTCAAAAAGAGGACCAAGAAATTCATCAGGCACCAGTCTGACCGATATGTCAAAATTAAGGTATAAAGCCCTGGAAAGGAAGGCAGTGTTGCTGTGAAGAAAGTAGATCCTCAACAGGCTGATGTCTCCAACATCACCTGGTCAGAATATTGCCTTTCACGGGTGAACTGGTTTGTGATTGGTGGAAGCTCTGAAGATAATGCTTCTCCCTGAGTATGCCTCACTGACAGTTGAGGTTCTGGCTTCTCGTATAAATTGGAGTTTAAGTGACATGGGATACTTGCCTGTTTCTAGAAGGCTTATATGTATCAGGTATTTCAGTTGACCAGCCAGTAGAGAGAGAGAGATGATCATGTTTTTGCAGATGAGAAGCCATAGGCCTAGGATAACAAAGCTGCTCCTCCTCTTACTCTGCACAGCCCCCTCACCTTCCATCCAAGTCTACATTCCTGGTAGTCAGGGGCAGGAGCACTTGGAGTTTTGGGGGTAATTTTAAGACTTTATTTAGGGGCCTCCCTGGTGGTGTAGCAGTTTGAGCGCCGCACTGCGAAGCATCCATGGCATAGCAGCACAAGTTCGATCCACAGCCAGGGAAGGAACCCACATGGCACAGCAGGCCTTTCCTGCCTAGCCTGTTCTGCTCCCCACTGTCTGGTGAATCCTCTCACCTCCCGTGACTTGCCTGTACCCAAGCTCTTGTATGCATAAGTAAATTTTTTAAAAATTTAAGTATACAAGAGGTGGGGTGTAGGCCCAGAGGTGTGGGAGGTGAGAAGATTCACAAGAGATAGTGGGGAGCAGAACAGGCAGATCGACTGAAACACCGCTGAGGGGAGCAGCAGGGAGACAGGAGAGGTCTGTGCCATGTGGGTCTGCTCCCTGGCCAGGCCTGAACTCAAGCTGCGGTGGCTGCAGATAGCTGTAGTGCTGAGCCTTAACCCCTTGCACCACTAGGGAGGCCCAGGAAGCCCCTATTTTTCACACAGAAGATACAAGTAGTGAAATCTTGTTGGGCAAAGACAGCTACTCTTTGGTCTGTTTCCTTTCCACTTGGCCCCCCTCTGTCCCAAAGAGGACAGGGCTCTCAGCACAGGCACTAACCGCCTCGTTTTCTTTCAGCGTAACTGGCGGAAACCCAGAGGCATTGATAACAGGGTGCGCAGGAGGTTCAAGGGCCAGATCTTGATGCCCAACATTGGTTATGGCAGCAACAAGAAAACCAAGCACATGCTGCCCAGCGGCTTCCGCAAGTTCTTGGTGCACAACGTCAAGGAGCTCGAAGTGCTGCTGATGTGCAACAAGTGAGTTGGATCCCGCTGCCGGGCGGGTAGCAGCTTGAGCACCTGGCAGGGGCGCTGTGCCTTTTAGGTGCGAGGTGGGGTGGGGGTTCTGTTTTCTCTCAAGAGCTGAGAGAATGCTTGTGGGGACTTTTGTGGGAGAGGCAGGCGTTTGTTCTGAGAAGTATAGACCCAAAACTAGGAAAGAGGAGGATAGGATCTCTGTCAAAAATGCTTGTCCCGTGAAGGGCGCGCTCACGCAGGAGGGAGTGTTTAAAATGGTATTTACAGCGGTGATACATCCATCTGTTGTTGTGAGTTCTCCCCCATTTCACACTCCACAACACTCAACAGTGGCCTGAAAATGTTAGATACCACGAGATAGAAGATTGCATTCGTGTAACTTGCTATGGTGTATCCTATTATTGTGTCTTATTTGTAAACTAAACCTTATCATGGGTAGGTAGGTGCATACAGGGTGAAAATAGTTGGCATAGGAGCCGTCCTCTTTGGTTTCAGGCGACCAGATTAAACATAAGTTGTAAAAAGATAGACCTGCGCTGAATTTGAGTTTATATAAAGCAGACTCTTTGGGTTTGCTTGTCTCTTGCTGTTAAGCTAGTTTCCCTGCAGAGTTCCCGCTTGAAGAGTCCTCATCACTCCCTGTAGTCGTCTCCGCTGCTCCAGGGAGTGTCTTCTGTGTCCACCGTTGACTTTATAAGTCCCTTCTTTCGGGGCTGGGTGTCGCACTGGGAGACCAGTACCTGGTGGGGCAGTGTTCAGGAGGAGTCAGGTGCCGCTGCTGGCTGGGCGACTTCAGGCAGCCTTACTTGCAACTCGAATTTTGTCTCAACAGACAGACTGTAAACTGCTATGTTCTGGGCCTGGGGGCTCTTGACTTGGTGGACTGCTGCATTCTGCTCTTGCTTCATTGCCGAGAGCAAACTGCCCTGTACTGCTTGAGTCTGACAGGTTAGCCAGGACTAACGGAGAGCCTTTGGGACAGGGTCGTCCTGGCCCTGTCTGTTACTTAATGTGTGACTGTTACGTCCCCCGCGGTGGGGGGGGACGTAACAGTCCTTGTCTGTCAGTGGAGGTGGTGCCTGGATTTACAAGGCTCTGTGAGGATGGGATGGACGAACAATGCGGCATGCTTTGGGCACCACGAGGGAATGTGCTCTCGAGAGCCTTGCTTCAGTGCGTGGGATCAGGGGAGTCTGGGTTCGGGGGCCTGCTGGTCTCGCTCGGCAGGTCTTGGCCAGCTGTGCTCGGTGCTGTGACGTGGTCAGCAGTTGCCTGCCCAGTGGGGCTGTAGGGACACGCCAGCGTGCGTTACAGCCGACCTGCTCCTTACACATCTGCTTTTCTTCCAGATCTTACTGTGCTGAGATCGCTCACAATGTCTCCTCCAAGAACCGCAAAGCCATTGTGGAGAGAGCCGCGCAGCTGGCCATCCGAGTCACCAATCCCAACGCCAGGCTGCGCAGCGAAGAGAACGAGTAGCCAGCTCCTGTGCGTGTGTTTTGTGTTAATAAAACCATGAAACGCCTTCTGGCAATGCCCCCTTGGCATTTACTCCTCGGTTTCTTACTTTGGCAGTTTGTTGCCGAGATGGTTCCTTTGCTGTTGCGCCTCTGTGGAGTCTTGCGTTTAGAAGTGGTTTATAAAGAAAACTTCCCAGAGAACAAGGCCTTAGGTGCCCAGACCAGGTCTGGGGGGAAGAGGGAAGAGGCTTGACCCTTCGACCAAGGCTCTGACACCCTTAATTGAAGAACCTTACAGCTCTAAGCACGTAGTCTTTGGCTTCATCTGCAAAGCTGGGTGACAGTTACCCTCTGTGGTTCTTGTGAAGATTCAGCAGATGCAAAAGGACTCAGGTTAATTTCTTAGCCCCTATTTGGTGCCACAGTAGCATCCCATACAAGCTGTACGGGGTAATGCACAGTCCCTCCTACGTGGCGGGCCTGGGATGTTTGTTTTCTGTCTCCTGTACACGATCCTGTGCGCCGCCGCCAGCACATTTAGCAGTTTTTAAGGCATGGGGTCCTCGAGCGCTGATAACCAGGACTCTTGGCTGAGAACTGAACCTGATGAAGCTCCCTTTAAACTGCCACCCTAACTCCTTCCTCGGCGGCGGCAGCAGCAGCAGCTGGGGCTTGGGGTTAGGTGTTTGCATTACAAGGTTAGGGTGCTGCTTTTCCAGGAAACAGCTGAAGTGACAGTGCAGGTCACACGCGAGGTGGTACCCCCGGTGTAAGGCATGCTTACAGGGCGCGGCCTCCCCCTCCTGGTCAGCCCAGCGGGAGTATCACAGTTAAGGTTTTCTCCGCCCCAGCTGTGACAGAATGTAAGTCCCTTAGTTCTAGGCGGTGTCTTTGTTATAGGCTGGCAACCTTTGAGACATTTGTTGAGTAAATTGTTGGCCTTTATTTCACGTCTAATTTCAGTTGACCCTACCCTGTTTGAACAAGAGGAGTTGTATGAGAAAATGGTTAAGGTCTCCTGTTAACCTTGGATAGCATGAGCTGCTTTGGCCTGTCAGTTCTGTGTCCTCAGTACTAAAGACTAGAAATATCGCGCTCCAGTCCTCCCTTCGGGGGACAACCAGCTGGTCGTGCCCAGGTGGTGACATGAAAGGTGGCTGGTAAGTCACTTTTCCCCAGGTTGCCACAGGAGTATTTTGAAGTAGAAAAAAATGAGGCCCACTATCCTGCCCCACAACCTCCCCCTGCAAAACTCCAGGACGTTCTGATGAATCAATAGAATTTTGAGTTCTAAAATGTGAATCACCCAGAAATAATGCGTTATTAAGACGCTTAGTCGAAGCACTGGTTTTTGGCATATTAGCCCAGGTCAGGTGAAGGGGAGGGGGTGGTGGGAGTGGGTGAGGTGAGTTGGGCCTGAAGAAGGCTGGCCTGCCGCCTCTAACCTTCCTAGCTGTGAGTGCAGTGATTGCTAAATGTAGGGCCCTCCAGCTAGAAGGAGCCAGACTAATCAGGTGAGCTCGCACCAACCCTCCCTGTGACCCTACCCTGTTTGTTCTCTGTCCTGAGTTTAAGGGCCCGACTCGGGACAGCCTCAAAGCTTTCGCTGGGCCTGTGAGTTGGGGTCCCTGGAGAAGGCACTGGAAGCCCTGACCAGGAGCAAAACAGCCCTAGGGAGATGAATGGGAGGCAAAAGAAGAGGCCTTTGGTGGTGGGAGGGTGGGGCCTTGCGCTTAGGTGGGTCCTTTTGTCCTGAGCAAGGGCCCACCTGGAGGCTGGGGCACATTAGCTGAGCTCCATCAAGTCTGTGCTGGGGGCAGAAGTCGAATCCTTCTGGATGCTTTCGAAGAGAGCTGTCAGTTCTGGGTTGGATCGGATTTGGGAAGAGAAGTCGGCCATGATGGGACTTTTGCCTACTTCTGGGATGGTCAGCAGGGCAGCCACTGCCCTCATTGCTGAGCGCTTCAGTTCATCCTGCTTCTCAAACTCTTGCTTCACGGAACCAGCTTTTACCTAAAAGTGAGAAACAAAGGGCCCTGTCATTGCGCCTGGCCTGGCCCTGCGCCTCCTCACTCAGCTTTGGCTCCTCTGACCACCTGTACTCTTCCCTGCTCTCCAGCCCCCTGACCAGCTGTGGTCTGTTACAACCAAACTGCCCACCTTCTTAAACAGGACAGGACTGAGTGAATAGGTCACTTGCCAGTCTTCCGGCTGGCCTCCCCCAGCTCTAGGCCCTGCGCCTGCAATCGAACCCCAAGTGGTAACCTCAGGCTGCTCTTTCTGTAAGGAGAACTTTCTGGACTTGATGCTCTGCTGTTTAGATAGGAGCGGAGGTGTATTTTCATTAACGGCAGGTGGCGGGTCAGTGGAGGACCCTAACTTGGAGTCTGTAAGGCCCCCCCTCTCCTGCCGTGCGGATTCAGTAACAGGTCATGAACCCCTTCTCTGAAGCCCCTGGGGCCAGGTGCGCTTTTGGAATTACGGAGGTTTTAGGGTTCACCAAGGTGTGACTGAGCAAGTGGCATCCGTCTGCTGCAGCAGCCTGTGATTCTGTCAACTGCCATTTCCCCGCTACCGGTGTGGGAAATGCAGGATGATGAGCAGCTCAGGAAGAGATGGCTCAGGCCAGTTCCAGTTCTGTCGCCAAGTCACTGAAGACCTTTTGGTTTCCGGAACTTTCCGTTTCAGAGCAACTCTGAATCCCTGCGCACAGGGATTGCTGGTGTAGATGGGTCAGGCCCTCACCAGGCTGTGGGGCAATCCCTGGGAAGTGTGGGTTTTCCTGACGCCGTTTGGCTCGGATGAAACTACAAGCGACGGTGACCGAGGCCGTCAGTTCGGTGGCCTGCAGAGTCCCTGTTTCTCTGACTTCATGCTAAGCATAGATTAAAACCCAAACTTACGGGGCCTCCCTGGCGGCGCAGTGGGTTAAGCAACACACTGTGAAGCAAACCGCAGCCGCTGCAGCACGAGTTCGATCCCTGCCGCCGGCCAGGAGGGGACCCACATGGTGTGGCAGACCTCTCCTGCTGTGCCCGCTGCTCCCCTCAGCAGTGTACTTCTGTTGATCTGCCTGTTCTGCTCCCCGCTCTCTGTGGTGAATCCTCTCACCCCCCCACACCTCTGGCCTGTACCCCAGTGCTTGTATGCATAGATAAATAAATCTTTAAAAATAAATAAATAAAATAAAACCCAAATTTACAAGGCCGACTTCTATTAGTATGACCAATGACCTTCTAGCTGTGAAGACTGCATTCTTTTGGAAAAGGTTTGCTACCTGAAAAATGATACCGGCACCTCTATTCTTTAAGCTCCAATCTAAACGCTCTGCCTTCTTTCTGGTTAATTCCTACCCTTCTGAAACCTGATGTAGCTCATTGATTCGACAGGGTTCCTCACAGCCTCCTGCCAGGCCTTTGGGCCCAGATCCTGGCCTGGACCCCTGAGGCACGCCTGTCCAGCAACAACTCTGCCTACGGCAGCCGTGTCTGTCTAAGGCTCACTGGGCTTCCCTATCTCGAGGCGGGAATCCCTCCTGTTCCTTGTGGCACCTTGTGGTGTTACTGTGTGAGGCCCACTATCCAGGCGCTGCTGAACAAATGCGGGAACTGTATAGCGCCGGTGGATAACAACCTCTCTGAGCCTCTCTTCCCTGTGTATACAGACGGTGGTAAGTACCGCAGGGTGAGAACGGCCGAAGCATCTCGCACGCCATCTCACCACTCGCACGCCATCTCACCGCCGGCGGCCCGGGGCTGCGGTGCGTACCTTGGCAGTGCAGGTGGCCTTAAGCGGCTCAACGAGCCGGTCCACCCTCTGCAGTACGGGTGCCGGACACAGCGTCGCCAGCCGCGCGAGCATGATGAAGGTCAGCATCTGCCAGGAGGGAGCAGAGGGGGTTCGGTTCAGAACCAAAGAAGAGGAAGCCCAGGGGCGGGCAGGGGCTCTGGATCCGAGCCTGGAACGCAAGCCCAAACTCTAGCTTTAAATCCCAGCACAGTTCGCCTGAGTATCCCCCGGGCCTTGGCGTCTTCACCTGTGAAACATGGACTATCTATCCTGGGGAGGCTCCGGAGAGGCGCGGGACGGGGCGGGCTCCGGCTCAGAGAGAGCCCAGGAACTGTGGAGTGGAGAGGGCCAGATGGCACCCGGAGGAAGCAAGGTGCCCACTCCTGTGGACGGGAGCTGCTCAGCTCCAGCCAGCGGGCAGGCGAGAATGGGGCCCCGGCTTGATGGGCGATTTTCAAAAGAAACCTCACTCTTCACGTAAAATTTCTCGGCTTTAAAAGTTACCAATCGGCTTAAAAAAGAAACAAAAACCAGAAAGTATGTAAGTCAACTAAACACAACTCCAGTCCTGGACTCAGCTTGCGGGAGAGTATCGGTGACCTCTCGGGACTGCTCAAGTCCCAACGCGACCTATGTGTCACAGAGACGGCCCTCCACCTGCCCTACCGCCCCTCCCCTCCGGCCCACCCGCCTGCTCTCCCAGCCCCAGGCAGAGGAGGCCCGGGCGCCAGCAGCAGAGAGCATGCAGACGTCCAAGCTCCTCGCCGCCCCGCCTGGCCCTGAATCCGCCCGCTTCTCCTATCAGCTCGCTCTCCCAGGGTCAAGGGGCAGACTTGACAGCTGCAGGTGCCAAACACGTCACACACACCCCTCAGAGCCAAAGTGGACACTGGCCCAGAACCGTTGTGGGCACGGGGGCCCCAGACCTGTACGCCAGAGAGACAGGCAGACCTGCTCGGCAGAGCAGAAATCCCAGGACCAACCCGCTTCCAACACATCAGCAAGCAGGGGTCTGGCCGCCAGCACCCACGGCTGGAGGTTCCCAGTGCGGCCCGGCCAGAACCCCGCAAACTGCATTCTGAGGGCGACTTGCTCCCTACGCACCTCTCCGACACCAGCCAGGCCCAAAGGAGAGACCCGAGGGTCACCCATGGCACTGGGACTCCGAAGTCCCAGCCTCGGTGTCCCAGAACTTCCCACCAGTTCTCAAGGGACAGGCGTTCCCGAGAGGATACTCGGGAGAACCCCAGCCCTCTTTTGAGCCCAAAGCTTGGAACGGGGACAGCAGAAGTGTTAGGAAAAGGTCGTCCCAAATAAGTTACACAAATAGATTTAAAGACTCCAACCCCCACTCCAGACCACCAATATTCCGGAACCACAAATCCTATAACATAATTACCAAAGAGTGGCTCACTGGAACCCGAGAGTAGAGTTTAGCGGCCAGGCTGGGTGTAAAACCAAACATCATGCAGGCCTTAAAAGCTCTCTTCGTTCGGAGCCAGCTCTCAACACACCATTAAATTCCAGTTCAAAAAAATCTAGTAAAACATTGACAAATGTATATCCCTCTCTTCTTGTATTATTCAACACTTTATTCCCCTTCTCTTATAAAATAAAACCCTTTATTAACCTTTGTCGTATATGCCTGCAATTAGTACTTATTATAAGTACCTTTCAAGCGCGCAAATAAAAACCCAGTCAGGCAAAGCCATCTTATATTGGGGTTGCCCTGTAACGGAAGCATCGGTCATTTCTCCTTTTCTCCTCGGGGGTTTCAGGAGGTAGCCACAGCTTAACGCAGGGATGACAAAGGCGAGGAGGACGCAGACTAAGACGCGGCACAGGAGGGCAGGGTGCCCGGGGTCACCGGCAGCAAGCACCGAAGGCCTTAGAAGGACCACGTGCTTCCCCGGGCCACGGGCTGTTGTTTCTCAGACTGAAACACGCGAACACCCCACGCGTGGGCTGTGGCTGCGCGGAGAGGGGCTCCCTGCAGCCATGACCCACCCAGGACAGGGGCGGCTGGAGGAAAGAGCAAGGTGGGCCTGTGCGTCGCCGAGCAGGACGTGAAGCGGTGCCGATGGCGGGATCCTGTTTCTGCCAGACAGACGCACGCCAGCGTCTCCCCGGCGGCGAGGGCAGCCTGGCCGCTGACCCTGGGTCAGGCCCCACCCAATACTGGACCCCTGAGGACACTGACCAGTGGCTTTGCATATCATCCCTGGACACCGACTGAGTCAGGACGGAGTGGACTTCTGGGCTGGTTACTGCTCCTGCATTTGCTTTCCACATTACGAAAGAAACCCCTGCTCACTGGCTATGTTTTTAAAGCTACAGGAGGGTGGACAGTGAGACCCCGGCCTGGCCCTGCTCCCTGACAGCCTCAGCCCCACTCCCACCGGGGAGAAGATGGTCCAGGACCCGCACCTCGTTTTTACCACCCAACAGTGGACCGGGGCCACCTCCACTGGAGAGACCCAGTTTGCCGAGCCACAGCCCAAAGGGTAGACGCTGAAGCGCCACCGGCTCTTCCCGACTCTCAGAACACCACGAAGAACAACCTGGAACATAAAACTCTGAGCACATGTCAGCGCCATCCAGAGGCCCGTCCGGGAGGCCTCGCTGCCCAGAGGTATGTCAGAGAACGTCAGCTTTCCTAGTTACTGCCAACCTGTCCTCCAGAGAACTTGCCACAGTCTCACCAAGGGTTTGCGGCCTGGGCGCCTTTCAACGGAACAACAACGTGACTTTTCAGGGGGCGGACGGGGGGTGCCAGGGAGCACGCAGGCGGCGCGGCGGGTGTGGGTGCAGTGGGGCTGGCGTACCCGGATGTCGTAGTGGTCCTTCAGGCCATCTTCCACGTGGTTCAGGAACTCGCAGATGTCCAGCTGGGCCAGGCAGCTCTCCAGCAGCGAGTACATGCACTCGAAGGCCGCCTTCCGCACGTCCAGCCCGTCGTCCACCGTGTGCTTAAAGGGGCCCATCTCCACCTGTGGGGGGTGGAGGACTACAGGTTGGGGAGGTAACCCCAGGTTGTGAGAACACCTCCCTGACTTCCTGCTGCCCCCACATCTCTGTCGTCCCCGACTTCCTGCTGCCCCCACATCTCTGTCGTCCTGTGCCCCCATAGCCTCTGTCTCGGCCCTAAATCATGCTTCGCGCTCTCACATCTCCACGCCTATGCTCAGCGGCAGGGCTCCCCCGGCCCCCACGATAATAGCGGTGACAACAAAGACACTTGTGGCTGCTGAGCCGCTGTGAGGTGCCGGGCGGTCGGCAGCAGCTCTAGGAAGACAGTGGTGCTGTGGGCTCGTTTCACTGAGCAAAGGGAGGCTCCGAGAGGCTAATCAACTTGCCCGGGGATAGCCAGCCAGGGAGTCTCTCTGGAAGTACAAACCCAGGACTCTAGGAAGCTGTTAGCCACAGGGTTCTGCTCCTACCACGGTCTCAGCCCTCAGAGCCAGCTGCTTCCTCGGCTGCCTCACTCCTTCACCTGGGGCACCAGGTGCTCAGACCTCTTTGTTATACCCTAGGGTGACCTGGCCGTGCAGGTGCCTTTAACAGCCGCCCCTTAGGCCCTGAGGGGGCGCCAGCAGAGTGGGTGTCTCTGGCCCATGGTGTCTGTGGGGCAGAAACCGTGTCTGGCCCTGCTCTGAGTCTGCCTGGGCCGCTGAGCCGGCCCGTGAGGGTGAGCGCCGAGGGCCTCCACGTTTGCTGCGGCCCGGCCGGCCTGGCCGTGCACGGCCCGGGAGCAGCAGGCGCACCGGCGGGGTCAGGCTCCCTCCCAGGATCTACTCAGCACCCGTAGCGGGCACAGGTAGGAGAGGCCACGGCTCGGAGCAGACCAGGGGTGCGCTGGGCGGCGAGGGGCGTCGCGGGAGCCCCAGCCCGCCCGAGCCTCACCTCTCGGATGAGGTCCCTGCGGACCTGGGTCTCCTGGTAGAGAAGGGGCAGGGTGTGGCCCAGCAGGTCCCGGACCAGAGAGGGCTTGTTGTGCACGGCTGAGTTGAAGAGCGCCAGGGTGGCCCGGCGCACGCCCAGGTCTGGGTCCTGCAGGCTGTCCATGAACTCTCCTGGCGAGGCGAGACAAGAGGCGTGGGAGACTGCCCGGCCCGCACACACCGCTGCCACCCGCGGGCGGGCAGGGCCTGTGTTCTCAGCACCTACTCCGTGCCCCGTTCTAGCCTCCAAGTCCAGATAAGAATGCCGCCCGAGTCTGGCCCAGGTTCGAACCCAGGCCGTCTCCCTTCCTATGTGTGCGACTTGGGTGGCCTGTCTGTAAAGTGGGGTAACGGCAGTAGCCACACCAACTGTGCCCCGTCCCGCAGGACTGCTTTCAGGACTGAGAGCGTGGCCTTGCCCACGGAGAACACAGCAGAGGGCCCCCCCACACCAAAGCTCCACACGGGAGAACTTGGCCCATCACAGGTGAGTGCCCGGCGACCCCAGAGGTAAGACACGCACCCACGCTAACAGCGCTTCTCCGCAGGTGCCTTTTGGTAGTTTCTGCTTTGTATGACTGTGTTAATGTTTTATTTACTCAATAAACAGACAAAACAAAAAACGCAGGGATCTCTAAAAGAACCTAACTGTATTTCAGAGGATTACTATAACCCTCCTGTGAAAGCCGCCTGGGCTTCTCAGGCCACAGACCCTGCGGATGGGGGCCGAGCAGGCAGCTACTCCCCGAGCCCAGTGCTGCCCTCCCAGGCTGGCCCCCTGGTGCAACGCCTGTGGCCTGGGTTTCCTGCTTCTAAGATCCTGTGTTGATGGAGCACGTGCCCCCCAGTAAGCCCACGGGGTCTCCAAAGCTACCTTAGGAGCAGTGGGTAAGGGTCTTGCCCCCAGTGTACAGGTGAAGAAACTGAGGCTTGCCGTGACGGGCACGCAGTGCTCACAGCAATGCAGGGGCGGCGCTGAGATCTGAACCAGCTCCTGCCGCTCATCGCGGGGCTGGTGCTTCACAGGCCTCCAGACCCGCTCTGCTAAGGTGCAAGAAAAACTGGGCTGGCCGAGGGGGCTGACCCAGGCTGGGCAGAGGGCTGCTCACCTATGAAGCTCTTCAGGAGGGGGTCGATGGGGTGAGGCTGGTCGGAGATGAGGAACTTGACCGCTGTGATGACGGTGCTCCGGGTGTGTGGCTGGCCTGCAGGGCATGTGGGGCGGCCTGGTGAAGGGCACGGCCAGTCCTGGACACCCCCGGGTAAGGTGCCAGGGCACCGCTCTGCCTCTTGGGGGACACTGTCCCCACTCGAGGCAGTCCCTGTCTCAGGAGTTTCTCTTGGCAGCTGAAGCTCTTCCCCAACGTCTCCCTCCTGCAGCTGAGGGAGTAACACTGCTGTTCTGGGGTAACCACACTGTGGGGAGCAAACCAAGAACCCTGAAGCTGAGGTGGTGCCAACCCAAAGAACTTGGCTCAGTCAGGCCTGGGGCCCATCCTATGTTTTAGATAGGACTATGTTTAGGATAGTCCTACGAATTAGTTAATAGTGAATAACAATAAAAAGTCATGATTTCTGATATGGAATAATGTTTAAAAAACTTATAGGGCCTCCTGTTGGCACAAGAGGTTGAATCTCAGCACTATGGATGAGGCTGTCCGCAGCCACTGCACCACAACTTCCCTCCCCAGCCAGGGAGGGACCCACAGGGCGCAGCAGACCTCTCCTGTCTCCCGCTGATCCCCTCAGCAGCGGATTTCGGTGGATCCACCTGTTCTGCTCCCCGCTCTGTCTCTGGTGAGTCCTCTCACCCTCTGCACCTCTGGCCTGAACCCCAGGCCTTGTGTACCCAGGAAGGTTAAGTTCACGTCCCAAGGTCACACAGCAGATCAGGAATTCGGCAGCTGCCGGGGCCCTGGTGGGTGCTCCTCCACGGGCGTTCTCCAAGCAGGGAGCAAGAGGTCCCTTTCTCTTTCCGTCCTGCCTGCCTCCTGCGGCGCCCAGGAGGGCTGATGGGAACAGGCCTGCCCACCAGGATTAAGCCAATTTCAAATAAGAAAAACAGGGCTAAGGAGCAACAGAGACAGAAGTGAGACAGAGGCCAGGACAAGGGCCGTGCAGGAAGAGGCACACGGGAGCCCCCAGAAGCAGCTAAGAGCAGCCCACTCCTTTGGTGTCGTGCCTCCTCGGGGACAGTGGTGAGAGGACACTGATCGGCCGTGGCTCAACAGTGTGCACGGTGGGGGACACACCCCAGCTCGACAAGGCCGGGCTGCTTCTCACCCCCGACTCGTGGTGCCTGGTGAGGAGCCTCGCTCAGAGCACGCAGTCCCGGCACGTCCTTCCTGCCCGCACCCAGAGGCGCAGAGCTGCTGCACACACCTGCCACCTGGTCAGTGTCACCACGGCAGTTCTGCACTTCCGGTATTACTAGGGCGTCACACACGTGCCCAGCATCTCACCTGCGTCGTGTCACCTGGTACTCCCACCACCTCTCAGGCCACCAGCCGACCAGGCCCGGAGGCCGCTCGTTCTCAGGGCGCTCCCCTGCCCCAAAGCCCAGCCCCACCTGCCTGCCTCTGTCCCCTGGTTCTTGCCCTGTGGCCCCCAAAACAAGGCCTGCACCCGATCCTTGTTTACATTTACCTTCCCTCCTGTTCCTGTGAGCCCCGAGCCGGCACCTGCAGCTGCTGTTCTGCGCCCCCACCCGCCCCCAGAACTGCTTTTCTGAACCTCCACAAGGTGCCCGACGCTGCGTCCAGGCGAGGGTGGGACAGCGAATGGAAAGTGGATTGTTGCAGGGACATCAGACTAAGGAGGGTTCTGCCTCTTCCATCCTTGGACCTTGGATCCCACGCGGCCCCACAGCGGGAGGCCTTGGGGGTCTCAGGAAACAGCTTGCAAAGCTGCCTCTACCTGCACCTCACAAACACCTCGACTCTCAGACCCAGGCACTTGAACTTGCTCCTTCCCGGTGAGCCATCCAGGCCGGGCGAGCACCCACCTCCCGTCACAGCCGCCTCGGCCCACACTGCGCCCATACCTGCAGCCAGCTGCTTGCGGAATCGGGGCAGGAGGGAAGGAGGGTTGAGGAGGACCAGCTTCCCGATGCACTCGGCCACCACCCCCCGGGCGCCCTCCTCGGCACCCTCGCAGCGCTGGAACAGCAGGGCCCACACGTCCTCCACATAGGGTTTCAGGCTGTCCGGCTGGGCGGTCCCCAGCGCCTCCCGGAGCGACTGCAGCAGCAGGTACTGGCGCCGGGGCTCGGCCTCCATCTGCCCCAGCAGGAAGGGCAGGAAGTCTGGCAGGTTGCCGGCGCCCACGCGGCCCAGCGCGAAGGAGGCAGCTGCCCTCACGTCCTCGCTGGGCGACCCCAGGGCTTCCAGGAGCACGGTCTTGAGTTCTCGCTGGGGGCCCGGCCCGGCCACCTGGCCCACCTCAGCCAGCGACAGGAAGGCCAGGACCTTGACCCCTGTGCTGGAGTCGGGAGACCTGGCATCGGACACCAGGCGGTGGGCCGTGCCGGCCGCCTCCTGGGGACAGGCAGCAGCGAGGGCTGCCACGCACCGGGCCAGGGAGTGGAACACCTGCTTGTGCAGGCCGGTCCCACCATCTGCAGGCTGGTCGTACACGGGCGCCGTGAGCAGGCCGATAAGCCGGGCGTAGTCCACACACGGGGGACGGGCCCCCACCAAGGCCTGCAGGAAGCCTTCAGCCGCCGCCAGTACACTGGCCGGCAGCAGCGGTGACTGCAGTAAGCACAGCAGCTCCGAGAGCACCGGGCCGCTGACCTCGGCCAGAGACGCGGGCTGGAGCTGGGCCACGGTGGCCAGGAAGTCCACGGCCAGCTGGGCCACGTGCATGTCGCTCTCGCTGACCAGCAGGGGCAGCTCGGCCAGCACAGCCCGCAAGGCCCCGGGTGGGAGGCTGGCTCCCTGGCTCCGGGCCAGGGCGTCCAAGGCGGCCAGAGTCCCTAGCCGCAGCGCCCGCTGGTTCTTGCGCAGGAACGAGGCCAGGATGGGCAGTGCCTCGGCCAGGATGGGCTGCAGGTCGGGCCGCAGCGGGGACTCGGCCACCAGCGTCAGCGCCTTCACAGCCGGCAGCCGGGTGATCTCGTTCCGCAGGCGGTCCAAGAGGAGCGACAGCGCTGGCCCCAGGTCATCCCCGAGTCGGTCACCCAGGTGGCCCACGAGGTGGCCCATGCAGGAGATGGCCCGCTCCTTCACCTCCTGGTCCAGGTCAGTGGCACGGAGCCGTGCCAGCGTGGCTGCAGACATCTCTCCAACGTAGGGCTCGGGGTCCAGCACCCGAGGCCTGTCCAGGGGCCACACCGTCCGCACCAGCTCCTGCAGCACCAGCAGGGCCTCCGCAGCGATCTTGTAGAAGGGGTCAGCCACGCAGGCCATCACGGGCGGCAGGACCGTGGGCAGGTGTGGGTGGAAGGCCTCGGCCGGCTCTGTGCCCAGCAGCCTCAGCAGGAAGGCCAGGGCGTCCATGCGGATGGTGGAGGAGCTGGAGCGATCCACCAGCGAGAAGACGATGCCTGCAGGTGGGGGCAAAGATTACGGGGCCGCAGACACTGCCCTGACACAGCACTCCCTGGATATGGGGTGACTCTGCAGGCCTGAGCTGGCCCCAGGCACCCAGTTCTCGAGCGGCAGATGCCTAGTGGGCAGGGCTTGCCGGGCACCAGGGCTGAGGGACACAGGGGGCTGGGGAACCTATCTGAAGCCAGAATGCAGGACCTGCAGCCCAGCTCTGGTAGGCCTGGCAGCGGCAGGGGCACTGCAGGTGGATGAAGGCCCCACCCCTGCCCTAGGACTGGGGCATCCCCTCAGAACCAGGATAGCAGGTACCCACTCCGTTTGTCCTACCTGCCACCAGCACGGGCGTGTGCTCTGCCAGGCTGCCGGGAAGCGTGCCCGCCAGCTCGGTGAGGAGGTTGAAGCAGCCCTGGCGGGACCTGACGCTCCGATCTCTAAGCTGCCGCTGCAAGGCCTTGACCACCAGGGGCACCTGTGGGCAGTGGGGCGGGCACTGGCTACTTACGAAAGCACCTGCCCACCCACTCTGGGGGCTCTGTGGAGGCGCATAGCCACGAGACCCCGCTGCAGAGAGGACGGCTCGGCACACGGCGCCAGCACCTGGTCCCCACCTCAACCCCTTCAGCTAAGTGCTGTCCCTGTGCCCACCGCGCAGATGAGGGGACGGGCACAAAGAGGTTGTCACTGCTCGAGGTCGCCCCAGCAGTGTGGCTCTCTCTACACTGCACGAGGCAAGACCCGGGGCTGGATTCTCCCCCCAGGTGGGCCCATGCCCTCCAGGAGCTTCAGACCCAGCAGTGACTTCCAGGCCCACGACTCTGGCACCAGCTCGTGGCCAACCGCACCCTGACATCTCCACTGGCGCACCCAAGCCGGGGACACCGATGCCCAAACTGAACCCCAGGCGCCCCCGCTTCCACCCTGGGGAGCAGCAAGCCAGGCCACGCCTCCCTGCCCCTCCCCCTCCACATTCATCAGCCAGACCCCAAAACAGGAGACGTTTTTCAGGAAACCCCTTAGAGCTCTTCAGAGCCGTTTAGGTAAAGGTCAGACGCTCATTTCAGCTCACGCTGGTTAAGCCCTAAAGCAACAGGCCCAGAGACGGCCCTTGATGACCCAACTCTACTCTGGGCTCATTAACCACTATTGACATAATAAAAATCCCACCAAGGGGGGGGGGCGCTTGGCTGCTAATTTCTACACATTCCATTCAAGCAGAGTCACATCTGGTCATCAAAGAACTCACACCAGCAGCCAAGATTCCAGACATTCCACCCAGCACCCGCCCAGAGTCCAAATACAGATAATCTCATGAATCCTAAGGCCCCCAGGAGGCCAGCCGGCTCTGGGAGCTGGCCCTCCGTCTCCCGCTTAAACTCTGCCACAGATCTCCTACTTGTCTGGGACATCGGCTGCTGCAGGCCAGGCCAGGAAGCCCTCGAACCTGGTAACATTTACCTGTGGAGAGTGACCACTTTCTCCGCATGCCTTTTCCACGGGACCCTGGCAGTGGCCTCCAGGGGTCTCCAGCCTCTACTGTCAAGCCCCTCGTAGACGCCCCCAGCAATCAGAGAGGCTCTTCACACTCCTGAGCCTTCTGTGCTCTCAGAGTGACATGGCAAGTCCCTCTGATGCCCAGAAGCTCTGCTTGTGTGGCTGCCTCTTGGCCCCAGGCCCTTGGTCCCCGCTGTGCCCCCACTGGCACGCAAGCCCCCCACAGGAGGTGCTCAGCAGCTGGTGCATGAAGGATGGGGGGACGATGGCTGTGGGGGGGCGTAGGGGGAGGCCTGTGAGTGGGGTGGGGAAGCAGCAGCCGGCCAGCCCACCTGTCCGCGCAGCAGGTGCAGGCTGCTGCCCATCTGGGTGGGCTCCTCCACGGCCTCCAGCCATCCCTTGGGGGGCCGTGTCTGTCGCAGCAGCACGACGTAAGCCCCCAGTACGTCAGCCTTGACGTTCTCCTCCCGCTCCTTGAAGCGGCGGATGAGCGCAGGCGCCAGGGTGCGGTGGAAGTCGGGCAGCAGGTCTGGCCGGGAGCTGATCAGGGCCGCCACGCACTTGGCCGCCGCCCGGCGCACCTTCCAGCTCATGTCATCGTCATCGCTGTACTCGTCCTCGCTCTCTGGGCAAGAAGACAGCCTTGGACCCGTCCGTGTGCTGCAGACAGGTGGGGAGATCCCTGGCCTCCCGGGTGGCCCCCGGGATGGAGGCGCTGGGGGTGGGGGCGGGCCCAGCCTGTGCTTCGCCTCCTCCCGTCACTCCTGCCTCCACCACCCAGCCGGCCTGAGGACCCCATCAGGCCCAGCACCCCGGTGTCCATCCACGCCCTGCCTCCAGGTCCGCAGACTCTGAGCAGCCGGACACAGGCACGGAAGGAAGCCGGTCCGCGCCCCACGCAGGTACTGCCCGGCCCTGGCAGAGCCTGTCCTTCCACCATTCGGGGCCACGCTGTGGGTTAAAGCTGCGGCCTGGGGCTCAAGGGGCAGTGAGGGCAGCACAGTGGCTTGAGTCTCAGTCCTGCCACGCCCTGAGTCTTGTTTCCTCATCTGAAATATTAGTAAGGGCCTCCCTGGTGGCGCAAGGGGTTAAGTTGCCGTGCTATGAAGCATCCGCAGCCGCTGCAGCCCCAGTTGGATCCCCGGCCAGGGAGGGGACCCACAGTGCACAGCAGACCTCTCCTGCCTCCCTGCTGCCCCCTCAGCAGTGTGTTTCAGTCGATCTGCCTGTTCTCCTTCCTCTCTGTCTCTGGTGAAACCTCTCACCTCCCACACCCGCACCTCTGGCCTGTACCCCAGCTCTTGTATGCATAAATAAATCTTTAATTAAAAAAATATGAAATAGGGCCTCCCTGGTGGCACAGTGGGTTAAGCAACGCACTATGAAGCAAACCGCAGCCACTGCAGCACGAGTTCGATCCCTGCTGCTGGCCAGGGAGGGGACCCACATGGCGCAGCAGACCTCTCCTGCCTCGCCCGCTGCTCCCTCAGCAGTGTGTTTCAGTCAGTCTGCCTGTTCTGCTCCCCACTCTGTCTCTGGTGACTCCTCTCACCACCCTGGACTCTGGACTGTACCCCAGCTCTTGCATGCATAAATAAATAAATCTTTTTTAAAAAAAGTCAAATATTAATTTTAAAAAAATCACCACTTAGGTCACCAATAAAAGCTCAACAAGTGATGGTGCTGCTGACTATGGTCACCGTGACCTGTGCAGGGCGGGGGGCACGGGGACTCCTGACTGCAGGGGGCAGGCCGGGCCTGAGGAAGCTGGGATGGCGTTGGGGCACTGAAGGTAGCCCACCTCTGGCTGGGGTGGAGGCTTTCAGGACCGTCCCCTGCCCCTGCGACAAGTCGGCCACCCACCTTGCTCACTGAATTCACTCTCCTCTGTCTCCACCTGCTCCTCGTCCCCGTCACTGTCGTCGTTGTAGTTGGGGTCGTGCTTCAGGTACTGCAGGCACAGGCTGGTCACGCTGGGCACGTGAGGGCCCATCTCTTTGGGGCACCTGTGGGTGAGGTGGGGAGGCGCTGCTGGATGCCAGCAGGACAGCGCAGGGGCAGGGCCGGGGGGAGTCCTGAGGTCTCCGCGCTGTGACGCCAGTATCCCACCCGCCGGCAACCCTGACCCACCAGCTCCCAGAGAAGCCCAGGGGGCCCGGGGGCCCTGCTGCACCTACTTCCTCAGGAAGGCCTCCAAGGCCTGCAGACAGGACTCACGGAGCTCATCGTCATTCAGCTGGCAGAACTCCTCCACCGGGGGCACCAGGCGGGCCAGGTGGGTCCCTGCAGGGCCAGCGGGTCACGGAGGCCAGGCAGACCCTCGCCAGGCTCCCAGCCCACAGCATGCTGACCCCACTGCAGCCCCCAGCCCTGCACAGCCACTTCGCGGCTTCAGAGCCCCCGGACCTGGTTCTGACTTGGCCGCCATGGGCTACGTGAGCTTGAGCTCACCGTGACAGTGGGACCTCAGCCGACTCAGCCCCACCGAGAGGCAACAATGCCCGCGGGGGATGTTTTGGAAAGAGCAACGATACGGTGCAGATACAGAGCCTGCCCGGGCCTTGCACGCAGCAGCTGTTACAGGGTGCTTTTAAGAAAGGTGGGTCTTAGAATTTTGGTTTTGCTTTAAGTGGGTGGAGTTGACAAGGATAAGAAGATGTTGGAGAGAGGAAATAGGAGGATAGAAGGAAGGGAGGAAGAAGGAAGCAGGATGGAGAGCAGCAAGGAGACCTGGAGGAGGCACGTGGAGCAGAGGGACATGTGAAGAAACTGCGCTTGCTTTTTGGTCTTGGACTGGCTGGAACAGATGTGGGTGAGAGACCCGGGGGGAGGTTACAATGGCAACTTTCATCTTCATTTTGATTTTGCTCTTTTCCTCCCGGATTTGTCTGACTCTTTCTGACCCTTTTCTATGGTTCTCCACTGAAAGGTCCTTTAGACGTGTGGCAGGCTTTGGGGCCTTGCTTTGGGCTAATCCTATCTGGCTAAACTTTTACCCTCAAGGAGATGGGTAACTTTAAATGCTTAACTTAGTAACTATGTTCTTTATCCTTCCTGTATTGTACCCTAATTGTATTAAAGTTCCTTTCCATTAAAAGCCTTATATATTGGGCCTCCTTGGTGGCCCAGTGGATTGAGCACTGCTCTGTGAAGCATCTGTAGCACAGAAGCCCAAGTTTGATCCCCGGCCAGGGAGGGGACCCACGTGGCACAGCAGATCTCTCCTGCCTCGCCTGCTGCTCCCCTCAGCAGTGTATTTCGGTCCATCTGCCTGTTCTGCTCCCTACTCTGTCTCTGATGAATCCTCTCATCTCCTGCGACTCTGGCCTGTACCCCAGCTCTTGTGTGTATAAATAAATCAATATTAAAAAAATAAATAAAAGCCTTATATATTTATGCTAATGCGGCAGATGGCAAAACCCATTAAAAAAGCAAGTTTAGGGGTTCTGGGGTGCCCTCTCCCTGCCTGGTAACACAGCCATCCATCAGCATCTGTTCTGGAAGCACTACGCTCCTGCCCTGGCCTGATTTCCCGCACTGGGTTGCAGCCTGGCTGGGAAGCAGGGCAGGTAGCACTTCCCTTATTAGGCAAGTAAGCGGGGCCTGGTCCCCAGGTTTTAGAGGGTGTTCTGCCCTGGCCCTTCTCCAGCCACAACCTTCCCCATTTTGCTGCCCATCGCCTCTGAGCCCTTGTCTGGTCCTGTGCATGTCTGTTTCCTGGGTCCATGCACCCAAGGGTGGCCACAGGACAGCTGCTGGTGGGTAGGGAGCAAACTAGACAGAGAGGGGTCGAGGGGCTGGGCCTGTATGTGCGCGCAGGAGGGCGGGGCATTTAGGCCACGACTGACCAGACCCACATCACCTGTCCTGGTCCAGAACTGCAGGGTGCCTGCCAATACACCCCAACCTCACTGAGGGCTCAGTGTCCTTAGAGGAAGACTGTCCACTCGGAGGGAAGGCAGAGGCCTGGTCCCCCGGCGTGGGGCAAGGGAGGAGAACTACAAACAGCATGAGGAAACTTTGCATTGTGAAGGTAACTGCTGGGAGTACACAAAGTCAAAATACAATGAAGGGTAGTTATTTCTCGATAAAACTTTTAAAATATGCCAGCCTGGCAGCCTCCCTGGTGGTGCAGTGGGTTAAGCAACACACTGTGAAGCAAACCGCAGCCACTGCAGCACGAGTTCGATCCCTGATGCCGGCCAGGGAGGGGACCCACATGGCACAGCGGACCTCTCCTGCTGTGCCCGCTGCTCCCCTCAGCAGTGTGTTTCGGTTCATCTGCCTGTTCTGCTCCCCACTCTGTCTCTGGTGGATCCTCTCACCCCCCCCACACACACACCTCTGGCCTGTACCCCAGTGCTTGTATGCATAAATAAATAAATCTTTAAAAAATAAAAATAAAAATAAATACGCCAGCCTGCTTTAGAGGTCATTATTAAAGTACATTTCCCAAGTAGGAAGACAGGACATATTTTAAGCTTAATGGATATGACTACGCGCAAAACGTGCTTATTGAATTACTGGCGTGCCAGTAATTACCGTGACCGCGGGGTAGGAAGGGCTCGAGAGCACGTGGTGCCCAGGGCCCGCCCCCTGCCGCTCAAGCCCCTCCCCCAGGTACTTCAGGCCGTCCCGCGCCCTCCCCAGGGGCCCCTTACCGAGGCGGTGGCCCGCCTGGCGGCCGACGCTGCCCAGACACTGAATCAGGGTGCGGATGGCGGCGGGACTGGCGGGTGCGCGCGGGCCGGGCAGCCGGTCCAGCAGGTGGTCGGCGAGCTCCACGAAGAGGTCGGTGCTGCAGGCGGCCGCCAGGTGGCCGAGCGCCCCCACCGCCCGCTTGCGCACGGCCAAGCGCGGGCTGCCCAGCTGAGGCAGCAGGCAGTGCAGGAGGCTGGCGTGGAAAGCACATAGCGGGGCGCCCAGCCTGCGGAGCCAAAGCTGGTGTCCGCAGGGCTTCTCCTGCCCCAGCCTCTCCTGGGCTCCTCCCCCAATCAGGACAGCCCCAAGGCCCTGGTCACTGGGTGGAGCAAGCAGAGAGGGGTCCCCGCGGTTTCAGGGCCTCTCAGCCAAGAGGTGTCAAGCCAGGAATTGACCACCGGGTAGGGCTCCCAGCCTGGGGGGCTGTCCAAGGCGTGGGGTTTGGGCAGTGTAGTGTCACACGAAAACCCAGCTATACTAACTCAAAACTAGACAAAGAGGAAGAGGGGTGAGGGGAGGGCAGACACAGGGGCTTCACAGAGACCCGCCTTCGAGTCCGTCTGCTGCTTACTGACAGACAGCGTGACGGCGGCAGGCACAGCACCTCTCGGTCTATAAAACCGTGACAAACACATCCTCTCTCTGGGGTGTGTCAGGATGACCGAGAGCCGGGCGCAGGGCTGGTCTGCAGGAGGTGCTGGTTCTGGGGGCCTGGCCCTTGCCCTCCTCTGGTCCTCTTTGCCCCAGGTGGCCTCCCGCACCTGCTCAGCATGTCAGAAAGGATGTCCAGGGCCTCCAGCTGCACTGCCACGTCCTCCTGCTGGGCAATGGCGCTGGTGAGCTGGCCGGTGATCTTCCGGCACACGTTGGTGGCCAAGCCGGAGCCTGCAAAGAGTGTCCGCGGGCATGCTGAGGCCACGGCTGGCCCCAGCTCTGTCCACTTCCACCTCTGCGCTGGTTGTGCTCCTGAGCCCACATCCCCCAAATCCTGCTACCCAAGGACGCCAGCGTGCCCCAGAATCTGACCATGCGAAAGGAGACTGTGAGGGGAGCCGGAGCTCTCATGCCAACCTGCAGGTGTCCTTACCCCACCCACACCCTCTGCTTCCAAGTGGGGAGGCAGGAAAAGCCGAGGTCATCCTCATTCAGACCCCCTGGCTATTAGGCGTGGTGGGGTGACCAGTTCTGGCCAGTGAGACACCAGTTGAAGATTTTGGGGGGCTTCTGGGGAAACCTGTGCTTTCCCCTCAACCCTGCCCTAATTGAGTTGCAGTCTTAATTTGCTGCAAAAATGGACTGGCTGGCTGATCTTTCCAGAATTTTATGAGAAAAACAACCCCCTACTTTTTATGTTGCCGTTAGTTAGATGTGGTCATTTGCAGCGAAAAGCTGCATAAGCTTAAGTCCAGCGAGGTCTGAATTCTCTGCCGCTCACCAGCTGGCTGGGCAGGTGAAGTTCCTTCACCACTCAGAGCCGTTTCTTTGGTGGTGAGCCAGGGCAATGGCCGCACTTAGCCCCCGGGATCGGGTACCTGTAGCTGCTGGGGGAAGCTCCGAGAGGACCGTTTTCAGGCCGATGCCAGCGATGTCACGGAGCTGCTCCTTGTCTGACCGCATGTTGGCACAGAGGGTGTCCACGATGGTCTCCACCTGGTACTCTTTCACTTTGCCCACCAGAGGACCCAGGCTGAGCAGGAAGAGGGGAGAGGGCCCAAAGCCTCAGGCGTGGCTTGAGTCTGGCCGCCCCCCTCCATGCCTGCAGGCCTATGGGACCACGTAGGCTGAGGAAGAGGCCCCCAGTCACCAGAAGAGGCCCCCTCTGGTTTGCCAATCATTTCTGGCACCCCCCCCCCCCAAACTTGCAACTCCTGGGTTAACATCTCAGCAGACGACCAAACCATCAAACCCAGAAGCCAAGCTGTGCCCAAGAGCCGCGGCCCTTGAACTTGAGTGTGTGGCAGACTCTGGAGGGCTTGGTAAACAGACTGCTGGCCCTGCCCCAGAGTTTTGGATTCGGGAGGCCTAGCAGGGCTCAAGAACCTGCATTTCTAGGAAGTGCCCAGCAGCTGTTGATGCTGGAGGTCCAGGGGCACCTTGAGACCCCCTCTGACGAGCCTTGCTTCTCAAAGTGGGGCGGGTCAGCCTCTGCAGCACGGCCTAGAAAGTATCTGCAACGCAGACCAAGGCTCCCACCTTCAAACTGAGAACCTGCCAACCAGTTACTGGACAGCACGTGGACGTGCAGAGAGGCTGTCCGCCACATGCAGCTGGCAGCCTTGGCTGTACCTGGCCACGCCCGGGGCCTTTAGAACATGGTCACCTGGGCACCAGCTGCAGGGAGCCGACTGGTTTCTTGGCGTTTGTTGGTTTCTGCTGTGGCCCAGACAGTGGGCATTTTTAAAAATCCCCGGTGGTTCTAAGGCGCCTCCAAGGTTGAGCACCTCTGACCTTTCTAAAGGAGTGTTTCTCAGGCAGGAACAGGCACCAGGATGCCAACTCCTGGGCTGTAACACGCTGCTGTCCGAGGCCCTCCCCTCCGGAATCCCTGGTGGCTGCAATGCCTGCCGGCCTGCAAGCCTGGCCTCAGACTCTCCACCGAAGTGGTCAAGTCCTCCCATTCCGCGTTCTACAATGCTGGTTCTGGGGAGGGTGTTCTGGAAGTGGTGGGGGGCCTGTTTTGGTGATCGTTACTACTGAGACGACATTTCTGGCTTTCCCTGGTAGGGAAGACAGACAGACAGACAATACAGGAGGGTCCAGCAGCCTGCTGGGCGCCATTACAGGTACAGAGCCTTTCCACAATCCCCTGAGTCCAGAGCCCACTTCATTTTACATGTAAACACAAGTTACTCTTTGCACTATTTTGATGCAGCCTCAAGTTTCAAAGAACACAGCTACCGGGTAAGCTGAAAGAGCCTATACTCTGTTTTCAGAACAGCTTTACCAGGAGATGATCACCACTTCAGAAAACATCATCGCGAAGAGCAACGCTATGCGTGAGGGCTGCGCCCCCAGCACCACACCGCCCCACTGCAGCCCGTGGCTCCCACACAGCGCGCCTACACTCAGGTGCAGCAGGATTTCATCACCACGTCCGCTCTCAGCCGCCCAGCGCCTACCCCCAGAAGACAGACTATTGAGTTCTGAACGGTGTCCCCTGTTCTTCTGTTACCGTTCAGGCTGCTGCCATACCATTTCGGAATTATGCGCACAGGTAGGTTACAGCACGTATGAGTTCATTTTGTGATAGGGAGTATTTCGGACTATGAGGCATTCAAGGGGGTAGAGGCTCCACCCCAGTCCAACCACGGTTGCTCCCACAAAAACCCTTCACCGCATCCCCTCAGCTCTGGGGTCAGGTAGCAGCTCACGGCGCAGCCCAGGACGCGCGTGGGCCCGTCACAGAGCTCCGTTGGAGCAGCGGGACCAGATTCTCTCACTGTGTTGTCCCTGAACCCAGACACTTCTCAGTCCCCTGCCCGCCCCAGCACGCCCCAGCGCCCCGAATGCACCCTATCTTGCTTTATGAGCGCCGCAGGCAACCGGCCAAGCTCTCAGGGCCACAGGCTAGCAGGGCCGGGCAAAGGCTTTGGGGGGCCCCTGTCTTTTCAGCCGATCGTCCTGCTGCCGGCATCCACATCCGTGCCAGGGCTCCCGAGGGCTGGGGTGCAGGGGAGGCATACTCTGCACCTGACCCCAGAAGCAGCCCTCCACCGACAGACACGCAGGTGGACCGAGCCCAGCTCCCTCACCTTCGACGGGGACATCCGAGGGGCCTGCCCTGTCCCGAGGACCCAGCAGGGTTAAGTTCCGCGGCCTACAGTGCCCCTGGTGTCGTGCCCCTGGCTGGCTTCCCCGCATCCCTGCCCCGCCCCTTACTGCAGTCTCGGGTCAGCCCTCGGTGCTTAGACTTCAGGCCTTGTCTCAGGGCTGCTGCTTGGAGCGTCCAGACCGAGGCTCTGCCCAACTGCACAGGGCCCCAAAGGCTACAAAGTGCTTCTCTCACAGCCGTGCCCCGAGGGGACAGGGGTGCTCGGAGGGCAGGCCCCCACCAGCGCCAGCGCTCACCACTTGACCGCCAGGTTCTGCACCTCGCCGTTCTTGTCCTCCAGGAGGCCGAGCAGCATTGTCACCACCTTGCGCTCGCTGTCCTCGTCCAGCTGGATGGAGTCCTTCTGCAGCTCTGCCATCAGGTCGCTGGTGGCCATGAACCTGGGCAGGGAGGCAGAGGGTGGCTGAGCAGCTCCCGGGCCTGGTTTGGGTAGAGTCTGAGAGTTGCTCGGAGCAGCCCTGATGCACAGATCAAGGGCAGGCAGAAGACCCGGACCGTGGGCACGGGCGGGCTGGCACCCAGGCTGCCATGTGCCACACCCTGGCCACCGCGGTGGCCGAGGCTGGAGGGGCCATACTAGCCCTCCTGGCCCAGCAACTCTAAAGCCCTCAGTCAGGCGCCCTCAGCTCCTGCCTCTGCCATTTATGCGGATGTGAACATGTACAGGTCACGTCCCCTCCCTGAGCCTCGGTTTACCTGTCTGAAAATGGGGATGCAAACAGTACTGGCCCAGAGTGGCTGTGCAGAGGATAAAACAAAATGATGTACCTGACGTTCTTGGTGTGTAGTGAGCCAAGAGGCACCGCCATCATGATAATGACACCCTAGGGCATTCACAGCTCAACTGCCGGAACGGGTGTCAGAAGGTCTCGCACGAAGTCAGGTGTCAGCAAGAAGCCTCACCTCCAGACAGGTGGAGCGGGGGCCCCTGCCCACCCCGCCCCAGAGCAGTGGCCGTCCTGGCAGCCGCACCGGCAGCACCTGGTCCTTAGGCTGCTGGGCCCCAGCCCGAGTCTCAGCATAGGACACCTGAGCTGGGCCCAAGAATTCGCATTTCTAACAAGTTCCTGGCTGGTGCTGAGGCAGGGCCCGCACCCTGACAACTGCTGCCTCGGCTGGGCAGATGGGCCGCTGGCATATTTTAGAAGCCAACGCCCAGGGCTGACCCGCCGTGAAGGCCTCCTGACCCAGGGCGGCCGCTGGAGTCGATGGCTATCCAGCCAGAGTGAGCAGGCCAGAGCCGGATGCCCCGTGCCAGGTGTCTGGTTCTGCGGAGGGGCTAGGCTGGAAGGCCAAGGAGAGTGGGCTGCGGCATGGGGGGCCACAGAGCGCCCTTCCTGCCAGAATTGGGAGGGGGGGCAGTGTCTTAAATTGGCAGTCCTCAACTGTGCCTCCTTACAAGTGTTTGTTTTTTAAAGATTTATTTATGCACACAAGAGCTGGGGTACAGGCCAGAGGTGTGGGCGGGTAAGAGGGCTCACCAGAGACAGAGCAGGCAGACTGACTGAAACACACTGCTGAGGGGAGTAGCAGGCGAGGCAGGAGAGGTCTGCTGCGCCCTGTGGGTCCCCTTCCTGGCCGGCAGCAGGGATCGAACTCATGCTGCAGTGGCTGCAGAAGCCCCACAGTGCGGTGCTTAACCCCTTGCAGTACCAGGGAGGCCCTCCCTTACAAGTGTTTTTCGAAATTTGAATAACGGATCATATGAAAATTGGGAGAGCTGACGTGACCCTGCTGACTTCTGGGTTTTTTGAAAACAAAGTATTTGGATAACTGGGCGACATTCCCCAGGGACAACTGCAGCCAGGTCGTGCTGCCTCTTTAGGGGGGCTCCACCCATGCACCTCAGTCCCCACTGCACCTGTACTGGCTTCCATAGGCAACTGAGAACAGAGACCAGGAACAGGGCAGGACAGCAGCCCGGAGAGATGTGGTGAAGCTGGGACATGGGCGTGGTGCCCTCAAGAAAGCCTCCGGGTTTTGCTGGCCCACCAGTCACCTTGCCTTCTCGCCCAGACTCACTTTCCGACTGGAGCAAGTCAACCTAGCGCCCTAGCGCCCAGGCCTCCTGTGGCAAAATGAGCCCAGTGAGGATGCCAACCTCTTTGCAGGCCCAGACCTGCTGGCCGATGCCATGACACCCACAGCGCCGGTCCCTAGGCGGGCACCTGTTCATGTCAGAGCCGTTTGTTTGCAACAGCTGGGATTAGCCATAAGCTGCTGGGAGAGGGAGAAGGCTGGGCTGGAGGTGAGGATGGAGTGGCAGGGCTTACCGTGCCCACCTCTGGGTCTTGTCCTGCAGGAGAAGATCCAAGGTGAAGCAAGATGTTTGGACTTGAGCCGGGCCAAAGTAGGCACATGCATCCCTCGGTCTGCCAGCTGAGGAGACATTCTAAGAAGCTGGCGGGGTCTCTAAGCTGTGTTTGTGCCACAGACCATGGACACCCAAGTCAGCCTGGCAATCCAAGGGATCTGTTCCTTTGCCCCAAATGGACCTCCTACTCTCCTCTTTTTTTTCCATCCACTGAACTTCTATTCATCCATCAAGGGCCCAGCTAAAATGCCCACCCTGCCCTCTCCTCCACTCACACTCTCTAAGCACACTGTTCCCCTGATAGGATGTTCTTCAACACTCCATGCCCCTCCATCATGGCACTTGTCACACTGCTCCAAGAGTGGCTGTCAGTGCCTATGAACTCAGGTGCACAGCAAGTTCACCTCTAAGGCTTGAGAGCCACCAAAGAACAGGTCCAAAGAGGACCTGGGGGCAAGGTATGGACAAGAGGAGAGAGAGAGCGAAATCCTAAAAAGACTCAGAGACCAGTGCCTACATGGAAACCCCAACTCAAAACCCAGCTATTCTGAAATATGCCTCAACACTTCAGAGCTCCTTCAAGCACTCGGTTCTCTGACAAAGTCATATTATGTGTGTGTGGTGGCGGCAGTGAAGGTTGTACAGGAAAGGGTTGGATAAGAGTTTGAGCACTGAAAATGGGCTAAGTTATGGACTAAGTTATCACTTTATCTTGGGTGACCCTAAGCAACAGATTCTTGGCCAGGCCTCAGTTTTTCTATCTGTAAAATGGGAATTTTCTTTGCCCCACTTCGTAACATCCTTGGGAGGTTTTAATAAGACCAACAGATGTTACCAAGAGGCAGATGAGGAAACTAGGCTCAAAGAGGCTTCAGAAGCTGCCCAACGAGCTGGGAGGAGAAGCAGCTGACCAGACGTCTCTGGCTCATCTACCAATATTATTGTGTTTTCAAGAAATGATTTTGGAATTTCTGCAGCACCCCCACCCAGTTCAGCCTTGGAATGACCTTTATAGAGGCTGCCTGGAATCCCCATTTGTAATCACCTCCTGCCAGGGGCCAAAGGACACACACAGTCTCAGTTTCATTCCAGAGAAACCCTAGAGGTGACTGAGCTGAAACTCTCAGCCACGAGGGCGCCGTGACAGCTGGTTAGCGGGACTCAGTCCCTGGCATCCTGACTTTAAAAATAGATGCTACTCTCATAGGCTTGGGGTGGTTTTATGTGTTCTCAGGGCCCTCGCAGAGCAGGCTCAAGGCTTTCCCAGGCTCTAGCTGCAGGGAGACTGGACAGTGGGGCACACCTGGCCAGCCTCTGGCCCACTGTGTGACCTTGGGCAAGTCATTCACCTCTCCACTGTGCTGGAGAACAGGAAGAAGAATAGCGACCACCCTGGCTGGCGTGGACGTAATGAGATCCCATCAGAGGACACCAGTGGGAGACGAAAACATGTACTGAGCACCTACTGTGTACCAGAACAGACTCTGGGACTCAAATAGGAAGCATAGAGTCCCCGTGGCCCAGGAACTTTGGATCTCCCAGGGCTAAGAAGTGATGCAACAGGAGCCTGGGGCTGGAAGGGCTGTGGGAGTTCAGGGGCAGTGCCCATCCCAAGGAGGGGACAGCTGCCTAGGAGCTAGCCAGATGGAGGTGTGGGAGAGAGGGGGGCAAACCACCCCCAAGCAAAGACCCAGATTTCTGATACGCACAGAACCCTAACAGTGTCCACATCCCAAGCCTTTACCTGCTGCCAGCCTCTAACGGAAGCATTTCACAGATACGAACTCATTTCACCCTCTTAAGTGGTGTCTGATTATCCCGTTTTATAGAAACAGAAGTTGAGCCTCAGAGGGGCTAAGCAACTCATCCCAGTCGCACAGCAGTAAGTCAGAGGTGGGACCCGAACCCAGGACTGTGGCTGGGAAACTCTTCTGAGGCGGAAGCTCTTGAGGGGTGTTGAGGAACGGGTTTCAGGAGAAAGCAGGGATCAGGGCAGAGATCAGGGTCGAGGGCCTCCATCAGCTCACTGCAGTGGCTGGAATGGGAGTCCCCAGGCCTCGGCCCCTGGCTGGATGCCTGGCGGTGGACCTGGCGTCCTCGCCCTCCTAGCGCTGGCCCTGGGCCTGTTCCTGCCTCCTAATCTCACTTTCTCTGTGGAGCGTCCGTGACAGAACCATCGGGAGGTGGACATGGCAGTCTCTGCGGTCTCCTTGCATCTCAAAGGGTCCAGGATTTGCTAGGTGGCCTGGGGCCAGTCCTTTCCCCTCCTTGGGCCTCAGTTTCCCGTGAAGATGAGGGGGTTGGGCCACTGGTTTCCTCTATTCTTTTCTGTTGTGCTCCTTTGTGGCTTGGTGATGCGGAGGGAGAAGGAGAATGGGGGCGGCACGAAAACCTGTACCCCCATTCCCTCCTAACCTGCGCCAGCAAAGCCTCTGAGCTCACCCCCTCCCAGGTGGTGTCAGAGCACATCCGAAAGAGGAGGGGGGCGCGCCCCAGGGGATGGCTCCCTGAGGGGATGTAGGGGGTGGTCTGGTGGGGGAGTAGACAGGGGAGAAGAGGGTCCCTGGAAGGGTTTCCAGGGGTCGAGGAGCCGGGCCTGGGATCCAGGGCCGAGAGGCCGAAGCCCACGCTGTAGGGTGGCGTCTGGGCGCGGAGAGGCGGGAGGGGGCGCTGAGCATAAATGACGACGTAAGGATGCGAGGGCTGGAGAGGGACCTTGGAGCGGGCCCAGAGGCAGGGGCTGAAGTTTGCCAGGTGGGAGACCAGCGGGGATTGGAGTCCCAGGGCTGAGGAGTGGCGCTTCGGTGGCGATACTGAGGCAGGCGGGGTCTCGGAGCGGACCGGGCTCATGAGGGTGGGGGCCTGGCCGGAGCTGCGGGGTCCGGGGCGAATGGCCGGCGCTGGGGGGTGCGGCTGGGGGAGAAGGCCGGGTTCCCGGGAGACGCAGAGACGCGGGCCGGCCGCGGGGCGCACCTGAAGTCCTTGTCGCTGGACGTCATCTTCTCCAGAAGGCTGGAGATGTGGAAGGCTACGGTGCTCATGGTGGCTGCGCCGCGGGGCCGCCGGCCGGAGGAATATGGCGGCGCGCGCCCCCTCCCCCTCCGGGCGCCCGGCTGCGCTCAGCGGACAGAAATAGCTGCCCCCGCCCCGCCCCACCCCGCGCCGCGCCGCCCTGCCCTCCGCCACCTCTGCTTGCACACCCCCCGCGGACGGGGAGCTCACTACCTAACCCCCACCTCCTCTCTGCATTCCCGGGGGTCCCAGGCCCGCCGCTGGCGCGACCAGGACGGCGTGCGGGTTCGAGTCCCAGCCCTGGCAGGCCCTGCTGTGTGGGGAGGCCATCCCGAGCAGCAGCGTTCTCTTCGGAGCCATTGGCCAAACCAACGCCCTTCCACCCTCCGCCACCACCCTCCCCAGAGCCGCACTCAAGAGTCTGCCGGGTCACCGGACCCCCGCCGTCAGCAGCCCCCCATGCCATCAGGGCTTCCTTTGGGGGAGCTATTCAGCCGAGGCCCAGAGAGGCAAAGGGACTTGTTAGAATCGGGTCCCATCCCAGTCCCTTTGATGCCTTGGGCACCAGTCCTTCCCTGAAGAGAGCCTTAGTTCTGCAGACCTAACGGCAGGGTCAGGGTGGGAGGCTCTGCAGAGGGGAGGGAGACCCTCCAGAAGGCAGGCTGCTGCTGTCTGTGCAGAGCGAGGAAGTGGCTTTGGAGCTGATGCGCCCTGGGCCCTGGGCGCGGCTCCCTTCTAGGCCACCTCGTAACAGTGTGGTCGTAGGATAGTGACACGATCTCTCTGAACTCTGTTCTCTCACCTGTAGGTTAGGCATAAAAGAAATCTTTATTGCTTTTGGGGAGAATCCGATCAGAGACCATCCGATGATGGGTATTTTGTGCTGGCCTACACAGTTTTCTGCAGTTGGAAATTTTCTGTATCTGCATTTGAAATGTGATTAGCTTAACCAAGGAATGAGCTCTTAAGTTTGTTGACTTTTAATTACTTTTAATTAGCTTATAATTAAATTGCCCACCATGGCTAGTAGTTGCCACAGTGGGCAGTGCAGTTCTGGACACAGGGACACAGCAGGGGACTGCCCCTGTATTGCTTTCAGGAACAAAATGCTTTTCTCCCTCCTAAATGTTCAGAGGCCAGAAGGCAGTTTTGCTCCCTTTAGGAATCAGGAACCTCTGTTCCCTCCATCTAACCACCCTCGAGGACATTGTCCTCAACTGTTTGGTTGATGTCAGAACAGTGACATATTCGGGTTCCAGCCAGCAGAAGGAGGAGAGGAATGGAGGAGACTGTGTCTTCAGTCCCATACCATTGTGCTTCCAGCCCCATGCCATTGACCAGACTTAATCGTGTGGCTATAGCTGACCACAAAGGAGTCTGGGAAATTAGGTCTAATGGGAAGCCATAGGACATAGCAAAGATTTAGCTGCTTTACCTAGGGATGGATATCCTCAGGCTTTGTCACCAGGTGCCCTGGACCTGGCTCATGCCAACACACAGATGTGTACTGTGACATCATGACACCTGACTGGCACCAGCTCAATCTAGTCACCACTATAAGAAGTCACTTCCTGGAATTCCTTAGCGAGTTTCCAGGTCAGAGGCTCCCAACAGAGATGAGCCAGTTCCAAACATTTGGGTCTTGGGTCTCAAGATGCTCTCAAGAGCCTCCTTTTTAAAATCTTCTTCCTCTCTTCTTCTACTCTTCTTATTTATCATGAAAGTTAACACTTTATTTACAGAGATTGCCCAACACCTCCTAACAGACTGAATCCCCTTGCACAACAGAGAGCCCCTGCAGGGACAGCCAAGCCAGACAATACTTCACAGATTCATCCTTCACAGTCCCCACTGCACTTGCACCCAACGACCTCCAGCGTCAATTGCAAGTGCTGGTCAAACAAGGAGAAGTCCCTGTGCAGACTCTCTGGTAGGACAGGGCCATCTCTCAGATGCCATGGATGTGGGGCTGTTGACAGGGGAAATCCTTTATGACTTTCATTTTGGAAACTTTCAAACACACACACAAGCAGAAGGACAAGTACAGTCCCCACCTGGAATGACACAGCCCCGCTGTGATCAGCTGATCAGCGTTGGCCAGTCCTGCCCCCCCATCCCCCCTGAGTCCTTTAAAGCAAACCCCAGGGCCGGGGCCACTAGGTGCCCTGCAGCCTACCCCGCCAGCTAATGCCTTGCTCCTCCCCATTGCCTCGCCACCATCCGAGGAGAGAGCAATACTGCTCAGTGTCTAATGCTTCCTCCCAATTCAGAGGTCCCAGTTTGTGCCAAGAGGTCTATTTGCAATTATTTATAAGGAGAGAATTTATAAAGTTTCCAACCTCCTAGTTCTGGTAACCCCTTTTTAGCACCCCAAATCGCCTGTCCCAGGAAACCCCTCAGTCTCAGGCCAACCGGCACAGACTTGCAGGGGAGAGCCTGTGCTTGCACTCCTTGGAGTTACCTAGCTATAATTCCACTGATAAAGCATTCTGGAAATGACAGAGTTACAGAAATGGGGAGCAGGTCAGTGGCTGCCAGGATCAGGGTGCAGGAAGTGAGAGGGGCCGTGGGTTTGCTCTACAAGAGGGCCCGAGAGACCTGGTGATGGACGGCTCTGGGCTTTGACAGGTCTAAGTCCAGGGCCCAGTGGTGAGATTGCTCTGCAGGCTTTCAAGATGTTACCACTGGGGAAAACTGAGTAAAGAGGACATGAACCACTCTGCATTATTTCTTACAACTGCTTGTGATTATTTCCAATAAATAATATCTCCGATATATTATATCCCCCCCAAAAAAGTTTGTGTTATTAAAACAAGGTCTAACAAACAGTTTCCTCCAGAAACCAAAGGGACTATTTTCTGGACCTTTTTGTTCCCTTATGAGAGATGTTCCAGGATGCTCTGTATCTCTGCCCCCCAGCAGTTGTCATTGTGGGGCTTCTGGAGCCAGGGAGTCGCTGGTGGACACTTCAGGGCCTGCCAGCAGACCCGTGGTGGAGCTGTGCAGGCATTCCCATCGACAGCCCGGGGTGCCCACTTTAACCAGAAAAAGAAAAAAGAAAAAAAAAAATCCACTTTGAACTGGTAGGATGTTTGAAATATTATGTGTCTGTTAAAAAAAGTTTTAAAGTCACATACTAGGTCTGAATCCCTCACTTTGCACTTGGCAGAATGAACTAGGTGGGCCTTTCCCCTCGCCGCCCCTAGAGCTGGGGTTGACCGTCCCCTCTCAGCCCTTACTCGCTCTTCCAAGTGGGCGTGGAGCCCTGGGTCTGAGAGTGGGGGGGGGGGCTCTCGGGATCCCAGGCCAGCGCCCACCTTCAGCTCCAGTAGTTTGCCATCATGTCCATTTTACAGATGAAACACCTGAGGCCTAGCGGCTCAGGGAGAGCCGGCCTTAATCTAGATTTAGGGATATTTTAATCTCCATCTTAATTAGCATCAGTAACAGCTTTTGTTTGTCAAAGACTGGAATTGTGGAGATTCCAATCTAAGCCAGAGGCCAGCTCTTCAGACGTGGGTTTTTGTGGCCCCAGAAGGCCAGGTGGGGCTCTCCACACAGGAGGAACAAAAGTCCTGACTTTAAAGTCCGGGAAACCTGGGCTCAGCTCCCCCCTTGTTACTTCCCCTGGTCCTCTCTTAGGAAACAAGGACATGCCTCCCTGAGTCAGAGGTTCACGTGACAAATGTCTGAGATCACCATGGCAGGCCCCGCCTCACACACACGTCCCTGTGGTTACTCAGCGGCAGTATGTGGAGAGTGGGTGCTTGTGCTCGTAGTAGGTCTACGGCCTTTCCCCCCACCCCTCCCTACACCCCCAGGGTGTGTTCTCAGGCCCCAGAAGTCGCTGGGAGCCTCAGGGAGCCCAGGCCAGACGGTCCCAGCACCGCTCCCACACCTCACACAGACACGCTCCCCGGGCACAGGCTGGCCTTCCTCGTCCTGGCTGCTGTTTTCCTGGCTGGGGAGACTGAGGCTGAGCTGTCTGTTGTCTGCAGGGAGCATGTGCCTGCTGAGTCAGAGGGCCCAGCTGGCTGCTCTGGAATGCAGGGAAGCCGGGGAAGCTGAGGCCGCTGAGCTGCTGAGCTGGCTGGGGGCTGTCAGCTGTGCCCACAGGGCTGGGAGGCTGTCTCCGGAGGTCACCTCAGGGGAGGCCAAGCCGGGGCCTTCCCAACGCCTCTGGCAGCTCTGCCCACTGTACAGGGACAGGAAGTGCGCCACGGGTGCTGCACACACGCACACACAGGAGCTGCAGGAGGCAGCCTCCCATCTGCAGGGGGAGCAGACTCAGGGAGTGGTACCAGCAGCCACTGATGGTTGTTTCATTTTGAGCAGTTTTGTTTTGTTAGCTATATTTGTGCCAGTCGTTGAAGATTTGAAGCACTGGTGGCTCTTCGACTTGAGCTGGCATCAGGTTCACCTGGGGCAACTTATTAAAATACAGTGCCCCCCGCCCCACCATGCTGGACCGGGATGAGACCTGAGGGTTTGCATTTCTGAAGGGTGGCCAGGAGGTGATGTGGGGTTGGTCCAGGGAGCATAGTTTGAAAACACTCCTTAGTTCAACTTCCTTTTCCTCGCTTGATAGTCTTCCTAATGTTCTTACCTACCTCCGGGGATGGTGAACTCACTGCCTCCTTCTTTTTACAAAGTACTTACTAGGAAGATACAGATTGTGCCCACACTTGTGTTGAGCTGGAAACTGTAGGCTGGGCCTTGTGGCCTCTTCCTTCTGCCTTTCAGTGGTCTCGTCAGAAAGGAGCAATTGGGGTGCATCCCTGGTGGCCTGAGGCTTGTCTCAGCGCTACCATTGAGGCAGCCTGAGTTCCATCTCCGGCCAGGGAGGTGACCCACAAGGCACAGCAGAGTTCTCCTGTCTCCCCGCCGCCCCCCTCTGCAGTGTATTTCACTCAATCTGCCTGTCCTGCTCCCTGCTCTGCCTCTGGTGGAGCCTCTCACTCCCCTCCCCCATACCTCAGTTCCTACCTTCCAGTTCTTCTATGCAAAAATAAATAAAAATCTTTAGGAAAAAGAGAAAGGAGTAATTGGAGGGAGAGAAATTTGCAATTGGATGGAGGCTCTCCCTCTGCCCCACAGTCCATCAGCTACCAGGTCCAGCCTGTTCTACCCTCTAAATCAGCGCCATCCTGTAGAAACATATTGTGAGCTGTATAGAAACCAAGTACATAACAAAATCAAAAATTTCCCAGCAGCCACTTTAAAAATAACAAAAAGGAGCAGGTGGAACTAATTCTAATAATATTTTGTTGGGGCCTCCCTAGTGGCGCAGTGGGTTAAGCATCGCACTATGAAGCAAATCGCAGTCACTGTAGCGTAAGTTAGATCCCTGCCACCTGCCGGGGAGGGACCCACATGGCGCAGCAGACCTCTCCTGCCTCGCCCACTGCTCCCCTCAGCAGTGTGTTTCAGTAGATCCATCTGTTCTGCTCCCCACTCTCTCTGGTGGATCCTCTACCTCCCCCACATCTCTGGCCTGTACCCCAGCTCTTGTATGCATAAATAAATAAATCTTTAAAAACTATATATATATTTTGTTATATTCATATGTTAACCCAAAATATCCAGAATAATATTATTTTAACAAGTACTCCTTAAAAAAAAATCAATGAGGGGCCTCCCTGGTGGCGCAGTGGGTTAAGCGGCACACTATGAAACAAACCGCAGCCACTGCAGTACAAGTTCGATCCCTGCTGCCGGCCAGGGAGGGGACCCACATGGTGCGGCAGACCTCTCCTGCTGTGCCCGCTGCTGACCTCGGCAGTGTACTTCCGTTGATCTGCCTGTTCTGCTCCCTGCTCTCTGTGGTGAATCCTCTCACCCCCCCACACCTCTGGCCTGTACCCCAGTGCTTGTATGCATAAGTAAATAAATCTTTAAAAAAAAAAATCAATGAGCTGTTGGACTGCTGTATAGTATTTTAAATATATATATGTCAAGTTTTGGAAATCCGGTGTGTATTTCACACGCTAGTGAGTCTGACTGGTCACACCTTAAGGCTGCGTAACCCCTGGGGGTGGTTGCCACTGTTTTGGGCAGTGCAGCGGCCCTGACCCTAGGCTTCTGGCCCCGGCCTTGGTCGCCCCCACACTCTCCCGTCTCACTGAGGCAGGCACACACCCTCACGTGGCAGCGCCTCCCAGCTCCGCACCTGTGGTCCCCTCTGTGCCCGCAATTCCTGGCCCTCCCTTTCCAGGGAGCACCGGCTAGGGGTCAGACGCATCCCAACCTGTGGAGCGCCGGCTAGGGGTCAGACGCATCCCAAATCCTGGGGCAGACAAGACACAGGCACAGTCACCACCAGAACCTACGTAGGATGACAGCGTTGGATGGTCACCATGGAGAGGCCCCTCGGACAAGGTGACGTGTGAGGGGAGAGACCGCACAAGTTGGGAGGAAGTCAGATGTGCGGGAAAAGCAATCTAGGCAGAGGAACAGCCAGCGCGGAGCCCTGAAGACTTGGCGTGTTGGGGCATGTTCCAGTGTGACTGGGGCAGCCTGAGAAAGTCAACAAAATTAGGGTCAGAGAGAGCCCGCGGGTGCAGATGGGGCAGGCCATGTAAGAACTTGGGGTTAGCCCTGAGTGAGGGGGTGCCTGGGGACAGTGTGAATAGGTGATGGACATGAGTTGGATTTTTTTTTAACAAGAAAACTTGACTTGAAGAGAGAACTATCTAGCATTCATTTCTTTTAGAGTAATTTATCCCTACTTAAAGACAGACTGCCCTACGCGTAACAGCTACGTACCAAAAAGTTATAAAATTGTCCTTGGCTTTACAATGATAAATGAAAAACATTAAAATTCTCCGATCGAACAAGAATTTTTGTGTTGTTCTTTTTTGGCTAAACATTGAGAGCAAAATAACTTACCGGAGTGTAAAGATAAGAGCTGAGTGATCAGGGCACTAATGGAAAAAGGGGGTGTTTTCACAGACCAGTATTCTTCCCCAGCCCATCTCCATTTGATGTTGACCAAAACATACCACTGGCCATTTAGTTAAAAAAAATGCAATATGCATGTGCGCATACACCAGTTACTTTATGTACAATAAGGGAATGGGGAAGGGAAAACAAAAGAACAGAGAAAACCATACTGTAGTAGTCAGGATGTGGTGGAACCAAGTTGCGGTTTTCTGAGGATGTCTTCTTGGTCTGGAGGAACAGAGTTCTGGAGTGAAGTAGCGGGTTCCCTTTTCACAGACGCCTCCTCTCTGCCGGAACACATCAGCTGTGCCTCCATCCTCCACTCCCAGCGGTGCAGGGGTCTGTGTCATGGACGGGTTGCCCGTCAAATCGGAATCCGATCTGCCTCATGGACAAACTGTGTCATTCCGTGGGCTTTCTTAGTCTCCTGGGTGGTGTGTGCCTCAGACTGCCCCACAGGCCCAGCCTGACCCGCCTCCTTCAGATTAATACGACCGTTGTTCTCGGTCTGGACTCCTACCCGCCTAGGGCTTTTCGTCGGCCACGGCGAGTGCCCGAGTCTCCTCAGCTGCCGCTTCACACAAGAGGTACCAGGTTTGCACCCAACGACCGGGAGCAGCAGAAGATGAGTTGGGCTTTAACGGGAGTCCTCTGGCTGCCACGACAACCAGAACAGACGACTGGCTGAGGGCAGGGACAGGCAGGTGAGCGAGGTGGAAGGGGTGTGTTCAACACGTGCAGCTGGGCCAGACACATGGAAGAGAGAGCAGAGTCTGGGTGGTTCTTGGAGTTTGGCCCGAGTTTAGGCTCCGGTCATCCTCCTGAGGCCCCGCACTTCTCTGGGCCTTGCCCTGATGGGACCTACCACAGCCGGTGTCCCTAGGTCCGGACAGTGCAGGACTTATGTGGTCCGGCGTCCAGGGCGTTGGTGCACAGGTGAGAGGCAGAGGCAGGCCCAGCTGCGTTTGTTCCTCCCTCAGCTGTGACAGTCTGTCCCTACCCACTGGGGTCTGTTTCCCATCTGCACAAGGCAGTGAATTCACCCAGTTTCCTCACCCGAGAGGGCACTGCCAGTCCCTATCACCTGTGCCGGGCCAACCTCACCCACCTGGGAGCTTCGGCAGGTTGGGCCACATGGCTGGGCCCTGAGTCAGCATCTCCCAAGGGGGTGGAGGGGAGGACACACCCCGCCCACCTCCGTCCTCCCCAGAGCTTGGCACAGCTGAGGATGGTACTGTGGCCACTGCCCCCCACGTCACTGTGCCCTGGGGCAAGAGCCCATGGCCATGGCATTGGGGTGGGATGAGGCTGGCCCCACTCTGAGTGTCACGGGGAAGAGGCTACTCAGGCAGGAAGGCCTGGGGCTGATAGCAGGGCAGGAAGCAGAGCAATGCGATGAGTGAGCGTGAGTGGGGCCCCAGCGACGTCACAGCCCGCCCTCCCCTGTCTCGGGGGCGCGGCCTCTCCCTGGCTTTCTTCCCTGCCTGGCCCGGAGTCAGCAGTTCACACAGGCTCGCCTCACCGCCCAGAAGCTTTCAGGACCACAGGTAACAGGACTCAGGCTGGGTGAGGGGCGGGGTGGGGTTGACTTTTAAGAGAATCCAAAGGGGAACCAGCTCCTTAGCAGGCCTAGCACCTCGAGGCCCCTAGGGGACCTGGATCTGAGCCCCTCGGTATCCATCTCCGACATCAGGGAGGACGACAGGTGTTCCCCTCCCTGGGGGCCCTTACGGGGCTTCAGCCTGCCCACGTCTGATCATCGCGGGTGACCGCCTTCCAGTGCTGTGGCTAACTCACTGTGAGCCCTTCAGGAAGCCCCTTCACATCTCTGAGCCTCACTTTCCACATTTGTGAAGTGAAGGGCCTGACTAAGTCTTGGGAGGTTGAGGGCATTTCCCCCCAACGTCCCAGTGTCTGTGCTTTGAGTGAAGGTCAATTGTTGTGTGACCTTCAGAAGTGTCCTGGGCTGAGCCCTGGAAGAGCCTCTGTGCCAGCCGTCTCTTCTGCCCTAGGCTTGAAGCACCTATGGGGAAATAGGCTGAACGTGGGAAGTGGGGTCCTGGGGAAGCGGGACCCTGAGGCCTGTCGGCGTTCCCCAGATGGAGTGGCCCGAGGAGGCCCCTGGCCTGACATCGCCCTCCCCAGCGCCATCCTGAGTCCAAGGAGCCACCCCACTCCTTGGAGGTGGCCTGCAGGCCAGTCCCTTTTTCTTTGTAGGGGGACAGGAAAGATGATCGTGGCTGAGCTTATTCTTTTATTCTGTGTTGTTTAGAAACTGCCAAATAAGTTCAGAACACTCATGAGGGAACCGGAAGTGTGTGTTACAGGGCATTGTGGTGAAAGAAATGTGGGGATTCCTGTTTGGGGTCCCAACCAGGCAGGTCTATAAATAAGGAGGCCTCCCCGTCGTGGCCCTGATGGTTCTAGAACTCAGGCAGGTGCAGCCCTCTAAATTACGAGGGTGCCTGCGCTCTGCAGAACTCACCAGCCTCCTTCCGAGGGAGGTGTCGGTCTTGGCCTCGCACCAGGGACCACACTGGGCATCGCCCTGGCAAGAGCCTCACTCGATTTCACAACCCTCTGTAGGACGCCCTTTTTCTTTCCTTTTAAATAATGGCTTTGCTGAAATCTCGCTCACAGGCCATCAACTCATCTTTTGAAAGTGCACAGTTTCGGGGTTTTTATCATCTCTGCAATTGTGTAGCCATCGCCACTAATTTAGAACTTTTGTTATCGCCCCAAAGAAACCCTCATTTAGCGGGGTGGCAGTCACCCCTCGTATCCCCTGGCCACCTTTAACCTGCTTTCTGTTTCTATGGATTTGCTGACTGTAGACATTTCAGAGCAGCAGAATCATGTGGTAGCTGATCCTTTCCGACCGGCTTCTCTCACTTGGCAGAGTGTTTTCCGGGCTCATCCGCGTGTAGCGGGCGTCAGCACTTTGTTCCTTTTTGTGGCTGAGTGATATTCCATTGTATGAGCCCATCACGTGTCATGTGTCCCTTCATCAGTCGGTAGACACTGACTGTTTTCACTTTGGGGCTGTTACGAATATCGCCGCTGTGAACGTTCACACAACAAGTCTCTGTGGACACAGGGGTTTTCAGGTCTCTGGAGTATAAGCGATGTGTGGAATTGCTGGGTCATACCGCGAATCTATATTTCACATTCTGCAGAGTCACCGAACTGTTTCCCAGAAAGGCCGCGCCATTTTGCAGTCGGGCTCACCATGTTTCCCACATCCTTGTCAACACTTGTTTTCGTCTGTGTGGCTGCTTCAGTGGGTGTGAGCTGTCTCTCACTGTGGCTCTGATTTGCATTTCCCTGATGACTAATGGTGTTGGCTTCTTGCCCTGTGCCCAGGGCCATCTACATGCCTGCTCAGAAGTGTCTGCGCAAACTCCTCGACCACACTGGGCTGTCATGTCAGCGCTGGGCTGTGGGCTGGCCTGTTTGCCCGGGGCAGGCTTCTGAGGCTCCAGGAAGGATGTGACTTACTGGGGTCGTCAGTCCTCGAAGGGTGGAGGTGGCCGCGGAAGCCAGGTCTGCCTGACCCTCCACAGCCAGCAGACTCTGCCCTCGCACTGCAAGCGCCACGGAGGGGTTTTGTTGTTGCCACTGTGTGTGCGTTTGTGTGTGTGTGAGAGACAGAGAGACAGAGATAGAGACAGAGATAGAGACAGAGACAGAGACAGAGAGACAGAGACAGAGACAGAGACAGAGACAGAGACAGAAACAGAGAGATTGAGCTGAGACCGGAGCCTGGATGGACATCAGGCTGCACTTCCATCTAGGAGAGTCCCATGCAGGGAGGGAAAACTTTTCAAGAGTTTTTTTGCTTCTTCCTATTAAGCATTTGGGCCTCAAAAGAGTTTGTTGGGGGGGTACACACCCCTATTTTTTCTTTTTAAAAAAAGATTTATTTATGCACACAAGAACTAGGGTATAGGCCAGAGGTGTGGGGAGTGAAAGGATTCACTAGAGACAGAGTGGGGAGCAGAACAGGCAGATCCACTGAAACACACTGCTGAGGGGAGCAGCAGGAGGCAGGAGAGGTCTGCTGCGCCATGTGGGTCAGCTCCCAGGTGGGGACTGAACCCGTGCTGCAGTGACTGCATATGTTTCATAATGCTGAGACTTAACCTCTGTGCCACCGGGAAGGCCCTAGAAGTTATTCTAGATTTTGACGCTGTTGGCCCAGGAGGCTTTGAGTGCATGAGAGATGCAGCATCTTCCTCGCCACTCAGTGTGCACATCTCAACTCTCCCAGTCAGGGCCCCCAAGGATGCTCTTGAATGTGGCATTGCTAACGTTTCCAACATCTCTTCCTTCTTTCGATATTGGCTGTTGCCTTTTGCAAATGGGAAGTTGCTGAACTGATTCATATTCTTCAATGAGGACACTGCCTGGTCTCTGTCAAGCAGTTTGTGGGTTTTCTTACGCAGAAGGAAAGGTAGCCTTCAATTTCAGTTTTTGCCCTTTTGTGCAAATGTAAAAAGTTGTCTTCTTGAGGAAGAGGTTTACACTGTGACTTGCCTACTTTTTTCCTCTTCCTGCTTGCCTTTCACGATAAGCACCCCACCTCTCCCCTGCTTTCCCACCCCCTCCTCCTCCCCTTTACCTCTTCACCCCATCCCCTCCCCGTGGGAGGAGAACTTGCTCTCCACCACTGTGCTTTCTGCTCCTCCAAACCAATAAGGTTTTCTGTGGTCATACATTTTGGTTGTGCACTCTTCTCAAGTAAAAAGCTTTAGACATCCCCCCCCACACATACATATTTCTAGATTTAGAAATGACACACGAGTACTGTGACTACTAGCTAATGCCTCGAGGCCCAGTATGCACTTGGAGTACATTTCAGCACCCACGGTTGTGGTGGGAATCCACCAGCTTTCAAAGCATTTTTGTCTTATAGTTTCACTGAGCAATCTGGTGTGTGAGGTTCATTCCGTGTGTTCCATGCAGAACGTGCTGGGGACAGACTAGAACTCCGAGCAGCTGGCAGGCAGCCTGCACTTCCCTGCTGTGGCTGGTGCTTGCTTGGTTATAGTTATTTACCTCCAGATTTCCCGTGAAGTGCCCCATTTGAAGCCACTTGTCCACACTCAGGGACCACCTCAGTAAAGCTGTGTCACTTGGTCCTCAGACCCACCCATGCCTGTGCCACAGCACCCCAACCTATAGTGATAGTCTGAATGTGGAAAACCAGAAGAGGTCGCCAAAAACAGATGGGTGTATTGTAGGGGCTCCCCACTGGCATCTGGGGAATCGCTCAGTGGCCAAGACACTGGGTGTGTCACATGGACAGAGGGTGCACATCAGGGTTGAACCACATCCTAGTAAGTTTTTTTAGTTAAAAATGAAGTAGAAGTAACAGAACTAGTATTTTCCTCCTGTACTTTGGAGACTGTTATTTAAGAGGCAAATAGGCTCTGAACTAAGGACATCTAAGCCAAGCCCTGGATTCCTCACCTGCCGCCCAAAGCTGCCATTGTTTTTAGAAAACTCCTTTATATATATTGCACTGGTATCTGCCAGTCACCTAGAGGTGACTCCCTCTAGGCTCACAACTCCACCCAGTGCCCCTGTCCTGAACAACCTCTGCCAATGGTCTTGGGTGTGGTTTCTGTGCCCCCCATAGCCTGTGGATTTTAAACAAGGATTGAAACCAGCATGGGAGATGGTGGCTTTTGAGTCACCTTCTTTAATGTAGTGTCTGTGCTTCTGTTAATATGACCTAAGACTGTTAGCTTTGCTTTATAGTTGTATCATTTTATTCACTCAATTTGCACTTTAACAAACATTAGCTGTGGGGCCTCCCTGGTGGCGTAGTGGGTTAAGCAACGCACTATGAAGCAAACCGCAACCACTGCAGCACGAGTTCGATCCCTGCTGCCGGCCAGGGAGGGGACCCACATGGTGCGGCAGA
>JAGFMF010011663.1:6233005-6288678 GCA_019455555.1 Galemys pyrenaicus | reverse complement strand
CTCTCTGTGGTGAATCCTCTCACCCCCCACACCTCTGGCCTGTACCCCAGTGCTTGTATGCATAAATAAATAAATCTTTAAAAAAAAAAAAAAAACATTAGCTGTGCATGTACCATGTAGCCACTTGTGTTACCATTTGCTTATCTTTCAGGGTGGCTTTTAGCAACTAGATCTTTCTGTGTGAATACCCACCAAGCTGCACCCTCCCTTCCTCTTTCTGCAGACTTGATTTTATCAGTCCCAACTAAAGGACTTTGGTTACAAGGGACAGAAACCAGCTCAGACTACCACAAAGGACCTTCTTGGGAGGATATGGAATCCCACAGAACAGAGGGAAGTTCTGACAAGCCAGACTGCAGGGCAGAGCCAGGGGCAGACAGGGAGGTCTCTTCAGGGTTCTGCCCCAGACCTGACCAGCCACAGTGGATATGTTAGGGGGAAAGGTCGTCCTGAATGGATTACACAGATGGGTGTGTGGACTCCAACCCCCACTCCAGACCACCAGTGTTCCAAAACCACAAATCCAATAAAATAATTATTGAAGAGTGGATCACTGGGACCTGAGGGTGGAGCTGAGCAGCCAGGCTGGCTATAAAACCAGAGAGGTGAGCCTTGGGCTCTTTTGGAGCCATCTCACTTGACTCGGAGCCAGCTCTCAACGCGCCATTGCTTAGAAGATCTGGTAAAATATTTACGGATTTATATCCCTCTCTTTCCCTTAGTATTATTACTATTTCATTCCCCTTCTTTTGTAAAATAAAACCTATTAATAACTTTTGTCACGGGTACCTAAAGTTAAAACTTATTATAAAAGTCTTCTGAGCACGCGGGTGGAGGACCCAGTAAGGGAAACCCATTTTATATTAGGGTTGCCCTGTAACAGTTATAGGATTTTTTATGTCACTCACGTCACAAATCGGGTTCCAGGAGCCCTCTGCAGGGCAGAAGCACCACCCTGGCGCGCTGTCCCTTTGTGCTGGGCTTGCGCCTGCACACTGGGTGAGTGTGGTATTGGCTGAGATAATGAGCGTATTATATTCATTTCAGTGCACAGCGTAGGGATTCAGTATTTACACCTCTTACAAAACAACCGCTGAGTCTAGTTAACATCCCATGATCTTTGAGTTTAACATTTTAAAAATTCGATTTCTCCTTTCTCTTAGCAAAAATGTGGGTAGAGGCGGGATAGGCAGGGACGTTAAATGGGGGAGCGGGTATAGGGGTAACCGGACCACTGAAAGAACAGATCCCCGGAAGGTCAGGTCAGAAGGGGGGCAGTCTGGAGGCCCGGAACCCCTGTGTGACCCCGGCCTCCTCAGCAGCGCCAGCCCCTCGAGGGCTGAAGAACTGCCAGGACGTGCCCTGGCTGTGAGCGCGCTCGCTCAGCTCAGCTCAGCTCAGGGCTCCGTCCAGGCCAGACAGACGCTAGGGCAGCACTAGTTGCGTCAAGCTCCCCTGACTGCCTGCGCTTCTTTCCTGGTGCTAATCACAGGGCCCAGGCCAGAGCCGCGGGCCTCACCCCCTCTGCCTTCCAGCCTGGACCGAGCAGCGCCCCTCACCGCCTACTAGCTCTGTGGCGCACACGGCTTGGCTCTCTGTGAGCGCTCCCTTACCTCTCCCTGGCGCAGGCAGCGCGCCCTGTAGCACCGGGCTGGGCACTGCGCAGGTGCACGTGCGGCACTCGGTCACGGCCTGGCCTGGCCGAGAGAGCGCTCAGTTACTGGCATCTTTGCCGTCGTCTCCATCACCACCACCAACTCCACCATCATTTTTGCTTTCTGCCAGGTCCTGCGTGGGTACAGGTGGCACAGAGAAGAGTCAGCCTCTGCCCGACCGTGGCGGTGCTCACATCTAGTGGGGCGGGCACGCCCTGGTGCGTCAGACCCAGCTGAGCCCTGGCAGAGAGCTCGGGGAGCAGCAGCTCCCGGAGTCCAGAGCGGCAGGCCGTCCTCAGGGACCAGCCTGGTGCAGGGCAGCATGACAGGCTCCAAGATAGGGGGTACGGGGGAGGTGCCCTCTGGGCCGCTCCCAAATCCTGTTCGTCAGAACTGCTTCCTTCCAGCTGCTTCCCAGGTGGGCCAGGGCCCGTTGTCCCTGAGCTTTCGCCTGCAGTCCCTCTGGCCCTCTCAACTCCCAGTATCTTCTCCTTCAAGGACTTCCCCTGATGGACTCTGGCCTCTTTTTATTTTTTTTTTAAAGATTTTATTTACGCACACAAGAGCTGGGGTACAGGCCAGAGTCCAGGGAGGTGAGAGGAGTCACCAGAGACAGCCGGGAACAGAACAGGCAGACCAATTGAAGCACACCACTGAGGGGAGCAGCGGGTGAGGCAGGAGAGGTCTGCAGGGCCATGTGGGTCCCCTCCCTGGCCGGCAGCAGGGATCGAACTCGTGCTGCAGTGGCTGCAGTTTGCTTCATAGTGCGGTGCTTAACCCACTGCGCCACCAGGGAGGCCCGACTCTGGCCTCATTTAGCCCCTAATCCTGCAACCCCAGGTCCACCTCAAAATTCCTTGAGGACAGAATTATCACTGTGCCCTCAGCTCTAGCACACGGTAGGTGCTCACTTAACATGTGACTGTAGGAAGGGGAAGGCGTATGGGTCAGAGACTGGTGAGTCCCCTCCTCTCAGAACTGAAGCCTGAGGGTTGGGAGAAGAAATTGGACAGGCCAGAATGAAGCTTGCACGGTGTGGCTGAGCTGCCATAAGAGAGACCAAAATGCAGGCTCGTGTTAGGAAGTAGCTATTCCCTGTGCAGGGCGCTGGCCAGAGGCAGGTCCTGGCAGGCAGGCGGCCTTAGGAGTCTACTTTTTGGGGCGGCCCTGGGAGTCAGCTCTTGGGGTGACGGCTCCTTAGGCCCAAAGCTCAGTCATTTCCTGGGCTGGGCTGGTGGCTCAGTTTGCACGACTGAGATTGCGTCACACTCCACATCAGAAGCAAAAGGCAAGCAGAAGTTGCTGTACTGAGAGCTGAAACCCGATTCTACTACCTGCGAAAGGCTACTTGTTAAAATCTTTAGGAGTTTTGGGTGCCATTTTGGAAACACAACCATTATTAAATTAAATTATATAAACATGCTTTTAAATATGTTAAAAGCAAAGTAACTGCTAACAGCTCATAGTGAAAAAAACAAATGACCCAGCTTCAAAATGGACAAAGATGTCTTTCCAAGAAAAGTAGAGGAAGAGGCGTAACATCACTGGCCATCAGTGGTCCCAAAACCAAAACCAGGAGGAGCTATCACCTCACACCTGCCTGCGAGAACACAGGACAAGAGATAAGAAAGGCTGGCGAGGATGTGGAGGAACAAGAGTTCTTGTGAACAGTTGGGATTGCCCACTTGTTCAATTACTATGGAAAACAGTATGATATTACTTAAAAAATATTAAACTAGAGCTACCATATGATTTAATGATCCTACTTCTCAGATTACATTAAGGGATACAAAAACACTAACTCAAAAAGGTACCTGCATACCCACTTTCATTGCCTCCTCAGTGCCGCCAAGATAGAGAAATAACTGTATCCATCAGTGGGTGACTGGGTAAAGCAGCTGTGAGCTACAATGGAATGAATATTATTCAGCGGTGAAAAGTAAGGAAATCCTACTATGGTGGCAACATGAATGGAACTTGAAGGCAGTGTGCTCAGCAAAATAAGAGAAAGCAAAAGGCAAATTCTATGTTCTCACTTGCATGTGGAATCCTAAAAAATCAACAACCAAACTCTTAGAAAAGGAGATCAGATTTGAGGTAGGGGTTGGGGGAAGGAAGAATTGGAAGGGATCCTCATATTCCAAGGCTGACATTTTGGTGTGCATCAGCTAGAATATGGGCCCTGGAGTCCTTCTCATGCAGGTCACTTGCTTTGCATTTTTAATATTTTAGCAGTATAAAAAAGGGCAAAGAGTCAGGTGACCACATGTAGGTTCCAGGGATGCTGGGAATGTAGTCTTGAACTGGGCACATGTACCCAGCTAAAATCAAGGTCTCATGGGGTAGCCCCACTGAGACAACCATGTATTTTCCCCAGGAGAGAGCACCAGCTCACTGAAAAAAGACATTTGGACTTTCTAAGGTCACAGTCATGGCCTCGGGTGAAGACACTCATCCAGTCATTTTTTTTTTTTAAAGATTTATTTATTTATACATACAAGCACTGGGGTACAGGTCAGAGGCGTGGGGGGGTGAGAGGATTCACCACAGAGAGCAGGGAGCAGAACAGGCAGATCAACGGAAGTACACTGCTGAGGGGAGCAGCGGGCACAGCAGGAGAGGTCTGCCGTGCCATGTGGGTCCCCTCCCCAGCCGGCAGCAGGGATCGAACTTGTGCTGCAGTGGCTGCGGTTTGCTTCATAGTGCGTTGCTTAACCCACTGCACCACCAGGGAGGCCCATCCAGTCACTTTTGATCCTTCTTGGAATTTCGGGGAAGCAGAGTCTGGTGTTAGAAGGGACAGACTCCCTCCAACGGCTCTGTCTCAGAAGCCTGCTTTTGCAACTTCTGCCCAGGTCTCTGTAATCCTGACGGGCACTGCTGGGGGGCCTGGCTCCACCTTGGAGCAGTTCTCTGGCCCAGGCCAACATTTTGGGGTACACCAACTAGAATATTGGCCCTGGAGCCCTAACTCATGCAGGTTGCTTTGTCTCTTTGAGCCTCAGTCTCCCATTCTATAAAATGGGGAAAATAAAACTTATCTTGCAGGGTTTTTTTGGGAATTAAATGAGACAATCTTTGAGGACATTTTGTCATCTAAAAACTATAGTTCGACATGATGAGTCATTAAACCCTATTCCTACCTGACTGGTTTGTGGTGAGACTCAGATGTCCTTATGGACACACAAGCCCTTTGTAATAAGTACTCTACTGATGTAAGGGAACATATTACATTTTTAAGCATATTACATACTGCTTTTTATAACAAAAGCAATACTGTTGAAATATTAAAAATGCAAAACAAAAATATCCAGAATGCTACCTCCTAGATAACCACCGTTTATATTTTCATATAGCTCCAACACTCTGTAACTCAAGGTCATATTTATTTATTTAGACCCCACTTACATCCTCCAACTTTCCAACAAAATTATTTTGATACAAGTCCAGACATCATATAATTTTATCAAAAACATTTCAATATTTATCTTTAAGGATACATTAAATAAATATAACTTTAATATAACTGTTGGACCTAAAAAAGAAATACTCTGGTGAAGGGTGTTGATGATGGGGGGAGTTATGCAAGTTTGGGGGGTGGGTATACATGAGGACTCTCTCTACCTTCTGCTCAATTTTCCTATGAACCTAAAACTGTTCTAAAAACGAAAGTCTATTTTTAAGAAATGAATACGTTTTCAGCATTATCATAAGCATAATCATTGTTGAAACATTCCTAAATGTGTGTTTCTTCTTTTGTCAGTTGTTTTTCTTGTACCTTTGAATATTGGGTGTTTATCATTTTCTTATTTGTTTTTCAGGTTCTTTATATATTAAGGCTATTCACTAAGGTGATATTTATTAGTATTATTATTTCTCTAAGGTAGGCCATGGAAACTTCAGGACCGTCTTCCCAGACTCAAGACCAGAGTGGAATCCATGGAGAAGCAGAAGATATAAACCGTACGTGTGCTTCCTGACCTTCCGGGTGGAACCATGTGGGAGGTAGACACCAGCAATGGGTAACAGAAGAGACTGATCAGCTCCTGCAGCTCAGTGGCCCAACGATGGGCTCAATGGGCCATAGTTGAAAACTCTAGGGAAGTGGTGATTTTATACTACAGGCACACGCACACTCATGTGCTTGGTCCACTCTATTTCCCAGCACTTTCTAGCTGTGGGGAACTTAATAGCTTTCCAAAGCTTATAAAGTTTCTGGGTCTGGCACTGGGGGAGTCCCCAGAAGGTGGGAAAGGTTCTATATGACCCCAGAATAGGAGATGGAAAGGTTAAGGGTGATCAGATTCTCCCTGTCCTGTAATGTACAGAAAATCCTAAATTGGCGACCACTCTAGTTGGCTCTGGGTGGGCTGGGGAGGGGCTAAGAGTCCCTCTATGGGCTCCCTAATCAGGGAAATCTGTGCCTTAGGCCTCCCTAGAGCCGCTGGAGTCTCTGAGAACCCTGCACCTTCCATGCACTCTGGGGTTTGGGAAGAGTATCCCAGAGAATCCAGCCCCTCTGGCTTCCTAAGTCCAGACGGACCCCTGGGGAAGCCTTGGTGGTCTCTGTGGTAGGAGGGGCAGGAAATGTTGACCCTTTCTTGTGTGTGCCTCCCAGATGGAGAGACGGATTTCCACGCCCAAGACCTGGAGGCCAGGCTCGTCTCTCAAGAACGAGATAAGAAAGACAAGTCCTCCTCCTCCTTTTCCTCCTCTTCTTCCTCCTCTTCCTCCTCCTCCTCTTCCTCCTCGTCATCTTCCTCTGCCTCAGGTACAGCAATGAGGAGTGAACAGCACAACACACTGATACATGTGCATTGATAGCCCAATACTGTGCAAATACAGCATTTCTGTGGAAAAGTCTCCCACTTGGATGCTTTGATTCTATTTTCCCACATCCCCTTCCATGGCCCTCCTGCCTGTACACAAAACTTGTGCACACTTAGAACTAGCCACGTGACCCAACTTTGTCCTGGTTTCAATTTTTTGCCCTTCTCCACTGAGCATCTCAGCATGTTCTTGTTTTTTTTTTTTAATATTTATTTATTTATGCATACAAGAGCTGGGGTACAGGTCAGAGTCGCAGAAGGCAAGAGGACTCCCCAGAGACAGAGGGGGGAGCAGAACAGGCAGACTGACTGAAACACACTGCTGAGGGGCGCAGTGGGCGAGGCAGGAGAGGTCTGCCTCACCATGTGGGTTCCCTCTCTGGCCGGGGTTCGAACTGGTGCTGATGTACTGTAGATGCTTCACAGTGTGGTGCCCAACCCACTGCGCCACCAGGGAGGTCCTCAGCATGTTCTTCTGCAGTATCTATGCAACGTGGCTTCCTGCTTACCGAATGACTCCCTAAGCTGCTTCTCATGGAAAGTATCTTGGCTTCTCAGGGGCACTCTGGGGCTGAAGTGGGGGCCTCTGTCCCCCAGCCTGCTGGGTGCAAGCCCTTTCTTTGCTGCTACCTGGCTGCTCGACCTCGGGTAAAGTGCTTACCATGATATGTCTGCCTCAGTGTCCTCATCTGTGAAATGGGGGTGATAACGAAGTCATCACTTCGTATGTGCCTCACATGCACTGAAGTCTTAGCATCTGGCACACAGCAAAAGCTCCAGAAAAAACGATTATCACTAAATGTCCCAGTTTATCATGCTCCTGAGCATCCTCCCATAAAAGTTTTTTTTAAAGATCTATTTATCTATGCATACAAGAACTGGAGTACAGGCCAGAGGTGTGGGGGGCTGGTGAGAGGACCCACCAGAAACAGAGTGGGGAACAGAACAGGCAGAGCTACTGAGTTACACTGCTGAAGGCGGCAGTGGGCAATGCAGGAGAGGTCTGCTGCGCCATGTGGGTCAGCTCCCTGGCCAGGGATCAAACTTGTGCTGCAGTGGCTGCAGACAGCTTCATAGTGCTGCGACTTAACCCCTTGCGCCACCAGGGAAGCCCCTATCAAGACTCATTTTTAAAATCACTGAATTAGAGAACACACAGAAAAAATAGTCCTCATTTTGCATAGCCCATAATTCTATAACATTTTACTAGAAATCCTGTACTGTAACTATATCACAGAGAAAGTCAAAGAGTGTTAGTTCGAAGGTTGGTGGAGGTTGCCTCTCGCTGACGGGATTTGGATTAAGTTCTACTTCTTTATTTTCTGAATTGTTCTATATGCAAAATGCAATGAAAAAGTCTATTGTACACTGGTTACAATTTGTAAACTACAGAAAAGAAGAAAATAGGAACTCAAAATCTCAAAGTCCTATACCTTTGGATAAATACCAAACCAATTATGTACACACACACATATATTTAGCTAACGAGTGCTTGTAAGGGTTGATTACTCAAAACTGTGTGACGTGAGAGTCTCTGGGCCCCCTGCCAGAAGGAGCCACTGTTGATTAAGGGCTAAGTGTATTTCCTTCCAGATGCCCTAAATGCTCACCCAGGGAGTATGCATACACAGAAGGTACTTTTTAAAAAAGATTTATTTATTTATGCATACAAGAACTGAGATACAGGCCAGAGTGGGTGAGAAGATTCACCAGACACAGAGTGGGGAGCAGAACAGGCAGATTGACAGACATACACTGCTGAGGGGAGCAGCAGGGAGACAGGAGAGGTCTGCTGCGCCATGTGGGTCCCCTCCCTGGGGATTGAACTCAGGCTGCAGTGGCTGCGTATGCTTCATAATGCAGTACTCAACCCCTTGCATCACTGGGAGGCCCCTCAGAAGACACTACTTATTAATTTTTACAGGTTTACTTTATTGCATGGTTGTTTATTTTTATGACTAGACTTTTTCATTTATGGGAATTCCCTTGTTTTTATATATTGTTATTTAATTGCGATTCTATACTGTTGAATATTTAGATTACTTCCAGATCTTACGAGTGTGACTATGTGGTGGTAAAGATAGATCTTTGAATACTTGTGGCAGTATATCTGTAGGACAGATTTAGTAATGGATCAAATGGTTGGCATTTTGAGCTTTTTGATAGATATGGCCAATTGCCTTAATAGATGTGTTCCAGTCTACATGTGCAGGAATAGGGCGTGAGCATCCCCTTCATTAAAAAAATAAATAAATGTGGACACTGAAGAATATCTCTTCCAAGATTATGAAAATATAGTTAGAAAATATAGCCTCTGCTGTTTTTATCTTGATGCCCACCTGAGACTTCTTTCTCTGTGTTTAGTTGAGATAACATGAGATTTTCAGCACAGTTAACTTGGTACCCAGAATTTGTTTTTAAGTTTTATTTTATTTATTTATGCATACAAGGACTGGGTGCAGACCAGAGGTGAGGGGGTGAGAGGACTCACCAGAGATAGAGTGGGGAGAAGAACAGGTGGATCCACTGAAATACACTGCTGAGGCAGGAGAGGTCTGCTGCGCCCTGTGGGTCAGCTCCCTGGCCGGGGATCAAACTCATGCAGCAGCGACTATGGATGCTTCGTAGTGCTGCGACTTTACCCCTTGCACCACCAGGGAGGCCTGGTTTCCTGGAATTTTCAGGTGTGTCCATACTGAGCTGGAGGCCCCCAAGCACGCAGAGGGACAGCTGCACTGCTGGGGCCTCTGGAGGACTGAGGCCGGGGGTCCAGCCACTCACCCCTCTTCAAGTCTTGACCAGGTTCCCGCTGCAGGCAGGGCACCCTCGGGCCAGTGGGGACTCAGGCCTTGCTCTTGGGAGCGCGGGATGGCTGGGCAGAAGGGCTTCAGGAGCCTCAGGCCCACGAGCCAAGCACAGACAGACAGTGAGGTCTTGGGAACCCTAGAGGAGGGAGGGCAAGGCCGCGTCAGCTGGGGCAGCTGGAAGACCCTTTCTTCGGGAGGTGTGACATCACTTAACCTTGGCAGCAGGGAGGCCAAGGGGATGGGCTTCCAGGTGGGAGGCAGAGTAAGAGCAGAGCCCCAGGCTGTGGAGTAGGGAGAGGAGGGCACAGCCCTGGCCCGGGTGGGAGAGCAACTCCTCAGGGACACTGTCCTCCAGCGGCCGTCCTGGTCTTCCCCAAAGCCTCCTGAGGGCAGCAGCAGGGAGACGGGCGCCTTGTTCAAGGTTCCACAGACAGTCCATGCAGACCTGGACTCCCAGAGCGACCCCCCCCCCCCACTCCTCACCTCAGCTGCCTTCTGGGAATGAACGTACGAGCGTTCTAGGCTGAGGTTCTCCTGTGGCTTGTGTCTGTTCCTGCAGAGAGCAGTGATGAGGACCGGCACCCCAGAGTCCCCGGAAAACGTCGGCAGAGCCAGGGGGCTGCACGCCCCGCTGCGGACGGCTCACCCGGTAGGCAGTAGGCCTCACCATCCCCTCCGCCCGCTAGCTCTGAGTTCCTCAGAAGGGCTGAGCGCGAAGACCTCCCTCCCATTGGTGTTTGTAGATAAGGACGGGAAGAACTCGCTGTCCAACAGCAGCAAAATGCAGCCACAGCGTCTAGCCCGTCCCCTCAGCGCTCTGTTCTTTCTAGATGACCTCAAGAAGAGAGGTCGAATCATATCGCTGGTTTGAGCTCATAGGCACTCTGTAGAAATTCGCACTAACGTCCTTATAAATAAGAAGGGAAGGAAAAGTATCAAAATATCACTAGTGACTGCCTCTGGATGGTTTTATTAGGAGCGATTTTTTTTTTTGAACTTACACTGTATTTTACAATGAGCATGTTTGGGTTTTGTTTGCCTAAAAGAACTGGGGTACAGGCCTGAGTATGGGGTGGGGTGAGAGGATTCACCAGAGACAGAGTGGGGAGCAGAACCGGTGGGTCCACTGAAATCCCCACTGCTGAGGGGAGCAACGGGAGAGGCAGGAGGTCTATTGCACCATGTGGGTCAGGCCCTGGCCGGGGCTCGAACTCGAGCTGCGGTAGCTGCGGGTGCGTCATAGTGTGGTGCTTAACCCCCTGCACCACCAGGGAGGCTGTGGCACTGAGCAACAGCCTCCTGGAGACCGCCCAGCTCACCCCCTGCACAAGGACTGGGCTACATTCTAAAGCTGCAGACTCGTGGGAGAGGAGAGCTGCTGCGACTGGGGAGAGCTACCTAAAGGGGGTGTCTCCACCCAGGTGCTGAACCCAGTGAGTCTGGAGTGTCGAAGGATGAGCTTCAACTCTATGGAGGTAATTGGTTGTCCGGCATCCGGGAGTGGTGGCGCCCCTGGTGGTGAAGGTGGTTATAATGGGTCCTGCTTGCTTTGTGGAGGAGATGACAGGTCAAGAGGGCGGTGGCCAGGAACTAGAATAGGCACCTGGAACCAGTGGGGCCAGCATGTGGCTAGACGAGAACCGGCACATCTGTGCATGCAGATGTGTGCAGCTGGAGCTCAGAGAACTCTATTATCAGTTCTACGAGTCAGCCTTTTTCACGTTGAGACATTCCTGAAATCAGAATGCATTTTAAGATCACTGGCAGCTAATAGTTATAATTGCCATGATTTCCCTTACATAGCAGCACATAAGATAGTGTCGCATCTCGCAGGAGATGGTGTCTTTGATTTGAGGGAAGACAAGAGTTGCCAACTGCTTTTGATGATCAAGAAGTTTATGTCAAAACCTGATTTCTGGTGTCTCATGGGAAACTGGAGCCCTGACACGTCCAGCACCCGGTGGGTGGTGGCTGCCCTGCCCCTTCAGATGGAAGGGGGCTCCCCTCCAGATTACTCCAGTCCCCCCAGCCCACCTGAAGCAAACGGAAGGTCTCTGGGTGAGACCCCCGCCCCCCTCCCAGAGGACGATGGACATGTAATCACTGGCTCCCTTCTGCACAGGTGCCCCTGGAGAGCTGGTGTCCGCTGGGGAATCAGGTGAGTGTCCGGCTAGGGGAGAGGCGGCGTAGGCGCTGGTGGCCAGCGAGGTCTGGGCATCGTCTCTTTCCCCGTGAGAACCCGCTACTGTTGGGGCGCAGGAGCGTAGGACAGAGAGTCTCCAAGTTCACCTGGGGGGCTGGGGCTTTGACCCAGGGCGGGACAAGGGGGGACTGGCTGAAGCAGGAGACTGGGGGCCATCAGAGGTTGGAAAGGGGTGTCAGGCTGGAGACAAAGGAATTGCAAGGACCTGTCAATGGCAGAGAGATTCCTGGGAGAGCATTTTCAGACCCCCTGTGGCCTCCCCAGGGCGGAGTCACCTGTCAGAGGAAAGAGTGGGCACTAAAGCTGAGTCTTTCATTTGCAGGGCTCCGGAGGAGAGGCTCAGACCCAGCAAGCGGTACATACACAAGCTTCCAGGGGCCAAGGAGGCGGCTGGGTCCAGGAGGGCGGGTGGGACCCCAGGGGGCTGGCGAGGGCTGGTCAGCTCAGCAGGGAGGCCACACTCATCCACTGTGTCGCGAGTCAGGAGAGGGGGCTCCAGGGCAGCTATCCCCCTTCACTGCTTTCCCGAGGGGCCCTGCAGCCAGTGCCCTTAGCCCAGGAAGGGGAAGCCGGAGGGGCCAGACCCGGAAGGGCAGATCCCACCACCGGCCACGCAGCGCTGCAGCGCTCCTCTCTGCCCTGTTCCTCAGGAGAAGACGAGGCGGCTCAGTTAAGAAGACTGAACATCAAGAAAGATGGTAAGAAAGCGACTGCCCCAAAGCTGCTGCTGCCCGTCCGGTCCAGCTGTCCACGGCTGGAAAGCCAGTGGCCTGGGGGCACGGAGGGCAGAGCCCGCTCCGTGGACACATTGCAGTCTGCAGGTGCCCGGCTCAGGCACCTGACGAGATGGCACAGGCACCTGGCGAGGTGGCACAGGCACCTGACAAGGCAGCACAGGGTTCCCAGTGCTCAGCTTGGGAAGGGCTCAAGGCAGGCAGTGGTCTGGGGGAGCTTGACCCCAGGCTGCGCTCTTTCTGTTATCTGTGGATGACAAATGCCCCCGGGGCTGGTGGGCAGGAGGGTGGGGGGAGCTCGAAATGAGCGGGGCCGAGGAGGAAGCGTGAGGTTCGATTAGACTGGAGTTTGGAGAGGGCTTGATGACAGGAAGGGCCTTCTCTGTGCCCGCCTGGAGTCACGGGGGACTCAGGGAGCTGGCGAGAGTGGAAGGGAGACCGTGGTTTTTGATTAAATGAAATAAATAGGAGCTGCTGTGGAAACACGTTGAGTTGTCGCAAAGGTCCGGCTTTAAGGTGTGGGGTGCTGGGACCCGGTCCCTGGCTCTGGCCCTGCCAGCTCAGTGCCCCACAGCAGGCTGAGGCTGTTCAACTCTCCCGAGCTATGAAATGCGCCTCCGGTACTGGCCGAAAGCCGAGATTGCCATGTGCAGGCCATGTGCAGGTTGCTTCGGGACCTGGTGTTCTCCCCCAAAGGGAGAACGATCCCCCTTTCTGTTCAGACTTCTCAGCGCATGGTCTCAGCTCAGAGTCCTGGCGTTTTTCGTGATGCTTCCATTCTGCTTGTGGCCCTCGGGACACAGAGAGCTGGACTCTCCTGTGACACGTCTGACCTTAGCCTGATGTTCCTTCTTTCTTTCTTTCTTTTTTTTCAACGATTTATTTATTTATGCACACAAGAGGGGGGATACAGGCCAGAGGTGGGGGCAGTGAGAGGCTCCACCAGAGACAGAGTGGGGAGCAGAACAGGCAGACTGACTGAAACACACTGCTGAGGGGAGCAGTGGGCGAGGCAGGAGAGGTCTGCTGTGCCATGTGGGTCCCCTCCCTGGCCGGCGGCAGGGATCAAACTCGTGCTGCAGGGGCTGCGGTTTGCTTCATAGTGCGCTGCTTAACCCACTGCGCCACCAGGGAGGCCCCTGATGCTCTTTTTTTTTTTTAAAGATTTTATTTTCATGTAGAAGAACTGGGGTCTAGGCCAGAGGTGGGAGGATTCACCAGAGACAGAGCAGGGAGCAGAACAGGAAGATCGACAGAAACACACTGCTGAGGGGAGCAGCAGGTGAGACAGGCGAGGTCTGCTGCGCATGTGGGTCAGCTCCGTGGCTGGGGATTGGACTCTGGCTATGGTGCCAGACTTAACCCCTAGGTCACAAGGGAGGCCCAGGCTGGTGCTTTCTTAAATACTCAGTCTAGTTCTCATCATGTCTCATTTTCCCTGGAGGGTAAGTAGATTTCAGAGTAAAAAAATGTCCTAGAAATACTCGTTTTTATTTTGCCCCCGAACTAATCCAAAAAACAAAACCCAAAATATGCTCCCCAGCTTCTTGCCCTGCAAATGCCCCTCGTCAGCCGTGAGAAGCAGTACTGGCTGCCGTTGAGCGCGTCCAGCTGCTGCCAGCCAAGACCCCCACCCTCCCTCACGATGACACGCAGGTGCCCCCTCAACTCGTCAACGAGCACCAAGGCTCAGAGAGGCCAGGGCACTTCTCGCAGTTGCACAGCACATCAGCGGCGAACTAAACTGAACTCGGACACGTCCCTGGCAGCCTCACCCTGGAGCCTGCCTCCTTCCGGGAAATGGTCCCTGACAGGTGGAGAGCCGGCCCTGTGTGCTGTCGCGTGACGAGTCCCCAGTGCTGGGCCGATAAAGGGGGGACTCATTCACACACCACCCCTGCATTCCTGCCCAAGGCACAGCCCCTGCCTCTCAGCCCCTCTCTGTGCTTCTATTAACCATGAGAACCCCCAAGGCCGAAATTCCGTCTCCAGACAGCAGGGCCCCTGGAGACGCGCCCATGCTCCCGAGACTCAAGGGAAGCGGTGCCTGCAGCATGGCGGGTAACCTCAGAACTTCAGCCCCTGGGGTGATCGGTGGAGAACAGTACATCAGTTCTTCCTTTTATGCCCTGGAGCACTCTGCAGCCATGGGGAAGAAGAGGCAGAGCCAGCTCCTCCTTGACACGGAAAGATGGTCTCAACCTGTGCTCGGGAAGAAGCAGCAAGCGGACAGCCGCCGGTGCTGCGTGGATTCTCTGCCGATGAGCGTATGCGCCTGGAGAGGCGGCCAGCCGCTGCCTGCTTTTAGGAGTGGCTTAGGGAGGAGAAAGCAGCGATGTGGACCTTTTACACTTGACACCTTTGCAGCTTTTACAAACCTATCAGACGTCGGGCACCACCAGTGCACGCCTGGCACTGTCACCAGGAAGAATCCCCACCCACCACCCCGGGCGCACAGAATAAACACAGGAAAAGAAAATGCAGCAAGTGGGGTGGTGCTAAGTGTCAGAAAAGTGATAACATGCAGCAGGGGCTGGCAAGGAGTGGGCTTGGGGTGCTCTTGTCCTGGGGCTGGGCGCAGCCTCTCTGCTAAAGTCACGTTAGCGTAGCGATGCTGGCTCCAATCGTTGGAAAGAAGAAAGGCACAAACAGTAACCCACCTCTGCTTTCAGATGAGTTCTTCCACTTCGTCCTCCTCTGCTTTGCCATCGGTGGTGTGCTGGTGTGTTACCACTATTACTCGGGTGAGTGGGGCCCGAGGGGCGGGTGGGGGCAGGGGCAGGCCCGAGGCTGACCATGTCCCCCTCGCCGCCCTGCAGACTGGTTCATGTCGCTTGGAGTCGGCCTGCTCACCTTCGCCTCCCTGGAAACCGTGGGCATCTACTTTGGGCTGGGTAAGACGCGGAGGGCGGCCCCTGGGTCGCGCATGCCGGCCCGGGCCAGAAAGCCCACTCCCAGACCTTTTGAAAAGGTTTCCTTATGCTCCTGTTTTCTTCCTGACTGCTTTCAAGGTCAGCCTGAGGCCACTGGCAAAACCCAGTGGAAAAAATGGGCAGTTCCATAAAAATGCAACAAAAGCAGTTTAGAGTGGCAAAAAAAGCCCAGAGTTAGCCAGATACTGAAAACAAGTCAGTGAATGGAGCTGAGGACTGAATTCACAGCATTTCCTGCTATTATTACTGCTGCCCGTGGTGGCTGTTTTTAATAATAACAGCTCTAATGGTATTATCTAAGTCAGCCAACTGCCTGAAATTCCACCCAGAGAGCCTTGTTTGTGTGGTTTAGGCCTCAGTCCACAGGTGGGCAGGTGGGAGGGGGGGCCCCGTGCCCCAGCAAAACACCAAGCTGCATTACCCTTCTTTTTCTTTCCAACAGTGTACCGCATCCACAGAGTCCTGCAGGGCTTCATTCCCCTCTTCCAGAAGCTGAGGCTGATGGGTAACTTTCACATTCTCTTGCCCCATCAGGGGCTGCTGCCACGAACCAGGCTTCGCATATAGGAAAGAGCGCACGGCCTGGCATCGGGCCAAGGGTTCGAGTCCTCCTAACTCACCAGCTCTTGGACCCTAGAGTCTCTTTAGCCTCAGTTTCCTCTTCTGGAAAAATGGGTATAAGGGTGCCTCGCACACAAGGGAGTTGTAAAAATCAAATGAAGAACGGACGCAAGAGAGTCAGGATCCTCATCCTCTCCTAGAACTTCCCCCTTTGCCTCACAGCAACTGGGTGAGGGGACCTGACTGACGAGGAAACTGAGGCTCAGCGAGGTGGAGTGGCTTTCCCAGGGTCACACAGCTGGCGTGGCGGGGCTGGGCTGAGAATAGCCTCTTGGCCATCCACGGCGCCACCACAATCTCCATACCGAGAGGCCAGGGGCCCTGTGTCGCTGCACTGGGGACTTCTGTCTCCTTTAGTGCGTTTCATTCATAAAAGGGAAATGAGTTTCGATGGCCGTGGGTCGCAAAGACCCATGGCACGTTATGCAGCTGTGAGAGGTACTTGGGTATCTGGGGTGGTTTGCATGAGTCCTGACTGCTTCAGAGCACCCCCCATGCCATCTTGCCGGCTTTGCCTTTCAGGGTTCAGGAAGACTGATTGAGGCCGAGGTCAGCCGCCAGGCCGGGCCCCGTGTGACTGCCATGGCGTACCCCAAGCCCAGAGGACAGAGCGGCATTTGGGAGACACGTGGGCAGGCCAGATTAGAGAAGTAAAGAGAGCGCTTTCCCCTCCGTGTGGGCTGAACGTTGGCTGCAGCAGGACCACAGAATCACCGGGGCAGTGCGGGGGCGCAGTGCAGCCACCAGGACGGAGGCGGGGGTGGGGGGTTGGGGGTGGGCATGCGCCCTCCGGAGCCCTGGGCCAGCAGGACGATTCGGACGCTGCTGCTCTCTGGAGACAGTGGGAGACCTCAGCACTTGTAAGCTGTCATCTGTCTGGGCTCGTGGTTCCTCCAGAGGCATCCTGGGACAGACGTACGGTCCACTGCCCTGCAGCAGGAGCCAAATGCCCGGCCCCACTGGTGAACCTGATGCAGGTGAGGTGCTGGGGCCCAAGGACACAGCATCTGAGCACCTTCCCCCAGCCCCACCACCTGGTGCCAGCCCTATTGCCCTGGAACACCATCAAAAGTCTAATAAATATTTGTTTCTCTGAGCCAAAAAGAGTCATTTAAATATTCCTTTTGGATTTTTGAGTGCAAGAATACATTTGGAATCTTATTCGAGACTCCAGAGGGGGCACTTTGCTCTACTGGATAAAATATGAAAGGATGTAAATGTAAAACCTCTCATTTTAGGTTTAAGGTTTCTGTTGCGCAGGTTTAGAATAGGACACAGAGTTTTATACACATTCTGGTAAAAAAGATCTGGGACAGTTAGGTAGCCTCAGCTCAACAAATACCAAAGGAATGAGATAAGCACACAAATCAAAACACATTGCAAACTTGGGTTGCATTAATGGAGGTAGAGTCTAGATTGAAGGAGGTGATAGTTGGGCTTACTCTACACAGCCAGACCATACCAAAGGCATGTGTTCAGTTCTCAGTGTGCATATCAAGGGTGGCAGTGACATAGATAGTGACATAGAATACATAGATAGTAGAGAACAACATTGGAAATAAAGAATGACTGAAGAAATGAGAACTCTTCATCAGGTAAAAGGGAAATGTGAGACTTATTGAACTCATGGGCTCTGGCGTATCCTTTATCAAGTGCCTATGAGAATCCAGGTACAATCACACATGTCATCTGTTTAATTCTCAAGCCACCTTGAGCTTGTGAACCACCCTCATCAAAAAGGTTCAGTGACTTGCTCAAGTTCCCACAGCAAGTAAGTGGTGAAGCTGCAGTTTGAAGCTTCGTGTTCTTACGCTCAGCTGCCTTTCAGAGCTCAGCTAGTTCAATCCTGCCGCCAGAGACAGCGGGACCACTCCCTGGAGTCCCCAGCTTTGGGGTTTCTCGGTCATAGAAAAGTTTTCAAAAAGTGAGCGGATGAAGGCTACCAACTCAGCCTTGCCAACCGAGGATGATAAAAACAAATTCAACGACTGACACTATTTTATACACGAAAGGGCAGTTCTGTGTCAAGAAAGCAGGCAAACGATCTACAGAAATGGGGCTTAAAATAAACAAACCTTCTGAAAATCTCACTGTGTGTCTTTCCCTCAAATTACAGTGATCTGGTGGCAATTTCTCTTTCTGAAACCATGAGACTGTAGACTCCCTAAAGACGTTTCCATTCTCTTGTTTCTCGGGTTTTCCTTCGACACCCGCACTTGAAGTGATGAGAGCCTCGCTACCTCCCAAAGCAAGTCCTGTGAGAACATTCAGCTCTTGTTCTAAGGTACCTCTGTCAATGAAGCTTAAGTTATTCTTCCAGAAGAGTAAGAGTGACCCACAGTAGGGACTGTCCCATAGCCATGCTTTCCACAGCACTCCACTCTCCACTCAGCCCTAATGTCTCCCCTGTGGCAAGGTCCTCCAACTTTGTCCCTGTTCTCAAGAGGCTGTTCTAGATCCTTTGCATTCCACACTCAGCTTTGTTTTAGCGAGTGATCACTTTTTTGTCAGAAACTAAATTGCCCCAAATCCCAGCACCCAAAATCAACTATAGTTAACCTTTTGGTGTGTTTCCTGTGGGTCTTTTTAAGTGCATGAGCTCATCTATTTTTATTTTGGATCCCTTCTTCTTTCACGTATTATTTTTCCGTGACCATATACTTTACACAAAGCCACTTGCAGCCACTGTGTATTCTGTGCTGTGTGATAGTCACCCACATTTGGATGATAAAATCAATAGTTAACTTTTCTTCACTACTTCTTAACACGCTGGGTGTGGCGCTGAGCGTGCTAAGTGCATCCTGTCATGGAATCCTCATGGAAATACTGCGAGGTCGTGTGTGTTGTGGTCCCATGAGGAAACTGAGACAAGCAAAGCTAGGCCTGCAGCTCTGGCTCCAGGCACTGCATACAGCTGACCTTCTAAGGAAACTGAGCCCACAAGTCAGACACCAAACACACCAACAGATGCAAGTTTTTGAGAAGGAATGAGCTTGCTGCCTCAAGGACAGTTTTGTTTTTTTTAAAAGATTTATTTATTTATGCATACAAAAACTGGGGTACAGGCCAGAGGTGTGGGTGGTGAGAGGATCCACCAGAGACAGAGTGGGATGCAGAACAGGCAGACCAACTGAAACACACTGCCCAGGGCAGCAGCGGGCGAGGCAGGAGGTCTGCTGTGCCATGTGTGGCTCCTCCCTGGCTGGGAGCAGAGGTCGAACTCGTGCTGCAGTGGCTGCGGTTTGCTTCACAGTGCATTGCTTGACCCATGGTGCCACCAGGGAGGCCCTCAAGGACAGTTTTATGGGAAAGTAGGGCGCTGCGGTCAGCTGCCCGTGCCTGGCTATGGTTTCGGTGAAGTTCTTCCCTGTCCTGTCCTCAGTTTCTTCATCTGTACACAGGGCTCACGGCAGCACTGGCCTCACAGTATTGTGGCGGGGATGACGTGACGTAATTGCATGAAGTCTCGGGCTCACAGCAGGTGGTCGGGGAGCCAGAGGCACGGGGTTAGACGCCATAGGGTCAGGCAGGCCAAGTCTGTCCAATGTAAAGAGGAGGGTGGGGTAGGTAAGGGCCAGGAGAGTGGGTACCTGGCCAAGGGGGAACTGGCAGGAAAGCCAGCTGACTGGAACCATGCAGAGTCAGACGGGGAAAACAGCCACAGAGTCACAGCAGGTGTCTTCACAGACACACCTGAGACAGACTGAAACAGGTACAGGAGGACTGAAGCAGCAAAAAGGAACCCCTGAGGTACTGCAGAACCCAACTGAGCCAAGTGGTTACCACCTAAGGCTGGGGGAACAGAAGAAAGTGTTATCAGAACCAAGGAGTTCAGGAGGGGGCCCTGTGACGGGACCCCGACATCTGAGGAGCCTGGGGTCTGATGACGCTGCTTCTCAGAGTGCAGGACCGAGGAGAGCAGAGGTCCCTCTGACTTCACAGCTACCTTGGGTTACAGGTCTCCCTGTGCCGTGAACTGGGCTTCGTGAACGGGGAGCTGCTTGGAAATAGAGGTGGAGCCCAGCAGTCAGGTGAACCTATACAAAAGGGAAGGCAGGGCCTCCCTGGTGGTGCAAGGGGTTGAGCGCCACACTGTGGAGCTTCCGTGACCTCTGCTGTGTGAGTTCAATTCCCCCGCTGTTCCCCTCAGCAGTGTATGTCAGTCAATCTGCCTGTTCTGCTCCCTGCTCTGTCTCTGGCGAATCCTCTCACCCCTCACCTCTGGCTGGACCCTAGTTCTTGGATGCACAAATAAATAAAATCTTTAAAAGAAAGGGGGTGAGGGAGGCAGGTGAGCCTGCTCTCTTGCTTTTCTAGTTCCAACTTGCACCCAAGGAAGGACTTGAAGGAGTCGGAGGACTCATGTGGAGGAGAGACATGTAGAGACAGGTGGATGAGAGACATGTTGGGAAGCTCCTGTCCTTGGCAGAGACAATGGCAGCTGCTATCTTGATGTGGTATCTCATGTCCCAGCTCTCTGGGACCGGCCTAACCCTTTCTTGTGGTTCCCGCCAGAAGCTACCTTAGACCTATGCTAAGCTTTCCGGCCTCAGCAGCCCTGTTTCAGGTCAAACCTGTTTGACTGGGCATTTGCCCATGAAGGGATGGGAAATTCTCAGAGTTTTATTAGGGATGTCTTTTCTTCTCTTCTCTGTCTAGGCACACTGATTCTATTAAAGATCTTTCACACTAAGAGTTGGCTTCCTTCGTCTTTATACACACAGATGGTCAAACCCCCTTCAGTGCATGCACCCCTTTACAGTTTGAGGTCCCTGAAAGCCCCTCCATCATGTGCTAACACTACTGAATCAGAAACAGCTTTATCGAAGATTAAGGCACATACCATAAAATCTGTCCATTAAAGTATACAATTCAACAGTCATTATTATATTCACAGCCTTGTGACAATCATCATGACCCAATGAATGAAATTTATGTACAAGTATGTCTGTGGACACAAAGTCCCCAGGTGATTCTGAGCATGTTCAAACTCAAGAACCACTGCTGTAGAATATTCTATGGGGCAAATACATGGCAATTATCTAAGCCTTGTCTTACTGATGAACACTTCGGTTGGTTCCAGTGTTCAGCTACTATGAGAAGGATGCTATGTAAACTGTATCACTTTCCTGGTACAGGAGTTTCCCTGTGGTCATGGAATTGCTAGACCAGAGAGGGCATATCCTGAACTTCATACTTCAGAGCCATATTTGTGTCCACAACATGTAACAGTACAACCACCTCACCAACACTTGGTGTTGGAGGGTTTTTAGTTTGACCCAATATGTGGAGCATATAACATTATCTTGTCATTTTTCATTTGCCTTTCCCTGTTTGTTAACGAGACTCGTACTTCTCTACAGCTGTGATGTCATTGGGACTTCCTTTGTTAAGAAGAACTACAGGGCCTCCCTGGTGATGCAAGGGATTAAACACTGCACTATGAAGCATCCGAAGGCACTGCAGCACGAGTTCAATCCCCTTCCAGGGAGGTGACCCACATGGCACAGCAGACCTCTCCTGTCTTGCCTGCTGCTCCCCTCAGCAGTGTATTTCAGTCAATCTGCCTGTTCTGTTCCCCACTCTGTCTCTGGTGATTCCTCTCATCCCCTACATCTCTGACCTGTACCCCGGTTCTTGTATGCATAAATAAATAATCTTAAAAAAAAAGAGCTGTGCCAGTGTTTAGCCCATTTTTTCCCCTATTGGTTTATCTTCCTTTTTTCTACTGATTTATAAGAATTTAAATTGTCTTGTCTTTTTACGCTGTTAAAATCTCTAGGCTTATACTCAACCATCTCTTGACATGGAATGAAGGAATAAACAATGTATTAGACTGATCTTGGGATTTTAAATAATGCTTTGGAATACATCATCACTCTGATATTTCTGCCCAAATGAATCACCTGTTATGTAAAACCGAAGAGCTGTTACCGACTAACAGAAGTTAGAGAGAGGCCATAAATGAATGTAAACATGATCTGGACTTTCTTCAGCTATACAGGATATAGTTGGGGCAATTGGAAAAATCAGAATAAGTCTGTCAATAAAACATTGACGTGTCTCTCCTAAGACACTCAGTGTACCAAAGTTAGTTTCTGGTTTTGATAATCATACTATGGAACTTGCTCTCAAGTTCAGAAAGAATTCCGAGAAGGATAAATAAATAGGGTAATCCATTAACACTTGGGAATCTGAGGAAAGGGAGCGAGGATGATTTTTTTATTCTACTCTTGCAACTTTCTTATCTGAAACTGTGACAAAATAAAGCTTTTAAAGTCTGTTCCCCAGAAGGCTGCTAAAACCAGAGGCTAGCCAAGAGCAGGAACAAGAGACTTCTGCTACAAACACACACCACCACCAACCCCCCAAAAATGGACAAAATATTTGAATAGACATGTTGAATAAGAGGAAATCCTGCTGGCCAAAAAACACATGAAAATGTGCTTGATCTCACTAATGATGGAGAAACACAAAATCAAGTCACAATGAGGCACCACTGCACACCCACGGACTGACTGTGGCCCCATGAAGCAGGGAGAAGGAACACCCGCCACTGGGTGGGACTTGTATTTATTTGTTCGACCACTTTGAAAAATCGTATAGCATTATTTGAAGTCAGGAGTACACATGCACTGTGGTTCGACTATTTGATTGATACTGCTAGACGTGCAAGCCAGAGAAATGCACGCATATTATGCAGCAAAAAAACACATGCACAAAATTGCTCCTATCTGCACTATTTAAAATAGTCCCAAACTGGGGCCTCCCTGGTGGCGCAGTGGGTTAAGCAATGCACTATGAAGCAAACCGCAGCCACTACAGCACGAGTTCGATCCCTGCTGCCGGCCAGGGAGGGGACCCACATGGCACAGCAGACCTCTCCTGCTTCGCTGGCTGCTTCCCTCAGCAGTGTATTTCAGTGGATCTGCCTGTTCTGCTCTGTCTCTGGTGGATCCTCTCCCTGTCCACACCTCTGGCCTGTACCCCAGTTCTTGTATGCATAAATAAATAAATCTTTAAAAAAAAATAGTCCCAAACTGGAGACAGGCCAAATGTCCACGGAAGGGAGGATGGTCAGTGATGGCGCAGTCATATACCTGACTCTTATACAGCAGTGAAATGAACAGACGACATCTGCGTGCAACAACGCGGACAGACCTTACAAATATAATATCGAATTGCAAACATAATGTTGAATAAAACCACACAATAAGCTCGGGGGCCTCCCTGGTGGCGCAAGGGGTTAAGGCGCAGCACCATGAAGCTCTATCCATAGTCACTGCAGCACGAGTTCAATCCCCTACCAGAAAGCTGACCCACGTGGTGCAGCAGACCTCTGCTGTCTGGCCTGCTGCTCCCTTCAGCAGCGGATTCCAGTCAATCCGTCTGCTCTGCTCTCCACTCTGTGGTGACTCCTCTTACCCTCTGCATCTCTAGCCTGTACTGCAGTTCTTGTATCCATAAATAATCTTTAAAAATATATGGTAAGTTCCAAATAGACACAACTAAAGCCATATTGTTTAAGGATGCATATACAGGTAATAACATGAAGAAAAGCGGTAAAGGGATACCCTAAGTCTTGGGAGAGTGTTTATCCGCAGTCAGGTGTGCGATGGGGTGGGGAGGGGTCGGAGGGGCTGGTCCAGGGCACGCTTATGTAACCTGGACCAGCACATAAGAGTTTACTTCTGGAACCTCCCTGGTGGCACAAGGGATTGAGCGAAGTTTCCATGGCCGCTGCAGTGTGAGTTCGATCCTGGGCCAGGGAGGGGCCCCACATGGCACAGCAGACCTCTCCTGCCTCGCCCGCTGCTCCCCTCAGCAGTGTATTTCGGTTGATCTGACTGTTCTGCTCCTTCCCTCTCTGTCTCTGGTGAATCCTCTCACCTCCCTGTGCCTCTGGCCTGTACCCCAGTTCTTGTATGCATAAATAAATGAAATCTTTTAAAAAAAGAGTTTACTATGTAATTATTTTTTCAACTGTGTGTATCTCTTGGATACCTTTCCGTATATTATATTCCACAATAAAAATGACTGAAATCAAATATTTAAAATAAAAATTACTTTTCCCTCTTGGCTTTTTGAAGGTGCCATTACAGGGCACAGACACAAGAGGGGGCTCTAACCAGCGGGCAGCAGCGCAACGAGTTTCCTAGCAACGGAGGAAAACAGAGCGGAGGAAACTAGCTGAGAGTCCTTAACTGATGCTTGCGGGCACCTGCCAGGTGGGTCAGGGTCCACTTCTGGCACCTGGAGGGGCGTCTCTAGTGTGTCTAAGAACGTCCCTGGCCTTTCCTGGTTGCCGGGACTCTTCCCCAAATGTGGAGCTGAGGAAAATGCCCTCCGATGGCCGACCGAGTTCCCTCAAAATCAGAGCAAACTGAAGCGAGGTTATGCTCCAGCCTTCTCCTACAGCACCAGACCACAAGAAAGAGAAGGTGTCGAGACTTGGAATATGGCGAAAGTTTCCTGGATTTTACAATAAAAATAGTAATAGTGATAAAAATGAATACGTGCAAAACACACACCCAAGAACTTCCCCATATTTATCTCCCTTGTTTCACAATCGCCCTGGTATGGCGCCATTTTGTAGATGAAGAAACTGAGGACGAGAAAGGTTAAATAGTGAGAAGTCCAGAACTTTCCTCCCCAAGACAGTTTACCGAAGACTCAATCTTACCTAGTTTATTTTAGAGAGAAGAAGCCATTCATTAAACCCAATAGTCAAATGAAAATTAAAACAGCAGGAGGTAACTTATTTTTTGCATTAAATTAGCAAAATGTTTTAATACTTCCCACTAGGGAAGTCCTGTGGACACTGATGATCTAAGACGATGCTGGCGGCAGTGGAACCTGCTGGGGACTCCTTGGGAGAAGGGCCTGGCTGACACCAGGTGGAGGCCCTAAAAATGTTTCTACCTGTGCTCCAGCGAATCCCTCTGAAGAGCAGCTTGTGAAATTTGGGGAAAGGTGAATGTACAAATACCAGTGGCAGTATAATCTAGGATGAAAAGAAAATAAGTTGAAAACAACACAGGGTTAACTACTAGTCCACAGAGGGAATAACTAGTTTAATTTACATTAAAATCTCCATTTAAAAAGATCTTGGAAAAGAGGCCACCCTCGTAGAGCAGGGGCTAAAGTCTCAGCTCCATCAAGCTATCCAGCCACAGGTTTGGTCCTGGCCAGGGAGGTGACCCACATGGTGCAGGAGACCTCTCCTGTCTTGCCTGCTGCTCCCCTCAGCAGTGTGTTTCAGTGGACCCACCTGCTCCCTACTCTGTCTCTGGTGAATCCTGTCACTCCCACCCCCACTCCCACCACTCTGGTCTACAACCCAGTTCTTGTATGAATAAATAAAAATCTTTAAAAAATAAATAGGGGCCTCCCTCGTGGTGCAAGGGGTTAAGTCGCAGCACTATGAAGCTATTCGCAGCACTGCAGCTTGAGTTCGATCCCCAGCCAGGGAGCTAACACACATGGCGCAGCAGACCTCTCCTGCCTCGCCCGCTGCTCCCCTCAGCAGTGTTTCAGTCAATGCCTGTTCTGCTCCCCATTCTGTCTCTGGTGAATCCCCTCATCCCCCATACCCCTGGCCTGTACCCCAGATCTCCTATGCATAAATAAATCTTTAAAATAAATAAATACATAAAACGAAAAGATCTTAGGGAAAAAAGTCTGTGGCATCGTGGGAAATGCTGCTATAATAGGAAATGAAAAAAAATGGAGGAGGGAGAATGCTGAGTCAAAAAGCCCGTGTTTCTTTTTTTTCTTTTTTCAGACTCAATATATCTTGTCAAGTGGCCAGCACCAGTGGAATGTTGGCCCCACACTATACAGACGTGCCATCTCATTCCAGCCTCGACATTCACTCGTTTGGCAACTTTTGTGCCATCTATTTTAGGGGCTTAGAGATGAGTGAGTGAAGGGTAAATTAGTTAAAAATCAGGCTTTTTCCCCTCCTCCTGCCCTTAGCATCTGTGACTGGACCTGTGGTCTTGCATGGTGTAGTGGCAGGAAAGGAGGCACAGGACCAAGTTTCGGGATGGTTCTGGGCAGACGGGTCAAGGAAGGAGAGTCTTGGAGCCCTCGGTGGCTTTTCATGCTTTATTTAGTAGAGGTGGCCAGGTACATGGCAGGCAGGGGTGCCGGGGTGCTGGGAGGCTGGCAGGCCTCCCAGCCCCTGGCACGTCTCACCCTCTCGGCTGCTTTCTACTCTCTCTCTGCTGCTGCTGCTCGTCAGCACTGTCGGTCCTGTTGGTTCTGTCGGTCGGTCCTGGTGTCCTTATGACGCCACCCATTTAAGCCTGTGTCCCAACTCAGGTGCACCCATTTGCGCATGCCCACCCTGGAATGCTCGCAGCACCGCAGGTGTCCATCATCACAGTGGTGGGAGGGTGGAAAGACCTGATTGTTCTGACCCTACCCATGGGCACTTGTAATTATGGACACCTGGGTCCAGGAGCATGCGCCTGTGTATCTGTGAGTGGGGACACCTGTGGCGAGGGGCCCTCAGGGCGGCGGCGTCACTCTGGTGTGGAGCTACAGGTAGAGGACACAGCCAGAGAAGAACTGAGAGAGCTGGTCTGTCCTGAGTCAGCATGAAAGACCTATAAAAAGCTCTCTTTTCCTCCAAGAGAACTGACACTGAGCTACCCGGCCCGGGATGTTTGCAAAACAGCAAGACACAGCACAATCTGAGATACTCTTCTTATTTCCACTGGAGATGGGGAAAGGAAAGGAGGCCCAGGAGATGATGTGGCTAAGAAGACACAGCTATACCTTGGGGCCCCTTCACCACTGGCTTAAGGAAAGTGGCAGCCAACTCAGGGCGGCCTCAGGCTGCACAGTTTCAAAGGGGAGGCGAGATTTGAATTTTGGGTGGCGGCTCTTTCTCCCTCTTTTTTTCCATCATGAGCCTGGAAAAATAAAATGAGGAAACATCCTGGCATATAGTTTAGGAAATAAAGCTCATCTAAAAGCTGCCAGGAATGAAAGCTTATAAAACTTTCTCAGCTGAGTTTGATGTCTCTTGAGAAATTAGGCCGTATTGGCCCCTTCTGCTCCCAAAGTTACTTGTCAGGAAAACGTCTCACAAAAGGTCTAAAAGATGTGTGTGGACATGTAGCCACTGGGTTAGATCTTGTTTTTCACTTTCCAAATTAACTCTAATTACAGCTGCTGGCTGGCTGGCTTACAGGGTTAAATGCAAACACTGTGAGTCAAACAGATTAGATAAAGCAGAAACGTTTTACAATAAATAAACTATTATTATAACTCTCCAAGCTTCAGTTTCTTCATTTGAAAAATAGGGCTAAATATATTATCTTCCTAGATCTCTATGTAGGAGTGAAAGAATTCAGAGGAAGTGGTCACCATCTCACCAACTTTTTTTTTAAAGATTTATTTATTTATGCATACAAGCACTGGGGTACAGGCCAGAGGTGTGGGGGTGGTGAGAGAATCCACCAGACAGAGCAGGACACAGAAAAGGCAGATTGACAGAAACACACTGCTGAGGGGAGCAGCGGGCGAGGCAGGAGAGGTCTGCTGCGCCATGTGGGTCCCCTCCCTGGCCGGCGGCAGGGATCGAACTCATGCTGCAGTGGCTGTGGTTTGCTTCATTGTGCCGTTGCTTAACCCACTGCACCCCCAACTTTTAATGTACTGATTTGACCCATGCAAAAGTAACAGATGGATCCTGCTATTTTTGGTGGCCCTGATAGCTGCATTGACTGAGATGACAGAAAACCACCGCTGCAAGTTCATGGGCTCCAACGGTTGATCTGACTTACACATTCTTTCCCACCCCGAACAGGAAAGAGCTCCAGAATCAGCTCGCTGTGTATGGGGCAAACCACACAAATTACCTCTACCTCTGGGCTGGGTGAAGTCTCCTGTCCTCTGAGACAATGGAAGGGGCTGGACAATCTATAAAACATCCCTTTGGCCCTCTCTATTCGTGAGATGTGTTAACAGTCCAACAGGGTGGTCCCCAGGAAAAAGGGAGGTTCCAGGTTCCCTGCTCCACCTAAAGGAGGGTGAGCTAAACAGGGGGGAAATACTGGAGAGGATAAAACAAAAAACACAGGCTAGAGCACCAAAAGAAGACCCAAAAAAACACATGAAGCAAAGAGACATATAAAAACAACTACACTTGCTTCTTAGTCCTGGACTGGTTAAAACAGATGTGTGGCGGGAGGGGGCCTTCCTGGAGGCACAGGGGTTAAAGTCTCAGTGCTATCCAACTATCCACAGCCACTGCAGCGCGAGTTCAATCCCTGGCCAGGGAGCGGACCCACAGGGCACAGCAGACCTCTCCTGCCTCCCTGCTGCTCCCCTCAGCAGTGTGTTTTAGTAGATCCTCCTGTTCTGCTCCCAGCTCTGTCTCTGGTGAATCCTCACCCCTGTACCGCTGGGCCTGCACCCCAGTTCTTGTATGCATAAATAAATAAAATACATCCTTAAGAAAAAGAGAAAGAGGGGCCTCCTTGGTGGCGCAGTGGGTTAAGCAACGCACTATGAAGCAAACACCAGCCACTACAGCATGAGTTTGATCCCTGCCGCCGGCCAGGGAGGGAACCCACATGGCGCAGCAGACCCCTCCTGCATCCCCGCTGCTCCCCTCAGCAGTGTATTTCAGTGGATCTGCCTGTTCTGCTCCCCACTCTGTCTCTGGTGGATCCTCTTACCTCCCTAACTCTGGCCTGTACCCCAGTGCTTGTATGCATAAATAAATAAATCTAAAAAAAAGAGAGAGAGAGATCTTTATATCACCCACTGGTGTCCACCAGGGAGCACCCCTCAGAGGTGACACTGAGTAGCCAGGTGGCCGGGAGTCTCAGCAGGTGTCAGTCTGCTTCAGAGCACCTGGCCCGACGCTCGGACGCCCCCTCAGCTGCGCTAGTTAGTGTCAGCCTTGCCGCGGCCATGCCACGCAGGGCCCTGCCCACAGCGCGTGAGCGGCCCGTCTGCCAGCACCCTTGCCGAGCCCTGGTATTGCAGGCTTTAGGCTTTTCGCCAGGGTGCTGTGTGAGATGGAATCTCTTGGTGGCTTGAATTTACATTTCCCTGATGACTCATGAGGCTGAGCACCTCTTCCCAGGTCACAGGCCATTGGGAGTCCCTTTCTGGGACAGCCTGCCCCTGCGCTGCTGTGACTTCACAGCCACTACCTCACGATGCCCCACAAGGGGGCGGAGGCTGGATCAAGCCCAGAAGGCTACGAGAACCACACGGTTTCCGGAGACCTCTGACCCTGGCTGCTCCCCGGCCCTCTTCTGAGCTGACATCGGACCCGTGGGGTTAGCGGACTGTAGGGGCAGGAAGGGAGCACAGGAGCAGGTTCAGGATGGTTCTTAGCAGATGGGTCAGGGAAGGGAGCCTTGAGCCCTCGGTGACTTTTCATGCTTTTATTGATCTCTACATCAGAGGTGGCATCAGGTACATGGCAGGCATAGGGGCCGGGGGGCCGGGGGGCCGGGAGGCTGGCAGGTCTCCCAGCCCCCCGTGCCTCTCACCCTCTCGGCTGCTTTGCTGCTGCTGCTTGCGTGGGTCAGTACTGTCGGTCCTGTGGGTCCTGGCGTCCTCATGATGCCGCCCATTTAAGCCCGTGTCCAACTCAGGTGCGCCCATTGCGCATGCCCACCCTGGAATGCTCGCAGCACCGCAGGTGTCCATCATCAGTGGTGGGCGGGTGGAAAGACCTGATCTCTCTGACCCTACACGGACCCCTCCCTCCACCATCACCCTCCTGCCTTGGCTTCCTGGACGCTGCACACCCGGTTTCCTTCTTCCCCAGCTGCCCCTTCTCTGTCTCTTTGGCAGACTCCCTTCCTGAAAGACGTGATTTAGACATGGGGGTTCCTTAGAGTCTAGTCTTTAACCTTCTCATCGTGCGCTGGACCTTCTCTCTGGACAAGCTCCTGGACCCCCCGCAGCTGCAGCGGCACGGGAGAGCCCATGTTCCTCGCCTTTGACTGCGGGACACGTCCACCCCAAACTCTCTGAAATATGAATTTCCCTCCCCAGCTGGTTGCTGTCCATGTCTCCTGCTTTAGTAAAGGTCCCACGGGCCTTCCAATGTGGGCGCCAGCAACGCTTTCTCTTTCACTCTGCTTCTGAGTTGTCGTGTTCACGGGCCACTGTTTTCAGCTTGTCCCTCCAGATCTGCGCCCCACCCCCTTCGTTCTACTCTCTCTCTGCCCAAGGAAGCTGATTATAATGCCAGCTGGACTGGACTTTCTGTTCTTTCTTTTCTGACTTACTTGGCCCAACTGTGTTTTCATTATTGCTACCTAAGCAGCTACTGCACAACGTGGTGGCTTAAATATGTTACCCTCTTATCATCTCTCGTGATTCTGTGTGTCGTTGGGTCTTCGTGGACCAGTTCTGCTCCACGTGTCGGCAGGAGAGGTAGCCCTCTTGGGGACTCAACTCAAGATGGCTCTCTCATGTCTTGCGACTTGGTGTGGAAGGTAGGAGTCTGGGCTCAGCCAGGCTGGTATCTGAAACGGCTCTTTCCGAGTAGTTTCAGGGCTTCTCCCTCACCCTGAGGCCTTCCCTCTGCTCTTTGTACAAGAAGTCATGGTTTCCTGAAGTACAAGGCAGGTGGTCTTGACAGCAGCTTAGGGTTCCCCGGTTGGCAAAACCAAAATTGCCAGGCCTTCCACATTTAGGCCCAGAGCCAGCACGTACCACTCTGCTGCCTTCTTGGGCTAAAGTAGGTCGCAGGTCCAGCCCAGACGCAGTGTGGGAGGGGACCACCGGCAGAGCACCGGGCGGCATGACTCACGGTGGCATGAGGCTACTCTCTGGTTCGGTTCGAGGCCCGCTTTATCAGGTTCGAGATCTCTCAAGTGCTAACTTCCACAAAGCAGGAAGGTCCACTTTACCGCTTCAGCAAAACGCACACAACCACAGTCTGGCCTGGCGGACACAGCTCAGCTGACAGCAGAGAGGGAAGGTGACGGACTTCTTGGCGAAGACTGATCCACGGAGCTGGCAGGGCCGATCTGGAGACCTCCTGGAATCCGTCCATCTGCAGGGGCGGGAGTGGTCACTGCTCGGGGAGAGTCCCTGGTGGCTCTGGACACAGCAGGAGAAGACGGGCCGTGAAGTCCACGAGCGTCTCAAACTGCCTCAGGTTGGAGCTATATTCATCCCACTTTCAAAGGCCTGTTACCGGACCACCTGCTGATTTTGATCTAAGTGGGCCTCAGCACAGCCAAGCTCTGTCTGCTGTGCCTCCCATCCCACTGCAGCCTGAGGCTCAGCCTCGAGTCCAGCTCCTCATAACTAAATCCCACCAGTTGTGGGTGGGTCTCCTGGGTGTGACGGCTGTTGACCTGTGTGCTAAAGAGAGGTCGTACCCAGCGAGTCACGAAGGGGCAGGAGCTGCAGCACCACAGCACACGCTCCCCGCAAGGGAGCCCCGGGGCCACGGTCCGTGGCAGTGCTGGAGCCCACTGGGTGAAGGCCCTCGCTCCATCTGTCAGGAATGTTCGTGGAGTAAGGCCCGGCTCTGCTCCCTGCAAACAGTTGTATTTAACTCTTCAGTAGGCCTTGTGATTCATCCTTTTCTCCAAGAGAAATGGCCCAGCTTGCCTTGCTCCTGTCCTTCAGAAGTTGGGGGGCAGGGTGGGGGAGGTTTCACAAAGGCTTCTTTTTGTTTTATAATATCTCTTTGTTTAACTCTGCTCCTTTCAATCCAAGTTAGTAAAATGAACGTTTTCTGAATTTCCCATGTACTGAGGGATTTATTCCATTAGACAAGTCATGGTTTCTTCCTGGAACAGACCTCTCCCAGCCTTGGGCCACATGCAAGCTGGTGAGGGGCAATGCTACAGGCACCCTTAGAAGCCTTAGTTAGCTGAGAGGTTCGGCTTGACATGCCCTTAAATCCAGCTGAGGTCTCCAAAACAGGGTGTGTAGCTGCCTCCCAGATCTGATCTGACCCTGCAGCCACATTTGACCAGCTGCACCTTGGCCATGGCCTCAGCCCCAGACTCCTTCCCTCCCCTCAGCTTGTTATTTTCTTTCCTGTCTATTGGACTGTAGAGACTGGGAGTAAATTGTTTTATTTTCCAAGGTAGCAAACTTGAGGTTCCAAACTTTTCCTTTAGGTTCTACTTGGTCACTGAACTGTTCCTTCTGCAGCTCATCTCTGTACCTGAGCTAAAAGGAAGCAGCTGGTGCTTCCAACATTCAGCCTCAAAATATCCTTAGTCAGGGCCTCCCTGGTGGCGCGGTGGGTTGAGCACTTCCCTATGAAGCATCCACGGCATTGCAGCACAAGTTTGATCCCTGGCCAGGGAGGGGACCCACATGGCATAGCAGACCTCTCCTGTCTGGCCTGCTGCTCCCCTCAGCAGTGTTTTTCAGTTGATCTGCCTGTTCTGCTTCCCACTCTGTCTCTGGTGAATCCTCTCACTCCCAACAGCTCTGGACTATACCCCAGTTCTTGTATGCATAAATAAATCTTTTTTTAAAAAAATAAGAGTTTAAAAAGAAAATTGAGTGACTCTGTTTCCAGAGACAATTTCCTGACAGTCCATCTGTAAGAGGTGGTCTTCAGGTAAAGGGGAAGTTCTAGAATCCCAGTCCCACCCTAAGTAGGGTGGAGCTGAACAGGGATAAAAAGAGGAGAGGAGATTGGGGATAGAAAACAGGAGAAGACAGAAGGAAGGGAAGAAGAAGAAAGCAGGATGGAGAGCAGCAAGGAGACCTGGAGGAGGCACGTGGAGCAGAGGGACGTGTGAAGAAACTGCGCTTGCTTCTTGGTCTCGGACTGGTTGGAACAGATGTGGGTGAGAGACCCGCGGGGAGGTTAACAATGGCAGCTTTCATCTTGATTTTGATTTTACTCTTTTCCTCCCAGATTTGTCTGACTCTTTCTGACCCTTTTCTATGGGTCTCCACTGAAAGATCCTTTAGACTTGTGGCATGCTTTTGGGACTTTGCTTTGGGCCAATCCTATTTGGCTGGACTTTTACCCTCAAGGAGATGGGTAACTTTGGATGCTTAACTTAGTTAACTATGTTCTTTGTCCTTTCTGTATTGTTCCCCAATTGTATTCAAGTTCCTTTCCATTAAAGGCCTTATATGTTTGTCTTGATGCAGAGGATGACAAAACCCATTTAGAGAAAACAGGTTTGGGGTTTCTGGGGTGCCCCTCTCCCTGCCTGTAACACTTCCAGGTTCCCATCTTAGTCTCTTCAGAGTTCCTGATCCCACTTAGTTCCTAAATCAATGTTTTCCAGGGCGGCTTACTAGATAAAACAACATTCCTAGATAGTAATTCCTGTTTTGCCCAAAGTCTAAAAGAGCAGCCATTTGTGATCTCTCCCCATTCAGTGGACCGCGGGGGCTCAGCTGGACAGCGGCTCCAGAGGGTCACTCACAGGCTACACCTTGGTGGGCACAACCCAGGCGATGCTCAACGGGGACATCATTCAAGTCTAGACCTGGTTAAAATCTGGGTGTCCCAGTGACGGGATCAGAGCGTCCTCCTGGGGCTATAGAGAAGGCAGAGCTGAAATCCCAGCCCACCATTTCCTAGGTGTGTGGCTCCGTGCAAGTTAGCTTCCCGAGACTCGGGTTTCTGTTTTCCTCCTTGCTGTGTAATGGGTACAAATAACCTCACAAGTAGCACAGATTGTGGCTCTTGGTCACTGGCTCGCGTGAGAGACCTGGACCTGTGAGGGCTAATTTTTCCACTTTTCCTTCCTTCAGACAATTCTTTGTATTCTTGAAAAATGTGCTAGTCTGGACAAAAAATGACTTCAGCAGAAGCATCGACTCTCAGCTTTGTGCATTAAAATTACACAGGAATTATTTTGTTATGAACCATACCATCGCTTAGGTGCTATTTCAGAGGTTCTGAGCTGATGCATCTGGGTTGGGAGTAGGGGTTCATTTTTCATGAGGTCTACCCAGGTGAATCTAAAGTGCAGCCAGACTGAGAAATTTCTCCTGATAAAAAATGACCGTGTATGCAGGCCTCCCTGGTGGCGCAGTGGGTTAAGCAACGCACTGTGAAGCAAAATGCAGCTACTGCAGCACGAGTTCAATCCCTGCTGCCCACCAAGGAAGGAACCCACATGGCGTAGCAGACCTCTCCTGCTGTGCCCGCTGCTCCCCTCAGCAGTGTACCTCTGTTGATCTGCCTGTTCTGCTCCCTGCTCTATCTGTGGTGAATCCTCTCACCACCCCCACACACACACCTCTGGCCTGTACCCCAGTGCTTGTATGCATAAATAAATAAATCTTAAAAAAAAAAGATTTCCTTCCCAGGGAGCCTCCCCGGTGGCACAAGTGACTAAGCACTGCACTAGGAAGCTTTCTGCAGCCACTGGAGCACGAGTTCGATCCCTGGCCAGGGAGCTGACTCACAAGGCACAGCAGACCTCTCCTGCCTCGCCCACTGCTCCCCTCAGTGTGTTTCAGTCCGTCTACCTGTTCTGCTCCCCACTCTGTCTCTGGTGGAAACTCTCTCTCTCTCTCTCTCACATACACACACACCCCACACACCTCTGACTTATTTCACTTAGCATCATCCCCTCCAGCTCTGTCCAGGTTGTCACCAATGGCAAATCCTTCTTTTGACCTTCTGACATGTCAGCTATAAAATGGGGGTAATGATACCTGCCTCAGTGGACATAGAGGGCACATCACAATTGCTCAGAATGTGGGCTGTTGTGGAGACTGCGCGTGCAGGGTGCCTGCTTATGGTAGAGGCAGCTGGGCAGTGGTCTCTCTCTCCATTGCCCTCTCCACCAACGCTGCCTTTGCTGCCTCTACAGGCACTACCAGCGCCGACCTCCCTGCGGAGTGGGCACGTACAGCCAGATGCCGAATTGCTTGGAGGCGTGGAGTGGAGGCAAATGACCCCAAGCAGATGCAGCGAACCAGGGCCAAGGGCAGGACAGCCCAGTCATTTGCTTGCCCTGTGGAGGAGAACCTGCGAGGAGACGGGGGCAGGCAGTTTCTGTGTCGGGGCAACCATTTGAAGAGAGAAAAGTACGGGGAGAACTTTTTCCTTAATTATTGGTCTCACGAGGCTGATTTTGGATTTTGGAGGAAGGATTAGAGGGGGAAGGTAATAGAACTATAAATAGCCTCAGAGAAATACAGGCTTTGAAATCAGAAATTCCTAGTTTGAAACTTGGCTCCAGCAGTCACTGCTGGAAGACTTCAGATTCACTCCCTCCCTGAGCCTCAGTCACCTCCTCTGGACAGCGGAGGTGACCACCCTCCCTGGCTGGCTAGTGTCACCACCTCCAAGCTTAGGCACCTGTGACTCACCTGTCTCTCACGTTCAGGCCCGGGGCTGTCCTGGGGAAGCCAGGCTATTGAAGCAGGCGGGCCTGGAGGGGAGGCTGTGGGCTGGCAGCCTGGGGCTCAAGGGCAGCAGACCCTCCCTGTCTCTTTCTGGCTGAGCCAACAGTAAATAAGACCCGGGAGTTAAGCTCGGTCCCTGACGCCCTCCCTGGCCTCCTCCACACTGTGAGGAATCAAGGGAAGGCAAGTTCTCGCGTGGCTCTTGGGTGTGCCAGACGTGCCTCAAGCCCACCCCATAGGTCGATGGACGGAATCACCGGGAATCACTCACCGGGAATCACGGGTCTCCCTTCCATGAGTGAGCAAACAGGCAGAGACGCTAAACAATGACCCAAGGTCACACAGCACGTAAGTGTTCCTGCCAGGCTGGAATTTAAACCATGTAAATGGCTTAAACCATTTACATTTACCACTTAAATTTACATTTCAGGTATGACATCGAAATTTAAATCTTTGTTGCTTCTGGGTGTTATTTTTGTAAGTACTTTCGAAAGCACAGCCTCTCACGGGCACTTTGGTGCTGGCTGTGTGAAGAGGCGTGACCCTGTCCTCATGTTAGGGGGAAGGGTCGTCCTGGATGGATTACACAGCTAGGTTTATGGACTCCAACCCCCACTCCAGACCACCGGTGTTCCAGAACCACAAATCCGATCATTATCGAAGAGGGGGTCCCTGGGACCTGAGGGTGGAGCTGAGCGGCCAGGCTGGCTATAAAACCAGAGAGGTGAGTCTTGGGCTCGCTCTTCCTTTGGAGCCATCTCACTTGATTCAGAGCCAGCTCTCTGATTTTATAGCCAGCCTGGCCGCTCAGCTCCACCCTCAGGTCCCAGGGACCCCCTCTTCGATAATGATCGGATTTGTGGTTCTGGAACACCGGTGGTCTGGAGTGGGGGTTGGAGTCCATAAACCTAGCTGTGTAATCCATCCAGGACGACCCTTCCCCCTAACATGAGGACAGGGTCACGCCTCTTCACACAGCCAGCACCAAAGTGCCCGTGAGAGGCTGTGCTTTCGAAAGTACTTACAAAAATAACACCCAGAAGCAACAAAGATTTAAATTTCGATGTCATACCTGAAATGTAAATTTGGCGCAGTGGGTTAAGCAGCGCACTATGAAGCAAACCGCAGCCACTGCAGCACAAGTTCGAGCCCTGCTGCCGGCCAGGGAGGGGGCCCACATGGCATAGCAGACCTCTCCTGCTGTGCCCGCTGCTCCCCTCAGCAGTGTACTTCCGTTGATCTGCCTGTTCTGCTCCCTGCTCTATCTGTGGTGAATCCTCTCACCACCCCCACACACACACCTCTGGCCTGTACCCCAGTGCTTGTATGCATAAATAAATAAACCTTTAAAAAAAAAAACAAAAAACCAGAGAGGTGAGCCTTGGGCTCTCGCTTGGAAGCCATCTCCCTTGGCTCAGAGCCAGCTCTCAACGGGCCACTGGGGTCCAGCTCGGAAGATCTGGTAGGGTATTTACGGGTTTGTATCCCTCTCTTCCCTTGGTGTTATTTCTGCTTTATTCCCCTTCTTTTGTAAAATAAAACCCTTTAATAACTTCTGTGCCTGACGTGGAGGCTTATTATAGAAGTCTTCTGAGTCACGGGTGAGGACCCAGTGAGGGAAACCCGTTTTGTGTTAGGGTTGCCCTGTAACACTCAGAACATGTACAGTGATGTAAACCAGTGTTACTGCAATAAAAATGAAATGATAAACAAAAACTTAGGCTGCCTCCTTGTGCGTGCTCCTGTTTGTTTTTCTCAAACCAGTTATCTGTTTTTCTGACAAGGAAAAGGTACATATTAAAAAAACACAGGAAGGGGCCTCCCTGGTGACGCAAGGGGTTAAGTCGAAGCACCATGAAGCATCCTCAGTCACTGCAGCACGAGTTCAGTCCCTGGCCAGGGAGGGGACCCACATGGTGCAGCAGACCCCTCCTGTCTCCCCGCTGCTCCTCTCAGCAGTGTGTCCCACATTGTCTCCGGTGAGTCGTCTCACCCCATCCCGCACCTCTGGCCTGTACCCCAATTCTTGCATGCATAAATAATAAATCTTAAAAACAAAAACAGGAAAGTTTGAAGAAGCAGGGAAACACACCTCTAATGTTCACTCCCATCCCCCTTGAGAGGTGGCATTCTAAGTTCCTTTCCGCAGGTGAGTACAGCGTGTGTCGAACAAAACGGGTGACACCTTCCCTATGTGACCACCGGAGTGACCAGGAGCTGAGAAAAACCCCATCTGGGCGCGTTCTCCGGTGTACCCTCTGCCCGTGTGATCCCGCCACTTCTGCCCCCATTGTCCTTCTGGAAGACTCACGGTTGAAGCCCCACCCCCACATCTGTCCCAGAGGGTGGAAGACTCCCGGGTTGAAGCCCCACCCCCACATCTGTCCCAGAGGGTGGAAGACTCCCCGGTTGAAGCCCCACCCCCACATCTGTCCTGTGGGTCAACAGGCTCCTACCCAGAGGTACCTAAGATGGTTCGTGGCATCCAGTAAATGCTCAATAAGTAAATGCTTATTTACTTACACAAAAGCCGGGGTGTAGGCAAGAAGTGCAGGGCTGGTGGGAGGATTCGCCAGAGACAGAGCGGGGAGCAGAACAGGCAGACAGACTGAAGTACCCCGCTGAGGGGAGCAGCAGGGAGGCAGGAGAGGTCTGCTGGCCATGTGGGGTTCCTGGTCCAGGATCGAACCACGGCCGTGGCTGCCCAAAGCTTCATGGTGCTGAAACTTAGCCCTTCGCGCCACCGGGGAGGCCTCAATTCTGATTTTTTTTCACTGCTGGTGGCTGGTGTTTGTGCCTTAGATCCTGAGTCCCCCACCCCCACCCCCACCTGCACCCGGAGAAGCAAAGGGTGAAGGCTGCAGCGGGCTGGAGGGCTGAAGTGAGGCACCCAGAGAGAAATCTGAGACTGAGGTCAGGTCCTGAGGCCCAGGAACAGCTCAAAAAGCGAGAAGCACGGTTGGGGTGGGGGAGGGAGAGGGGACCGCTGCGGATTATGGATTAGGTGGGCGTGGAGGCAGGCGGGATCTGCCAGCCGAGGAGACACCGCGGGCTCCCTCGGAGGGGGAGGAGGATTCCCTTCCACTGAGTATACTTGTTCTCCGGGTCTGGGATAATCACCCGGACCTGAAACTCGCCCTGCTGTCTCCTCCCTCCAAGTAAATAGGTGTTGCTATTCTAAGCGACGCCTGCGATAAAAATACTTGCTTTGCTTTGGAGGGATTTTTTTTTAAGCCATGAAAATAACAGGGCAGTAGGCTGTCTATTTTAGGCTGAAGCCTTGGCTCGCTGTCAAAGTCACGGCCCAAATGAGCTCTATTCAGAAGCAGGTCACTGCACACTTTGCACGTGTGGCCCGGCCGGTAGAACAAGCCTGGACGCAGGCACCTGGGCGACTCGGGCCCGTGTCCGGGAGAGCTGGAGGGAGCTGCCGAGCCCTTGTTTATGCCAGAAAGTAAACGTGCGCCCTGAGCCTCAGCGACTCCCCGACACCCACACACGAGTTCTCAGGAGGCGGAGCCCCCAGGCCTCTTGGCCTTAGGAATCCCAGGTCAGGGTGGGACTGGAGTTGGGGGAATGCTCCCCACCTCTGGATGACCCAGTAGGGTGTGCGTCAGCCAGCCAGCCAGCCAGAACTGGGCTGAACTTTTCCATCCTCAGTGGACCGAGGGTGCCTTGATCCCCTGGAAGGGATGACCTGAGCTGGAGTGAAGAAGCCTGAGCTGACCCGAGTGTGACCCCCCCAAGGCGCTGGCCCTCCCTAGCTGTGTGGCCTTGCAGAGGTAACTTCACCTCATTGATCCCTTCTTTTCCTATTCGTGAAATGGAGATGATAAAGCAAACCTTACAAACTGTTGGAAAGAAGGATCCCTGGCCAGGGAAGGGACCCACATGGTGCAGCAGACCTCTCCTGTCTCTCCTGCTGCTCCCCTCAGCAGTGTACTTCAGTGGATCTGCCTGTTCTGCTCCCCGCTGTCTCTGGTGGATCCTCCCACCTCCACACCTCTGGCTTGTACCCCAGCTCTTGTGTGCACAAATAAATAAATCCTTAAAAAAAATAAATGTTTCATTTATTTTTCATGTTCCTTTCTGAAATTGTCCATGTCCTTAACCTATTTTTCCTACTGGGAACTTGCTCTTATTGATTTTTGGAGTTCATTTTATCTTAGAGAAACCAATTCTTTGTCTGTGAATTTTGAATTGCAAACACTAGTCCCCAGTGTGCCACTTGACCTTTGATTTCACTGAAGCTATTTATTACCACGCAAAAGTTGACTTTTACACAGTTCCATTTATCAACTTTTTCTTTTACAGCTTCTGGCATTTATACTATGGTAGAAATGCCTTCCCTGCACGGAAAAAATTTTAATGTGCACATGTTTTCCTCTACTAAGTCTATGGCTTCATTTTTTTTTTTTTTTTTGTTTAACTATTGCAATTATTTGAGTTTCATTTTGGTGTAATTTGCAAGGTAAAGATGAAACATTTCCCCCTTTTTCACCAGATGCTGGGAAATGCCACTTTCTGTCCCCTTTCTTCAATATGCCCAGACTTCCATGTTCAGTGGGTTCATTTCTGTCCAGGTCTCCTTGGCTCCAATTTTAATAGGAAAATTCGGCCATAATTTGGTGCGTTCGTTTCCAGGGCTGCCATAACAAATCCCACACACCTGGCAGCTCAAAAAAACAGAAACATATTCCCTCACAACTGTGACGCTCGGAAGTATGAAACCAGCATCTTCACTGCAAACAGTCCCACTCCCTCTATGCTCTGACCTTCCTTGACTTTCTCCTGGCTTCTGGTGGTGGTGGGTAGAACCTGGCGTTTCCAGGCTGGCTTGTAGCTGCACCACTGTGGTCTCTGCCTCTGTTGTCACATTGCTTTCTTCTTAGAAGGACGCCAGTCATGTTGGGTTAGCGTTCACTCTCTTCCAGGGCAACCCCATTGCCAAGTAAGGTCACATCACAGCTTCCAGGAGTCAACACTTGAACATATCTTTGGGGAAAAGGAAGCACGGGAGACAGGATACAATTTAACCCACAACATTTGCTCCTTGGAGGTTGTTTCCTTTAACTTCCAGAGGGGACAATTTAAACATTATAGAATAAATCATAAAGAGAAATATCCAGGATTCCTATGACTTAAAAACCTCCAGATATTCCCGCCATGATAATGACAAACTTGCCTGTAATAAAGAAACGACTTCAACATGAAAAGGCTAAGGGGCCTCCTTGGGTTAAGGTGGAAGGGTTAAGTCTCAGTGCTATTAAGCTATCACCAGTCACTGTGGCGTGAGCTCCTGAGCTCAGGAGGTTGGCACAGCAAACCTCTCCTGTCTGTCTTCCTGCTGCTTCCTTCAGCAGTATATTTCAATAGATTCCCCTGTTCTGCTCCCCACTCTGTTCCTGGTAAATACTCTCACCCCCCACCTCTGCCCTACACCCCATTTCCACGCATAATTTCTAAAAAAAGACTAAGCATAGGCACAAACATTTTCAGTCAACATATCAACTGATTTCTTCTTTTTAAGTGATTTTCTATTGAAGTAACAGTGCGTGGTAACACGGGAGCCTCCAGTGTGCATTATTATAGACCTGTAACGTACCACAGCTGTACCGAGTGCGTTAACTACTGAAGTCCAGTTCTACCCTTCACTATACAGTTGACCCTTTGCCCAATTTACCCCCACCAGAAACTCACTTCATTATCATAAAAATAATCCACACATTGATAAGAAAAAATGCCAGTACCCCAATAGTCAAAAGTTATGAACAAGTCAGAAACAGGGGACACATGTATGCAAAAATACTCTCACAATTAATCAGTCAGACAACTTCAAACAGTGATAAAGTGCTTTTATTTTTCTAACAACTGACAGGAAATAAATGTATAATATTCTGTGCTGGCAAAGGGGTGGTCAAACTGGCAATCTCATATGCCACCTGTGGCAGCAATCTTTTGAAAAATAAGCTAATAATATACATAAATGACCATAAAAACATTTATGGCAGTTGGTCAGTAATTCCACTTCTGGGACTCTATTCTAGAGAAATAATCTGAAATATCGAAGAATCTGTTGTTAAAAAGGTAGGAAAAAGGAACATTTATTGGATCCCTACTAGCTTCCAAGCAACGTACCTACCTTATCTTATTTATTTTTTATTTTTTAAATTTTTTTAAAGATTCATTTATTTATACATACAAGCACTGGGGTACAGGCCAGAGGTGTAGGGGGGGTGAGAAGATTCACCACAGAGAGCGGGAAGCAGAACAGGCAGATCAACAGAAGTACACTGCTGAGGGGAGCAGCGGGCACAGCAGGAGAGGTCTGCTACGCCATGTGGGTCCCCTCCCCGGCCGGCATCAGGGATCGAACTCGCGCCACAGTGGCGTCATAGTGTGTTGCTTAACCCACTGCACCACCAGGGAGGTCCCCTTATCTTATTTGATTCTCTCAAAAACCCTCTGAGACCCAGTCTTTGCTCCATTTAGAGATAAAGAAAGGACTCGGAGAGCTTAGGCCCAGTCCAGGGTCCCCCCTTAAAGCGGGCTCAACCCCGATGTTTGCAATGAAGGGTCTCTAAACTTTCTCCAAGTTTTTGTGAATATTTGTTGCTGAAAATAAACTTCAGAAAGGATAAATACAGAAATGAGTAAGAATAGTGTAGAAACTATTAGAGGACTTCACGGTCCCTTTAGCTTTGGGACTTTCAACCAATCCAATCTTTGTTTTGGATTTTCTTTTTTCCTTTTAAGATTTATTTATTTATGCATATAAGAACTGGGGTATAGGCCAGAGGCATAGGGCGGGGGTGGGGTGGGGTGATGAGAGGATTCACCAGAGACAGAGTGGGGAGCAGAACAAGCAGATCCACTGAAGTACACTGCTGAGGGGAGCAGCGGGGCGGTAGGAGAGGTCTGCTGCACCATGTGGGTCCCTTCCCTGGCCGGGGATCGAACTTGTGCTCAGTTGCTGCAAACACTTCACAGCGAGGCGCTCAACCAAACTGCTGCACCACCAGGGAGGCCCTGGTTTGGATTTTCTTAATTCAGATGAGCTACATACTATGTTGAGTGCCTGTGTATTTATAGAACAAAAAAAATATAACGTAATAATTAAAATGTAGGTCTTATATATGGAAGTTTATTATAGTATTATTGCAAAATGTTTCTTTGTAATTATATCAAGATAATTATTTTTAAAAGGTGAAGGTAGAGTTCCACTGTTTGAATTAGATCTAAAGCTCACCTACAGTTAACTGTGTGGCCTTATCTCAGTTCCCTTGTCTGTAAAATGGAGCAATAATAACACTTAGCTCACAGAGTTGTTATGAGATTCAAATGTATGATTTACTTCCACTTGCCTATGGCATGATGCCCAATATATAGTTAATTTTCAAGCTCTGTTAGCTATTGTTAATATTAATTTACTTTTAGGTTAGGTGATCAACCAATTGCTTTGGAGTCCTTTGACTTCTGAAGTTGCTTCTAAAGAAGAAAATGAAACAGGGGACAGAGATGCTCTGACTGAGACAGGGGGCAGAGGAGGCTCCGAGACCAGAGAGCCTCCAAAAAGCCCCTAAAGGTCAAAAGGCCACAAACCAAGAATCAAGGGCTATAGCAACAGAGGCTAGAGCCTATCAGAGGACAGTGCCCAATACAGGTCACTGTCTATAGGTTCTCATCCGCACGCACAATTGCAAGGGACCTCAGGCTACAGGAACAACAATCATGGGGTTTATTTACAAACGGGGGAAACAAGAAATTTTAGTATATGTGCTGCCGAAGCGAGCACAGGGGGAAACAAGAAATGAGTAAGAAATGCTTACGTATCCACAAGAGACTGGCTGCTTCATCTGGACAGCATCAGTGTTGGCAGTCACTGGTCACCAGTTCTAGGCAGCACTGTTCAGTAGCAATGACCACTATGGGCCTGCAGAGGCAGTGTTCCAGTGTTACAGCTCTTGTGAGTTGTTGGTTTATACCACCAACAAACAGCTCTTTGAGACACTAGGCTCAGGGCCTTTGGTGCTCCTTCTAGTCAGTGTCACAGACAGGACTGAGTCCCAGTCCCTACAAAGTCCTTCAGTCTCTCTTCCTCCTCAGAGGGCAGCTGCTTGAGGCTTCCCTCCTTTCTTTGAAGGCTGGAACCTTCTTTTCTCTTCCTCTGCAGGAGCTCTTCTTCCTCTGGGCTGCTGCTTCTCTGTCTGCTCCTCCAGGTTGCTCCAAATCCCAATATCCAATGCTCCCTTTGACCCTGCCTTATATTCACTTTCAAAGTACCCCCCCCCCAGTCTGATTGGTCTTGGTCCATTTTCCAATCCTGCACCTGCTTGGTCCATTTTGGCCTGTTCCAGAATTCAGGAAGTGTAATTTATAAGAGGGGCTCTGCTACCACTGACTTGTGGTAAGAGGCGGAGTCCTGGTATCAGTCAACCCACAGCTCACACCTGATTGGCCCATTCCACGATCCAGGCAGCACGCTGCTCCATAAAAGGTTTCTGAGGAAGGACTGCAGCACTAAATTGCAGGGGAGCCAGAGACCACTCCTCCTGCTGGCTGCAGCCCGGTAACAAAAACACTTTCCACAAATGTGGACAGGACACAACAATTACTAGAAGGAATCTGAGAAGGAAGATAAAACCAGTTGCCCAGAATCACGATGAGGAAATGAATTTAGAGAAAACCAGCTCTAGAATTTTAAACATGTGAATCATATCTGGAACTGAGAACCGAGCTGCACAGACAGATCCTGTTGTTATCAGTTTCCTTTTCCCAGGGGCCCATTGTCCCAACTCTGGGTGAATGGAGACCATCAAGGGATTGTAAGCTTTGTGCTAGGTCCAGCTCTGCGCCTGGATCAGGGGTGGGGGGAGGGCACTGTCATACTGAGGAAGGCAGGTCCTGCCCTGGTCTCTCCCTTGCCAGCAAAGTTGCTGGAGGATGTGGGTGGAAGAGAGAGAAAGGGGGAACAGAGAGCAGAGAAGCCCTGGGAGGCAGCACCAGTGCGATCAGAGCCTCCGAGCTGGGTACATGCTCCATTGTCCTATCAGAGTTCACTCACCAAAACATAGATTTAAAGATAAAATTATTAAGACTTTCAAGTCAGAGACCACAGACCCAAGTGCCAGGCCTTCTGAGTGCTGGGGTCCTGGGGGGCTGTTGTAACCTCATGTTCAGAACTCCACCCTGCCTCTTGCCAACACAGATGTTTTAAAAAGGGTCTCACTGCCACCAGCAACCTCCAAGGTGGATGATCTTGTCCGCATTTCACAGACAAGAAAACACTGATTAAGATTTTCTTCTCTGACCCAGTCACACAGTAAGGTGGGGAGAAACTCAACACCCCATTCTAAAGCTGTGCTTTTTCTACTAGCTGAAGCAAAAAGAGGCGGAGAAACTCAGTGCAAAGAGGTATGACAAAATTTAAACAAAACCTTTTTGCTTTTAAAAGAAAAAGCAAAAAATAAATTCTAAAAGGTCAGGCCATGTCCCCCTCCTGTACACCATCTAGCCTCTGATCAGGATTATCCTTTTTATCCCTCAGTCAGCAGTGCTTCTTGGACAGCCTCCCGGATCAGTTACATGAGAGCTCATTCTTCCAGCTGCACGATGCTTGTTTAGATGACAAGCAATATGGCAAGGGACAGCCTCGAACACACACCCTTCCACACAAGTGTATCTGAAGGATAAATTCCCAGCAGAAGAATTTCCAGGGTAAAAGGTTTATGCCTTTATGACTTCACTATTGCCAAAGAGGCTTCGATAGGGATTGTTCCAGTTTATACATTAAAGTAATTGATGAGCACACCCAGGTTTTTAATTTTTTTAAAAAAAGATTTACTTTATTTATGTATACAAGAACTGGGGTACAGGCCAGAGGTGCAGGGGATGAGAGGATTCACCAGAGACAGAGTGGGGAGCAGAAAAGGCAGATCTATTGAAATACACTGCTGAGGGGAGCAGAAGGCAAGACAGGAGAGGTCTGCTGTGCCATGTGGGTCCCTGGGGTCCCCTGGGGGGGGCAGGCAGGGATCAACTCGTGCTGCAGTGGCTGCGGTTTGCTTCATAGTGCTTCATAGTGCGGTACTTAACCCACTGCGCCACCGGGAGGCCCCAGGTTTTAATTTTTTCACTGGTTTCCCACTTGGCTGCATTCAGCTTCCCTGCATCAGGCAGACACTACCCACAAGTCTTGATGTTGAGGCTGACACCCCAGATGCCCGACCCTCAGTTCCACTTTATAGACTGCTCCACTGTGCCTTAAGGGAGACTGACTTGGGTTAGACATCTTTTGCCCTCCAGACCTCCCTTTCACTATTCTCCTGGTGTCCCCTGCTCAGGGAAGGGAATCAATCTCCAGCCCCGGAGAACTGTTTGATAATAAATCACACCTCTGAGTACTTACTCTATTTTTCCCCACTTCCAGCCCAGAGCTCCCTCCCATCTGAGTCTGGAAAATTCTGACTCCTTTAAGACTCAGCTTACAGATAGCCTCTGCAGAGGCTTCCCTGCCCCTCCCTGGCAGAACCGGTCACTCACCCACCTCCCTTCTGGGTGCCCGCCCACAGAACTCATTTGGATCACCTGGTGGGGTAACTTTACAATGTTCTGCCTCTCCAGGCACCCAGGCCAGGCCCACACTTCAAACTCATCCGTGACTAAAATTAAACTCACTGGAGAGGCAGGGTGGCTTGGAAAGTACACAGGCAATCCTCTGTCCTATTCACAACTGGCCAGGCTCCACCCCTTCCCCCTCACCACACACACACTGGACATGCACACACACACACACACACATACAGGCCCTCACTCCTTCCCCACCACAGGGCACAGGGCCCTACAGGTGCTCTCCTCCAGGTCTTTCTCCTCATTGGCCAGCTTAACTATCACCTCTGAGAGAGCCCTTCTTGGCTACTGAAGCGGAAGGCACCCCTCCTTTGTTTAGAGCAATGGAAATGTTTTGGAACCAGAGAAGGTGGTTGCCTAATTCTGAATGTAGGGAGGCCACTGAATTGTTCACTTTGAGATGGTTAATTTCATGTTATGTGAATTTCACCTCAATAAATTATTTTTGAAGAAATGCAGCAGCCACTCTTACTGGTGGGCTGAGAGGTCTGAATAAGGCAAAACCTCCCTAAACTTTCCAAGCTGTGAGCCTTGGGCAGATGCCAGCTGAGGGTGATTGAAAGAAGCAATGGCCTGGGGGTCGGCAAGTGTGGCTTTGCTGCTCTGTCCTGAGAGGTAATGATATGATAATGAGATAGCTATAATTACAGCTAAGCTTCAAGTGGAATAGGAGCCAGGCAGTTTCAAGTGCTTTACAAGTTAAACTCACCAAATCCTTTCAACTCTAAAAGGTGGATACTATGGAATTTTCATCATCCACAAGGAAAGTGAGGAACTGACGTTTAAAGGACTTGTTCAAGTTACTGATGAGGAAGTAGCAGAGTCTAAACTTGAACCTAGACAGACGCCAGATAGTGAACACCCCACTCCCAGGACATGTGTTAAGTGCCGTTCCATCTGGTTTCACCCTCTGAACTAGGTGTTATTCTTATTTTACACCTCCCCACCCCCATGCTGCTTCACCTGCCTTTATTTTCATGTTCACCTTTAGTTCCGCATTGTCATTATGATTTCACCTTGCTTCATCTTCATTTCTTTTTTTAAAGTTTTTTTTTTTTTTTTAAATTGAGGTAATCTGGCTTACCACAGTGCATGATTTAGGGGTGTGAGTTCACCCCTTTTCAGATGTGTGGTAGCACACCACGCACCACCAAAGCCTCCTTACATTGTGGATGCAGCACCATTTTGTCACCCGTTTCCTTTTAAGTCTACCCATATTTTCCCCCAGTGTTTTTCTTTTTTAAAGATTTATTTATGCATACAAGCACTGGGGTACAAGTCAGAGGTGTGGGGGGTGAGAGGATTCACCACAGACAGAGCCGAGCCGGGAGCAGAATAGGCAGATCAACGAAGTACACTGCTGAGGGGAGCAGCGGGCAAGGCAGGAGAGGTCTGCTGTGCCCTGTGGGTCCCCTCCCTGGCCGACAGCCACCAGGCAGGCCCCCCAGTGTTTTTCTAATGCTAACAATACAGGCATGAACTTTGTGCGTATATGTTAGTATTTCTCTAGAATAAGTGCTAGAAATTAAATTACCGGGAACAAGGGACAAATTAATGCATTACGACTGGTAGGGGATAAAGCCCAGTTGCCCGCCCCTCGCCGAATGCGGGGTAACAACCGGTTTTCTGACACCTTGGACCAGACTTCATAGCATCAGCCTTTCAGATGTTTTGACAATATGATGAGGTGGGGAGGGAGATGGAGTCCCAATCTAGAGATGAGGAAACTGAGGCTCAGACACGTTTAGGGTCTTTCCTGCAGAACCCGCCAGTGGCGGAGTCCCGACCCGACAGAGGACGTGTCCGGCTCTGGAGGTCGCGCCAAGGAGGGACACCGTCCGCTGCGCGGTGCGCCCTGGGGACGTCTGGTTATATCCAGGCTTTGCGATGCAGGCAGGCTGGCTTGCCCCGCGAGGCGGCCAAACTCCGGCCATTCCCTACCGCCGGCCGCCAACTGTCATGCGAAGGGTCAGCGTGGGTCCCGCCACCTTCTCAGCTCGGAAATGGCGACCAACGAGATCGCGAGGCCCCGCCCCTTCCGGGGCGGGGCCGAGTTCAGGCCAGAGAGAAGGATACCCGAGCCAACTTTGAGGTCGGCTGCCAGGAGGGCTTGCGCAAAAGAGCCAGCGGCGCCGCAGGTCGGGAGGAGGAGCACCGAGGGAGGGCTCGCTCGCCTGGGCGGCTCGAGAGTCTTCATCGCGGGCACTGGGGCCGCCATCTTAGATGGCGGGAGTCGGACGAGAACGAGCGTGAGACGAGAGAGCCAGCCTGCCGCTCTCCTTGGGCCCCGAAGAGGGCCAGCTGGCCGGGCTTTGGGGCGTGTGCCCTGAGGCGCGCAGCGCGAGTGCGACGATGCGGGGGCTGCCCGGGGCCCCGTCCCCTGGGTTAGGGACGCGCCGAATGTGACCGCCTCCCGCTCCCTCACCCGCTGTGGGGAGGAGGAGCGGACGAGACGCGCCGCTGCCGGACACGGGGGCGACCGGCTCCCGCAGGTAGGCAGCAGGTCGGGCTCTGGATTCAGGGGGACTGGGCAGTGTGGATGAAGGGGCCGCGTTCCTTGGTCGCCTGGCCTGGGCGGCGCTGACAGAACGGAGGGCCCGGGCCAGGCCGCTGTCACCCCAGGTGGCGCTGGGCGGGCGGGGGCCCCGGGGCTCGGTGTCATGGCCGGCGAGCCGGGTTCCCACATCCCCACCCGCTTTTCCTTGTGTTTCGGGGAAATGTGCCAGCGCCGTCGCTGTGCCCAGTGCACTCTCTCGCATTGGCAGCGGGAAAAACCCCAACTGCCTCGGAGCTGTGTTGTCACTCAGACGGACCCTTTTTCTTTCTCATCGCGTAGTGGGGACACAGGCAAGCATCTTCCCTTAGGGTTTGTCTCTCGAGTGACACCCTTTCAGGGGATACGGGAATCCGGGACTAGGGAAGGAAATGGGTCAGTGCCCCACCACAAAGGCAGGGGGGCCTCGCGGTGGGTTTCGGGACAGTCTGCGGGTTACTAATGAAAGGTTTGGGATGCATTTAATGAGGATCGGGCCCGGGATGCTTTGGACGTAAGATCCAGCGCTGTCTTTTGTGTGAATTGTGTGCCGCCTGGATGCTTCAGTTCTGCAGCTGCAGAGGCTCTGCAGAGCTAGTTGGTGTCCAGACAGCGGAGTTTGGACATCAGCAGAGGCGAGGCGGCTGTGTTCATTCATTGTTCTCTTTCCACGGCTCTGGGTGTGCCCTCTGGTATTCATTCTCTGGTGGGAAGAATGATAGCATCTCCGGGGTCTCCTTGAGATGTTGACCGGCTTCTAAGGGGTCGCTTCATCAAAGTAGGGATGGATTCAGCGCACGTTCCTTGAGCATTTCTGCTTGTCTGTGCTCTGTGGGCTGAGTGAAGGGAGTCTGCCCTCTGTACCTTCTCAAGGCGTCAAACAATGCCCTGTGATAAGGGTGGACTAAGTCACTGTTTTGGGATTTTGGGACAGCCAGTTTTGCCTGGGGGAATTTGAGGAACCTTGTGCAGTGGAGGGGACTTTTGCTCAGTTTTGGAGTGCTGAGTAAATGCTACCCAGGTGAGGAGGAGAGAGATTGTGCTAAACCCAGGGAGCAGGTGGTATAAAGGCACTGAGTATTGCAGCAGTTGGGAGGAATTTGAGGAGCAATAGAGAATTTGGTGTGTAGGCAATGGTGAGGGAGGTGAGGCTCCAAAAGAAAAATTGACTGGAATGTGAAGGCTCTTTAATTGCTGAAGATAGTGAGCTAGTTGATCTCATTTGGATTATTCTAAAGGAGTGTTGCTAATTCTTGCTACTAATTTCCCTCCTGATGATGTTGAAGCTGATAGTAGGTGAAAAGATTGACTTAAATTGAGCAGCGCTAAACCCAGTTAACGTTTTTGATTAGTGTTTTATGTCGGATGTTTTGCACTTACACAATGGTGAATGAAATGAATTTGTCCGGATTCTTGCAAAAGATTCTTTCAGAATTATACTTGCTTACAAAAATGTTGACTTTATAAATGCAGTACATTCCACTGATACCAAATTTCAAAGACTGTTGACAGTATAAACCATACTTACTAGTCATATAGAAATTGGCAGATTTTTAATAAAACATTTGAAAAAGTGTAGAATGCAAATGAGTATTTTCAGTTTAGTGTTTTATATAGTCAACTGGTTCTTTGGATTGATTCCTGGATTTCAGTTTTGTTAAAGAGCTTTAGTTCTATTTTTTTTAAATGTAGCTGTATTGTGATTGTGTTTATACTAAAATGATTACTATATCAACAGACTTCAGTTAGCAGTTCCTAAATCTTTCTTGGGCTGTGACAATTTTGTATCACTGAAGAACATTAAGATTCTTTTTGCTTGTTTTCATCCTTATCACTTCAAGGGCTAAGCTGTTTAAAACGCAACAAAAACATTTGACCCAGTTGAACACTGGGTGCTGGGGAAAATAAACCTGTTTCTGTTGTAAAAGCTTATCTTTTAGGTATGTGGTGTTTGTGCTTATAAATATAGAGGATTGCTTAGTTTTGAAAAAATGTGTATGCCTTCAAAGTAGAAGACTTGTGTGAAGTAAAGTTGGGCATATTTTAAGGGATTTGGCTTAGCAGAAGAAAATAGTGAGAAGCAGATTAAGCTGGTCATTTGTTATGAAAAGTAAAAGATGAAATGGAGAATGATTACACGTGAAGTATTGTATTATAGCTGCTGTGAAATGAATAGCTTTTAGTTGAAAACATACCATTTGTGAAGTCCAAAGTAGATAGTTTGCTCTGAAGATTAAACAACAGCTTCTTAGAAGTTAAAATTGACTATTTCAGACCACTAAATTCTTATTAATGGAAAAATAGTTAATAGCTTCAAATTATTATTCCTAGTAGTTGATTAGTAGTAGAAGTATGATTCTACTGCATTTTAATTTCAGATGAAACTTTGTTAGGAATCCACTGCCTAAAAATAGAAAATGTTACATGAGGGAGTGCTTTTGTTTGCATGTTAGGAACATAATAGGCCATACATAATATTTCTGGTCTTGGGAGGAGCTTGTTAGCCAGACAGCATGCCTTAATGTTGACTTGCAAAAGAGAATTTTAAATATTGCCTTTGAAAGGAGTAATAAAAGGACAAAATTGAGCACTGATTTGAAAAGTTGGTTTTTGTTTTATGTCTTAAATTGTGCAGATTTTGAAACTTACTTCTTCAAAACAAATGACTCTAGCTGGAAAATTGCTCACCTTGACTAAATTAATTGAAAAACAAAACATTGGACTCATTTAGGAAGAGGTTATTTAAAATTCAGGTGTTACTCTGTTTACAGATGCATATTTATTACGTATGTGTATGGATGAATAAGAATTCCTGTTTGAGTAATTTTTTGTATTTTTTGTTACATTGAATTAATATTTCTGGTATAGGGCTAAGTTACTTCGCCTATAATCCTCATGATAATAATGGTATTATTCTGGGATATATTAATCTTCCTTTAAAGTTGTGAGTAAAAGTTCCTTATTTGTTTATTACGTTTTCATTTTTAGTTTTACTGTGGCTGAGTCATTCTGTTCCTCCTTTTCTCCCAGAATTACTTGTGTAGATCTGAATGATTTTGGTAGTTAACTTAAGATCTTCAAAAATTTCTCCTAGAAACTCAGTTTAACCAAGGAAAATGTCAGGTGAGTGTTGTTTCTTGTTAGTGGTTTTGGCCCAGGCTATCTGAAGTCTCCTTGGCAAATCACTCACAAAGTGTGTTAATTGCTCACATTCCAATCAGTGTACATAGTATTTCTTGAGGAACACTTGACACATAATTTTATTTTTAGACCAGTCCTAAGGGCTTTACTGGGTGGGGATTAACAATGCCAAAACTAGTTTAGAATTTTTAAAACCTTTGTGCTGGCAAGATTGTTTATATTTTGGCTATTGAGTGGGAGGCAGTAGGCAGAGTCAGTCAATGTTTTGGGGAACCCACTGTGTCTAATTGCTTTCTCAGACCCTTGTGGGCTTTATGGTGTCCTCTTCCTCTTTCTACCAGTTGGATTTCCAGCCTGCTGTGGAAAGCAAAAGTAGTCTAATTTCTTTGAAGTTACTTAATATTAGGTATCACATTTGGACAGGTATTTCCCTTTCTTCATTGATGTACACTTCTGATGGAAAATTCAGGCTATGTTATGTCAGTATTTTTAAGTTTTGAAATTGTGACTTTTCATTCTTCATCTGGTACTTTTGGAGGCATCCTTTTCAATCTTGGATAGTTTTTAACATCTCTCCTTTATCTAGGTTTAGGATAGATGAAATCCTGAGTTTTCCCTGGAAGAACATGAGTCTTGTCCTCTGTAGTAAATTCCAGTAGGAAGCTCAGCGTTTTTGAGAGGTATTTGCCTGGATGCAGATAGATCACTGAGATAGGAGCAGCTTATTTATGGTAGAAAATTCTGGCACGAGTTCAAACATCCAACAATAAGATTAAATAAACTGTGGGGCATCTACTTGATGGGGCACTCTGCTTTTCATGAAATATGGTATTTATGAAGCATTTATAACACAGAGAAGACTGGACACAAAATTATGTATTTGGAATGATTACAGTTGTATTTAAAAAAAAACCCAAAATGCGGGGCCTCCCTGGTGGCGCAGTGGGTTAAGCAACGCACTATGAAGCAAACCGCAACCACTGCAGCATGAGTTCGATCCCTGCCTCCGGCCAGGGAGTGGACCCACATGGCGCGGCAGACCTCTCCTGCTGTGCCCGCTGCTCCCCTCAGCAGTGTACTTCAGTTGATCTGCCTGTTCTGCTCCCCGCTCTCTGTGGTGAATCCTCTCACCCCCCCACAGCTCTGGCCTGTACCCCAGTGCTTGTATGCATGAATAAATAAATCTTAAAAAAAAAAAACCCAAAATGCAATGGAATATTATTCAGTCATAAATAGAAAAGATAGACTGATATTTTCTCCCTTGTATAACTCTTTGCAAACATGCTAAGTGAAAGAAGCCAGTCAAAAAAGACCACATGTTGAATGATTCTGTTTTTATGAAATGTTCCTAGTAGGCAAATCCTTAGAAACAGGAAGTAGATGACTGGGGCTGGAGGGAGTGGGGAATAGGTAGTAACTGTGATAGGGGTTTCTTTTTTGGGGTGATGAAAAGTTTCAAAAAAATGATTGCGGAAATGGATATACAACTCTGTGAATTTAATGACTCACACTTAAATGGTGAATTGTGGGTCTCCCTAATGGCAGAAGGGTTGAGCCCTGCACTGTGGAGTTTCTGCACCCACTGCAGTGCTAGTCTGGTCCCTAGAGGAGAGGGGACCTACATGGCACAGGAGACCTCTCCTGTCTCCCACTGCTTCCCTCAGCAGTGTATTTCAGTGGATCTGCCTGTTCTGCTCCCCACTCTATCTCTGGTGAATCCTCTCACTGTCTGTACCTCTGGCCTGTACTCCAGCTCTTGTGTACATAAATAAATAAAATTTGAAAAAAAAAAATGGTGAAATTGTATGGTGCGTGACAAACAGCTCATGCTGTTAAAACTTAATACCAAAAGAAAGTACGTGGAGATGTTAACCATGGTTGTTAAGTGATAGCTATAAGGATAATGTTCCTGTTTATACTTTACAAATTCTTGGGTTATATTGCTTTTGTAATAGAAAAATACACTTAATAAAGTTCGACTCCTGTAATTTTTCGATTACAAGGCCCTTAAGTAACTCCAAACATTAAGTCACTGTCAGATTGCACTGACAACTGTTTTAAAGCTGTTTTGAATTATTTTCTACTTCCTCCATATTAAATCTTTCATTACCATCTGCCTGTATTGTTACAACCTCTAAACTGAACTCCTTTTCTTCTTTTCCATGCTAGTGCATTCTCCATATTAATAGCAGATTCACTTTCTTTATATGCATACTCTTAAAACTAACTTCTTATTTTTAATAGATAATATCACATGCCACAAAATTCAAGAGATACAGAAAGTTGTACTATGTAAAGTCATTCTACCTCCCCTCCCCCCCTTTTTAAAAAAAGATGTTATTTATTTATGCATGTAAGAGCTGGGGTACAGGCCAGAGTCCAGGGAGGTGAGAGGATTCACCAGAGACAGAGCCGGGAACAGAACAGACAGACTGACTCAAACACACTACTGAGGGGAGCAGCAGGCGAGGCAGGAGAGGTCTGCTGTGCCATGTGGCTTCCCCCGCTGGCAGGCAGCAGGTATCAAACTCCTGATGCAGTCTGATGCAGTGACTGCGGTTTGCTTCATAGTGCGTTGCTTAACCCACTGCGCCTTCAGGGAGGGCCCTCTTTTTTTTTTTCACAGTGGGAAATATATTCTGGGATTCTTATCTATTCTATTTTGTGATGATTCGAGAATGTTCAAATGTAGATGTGTTAGCCATACTTTCTTGTGAAAATAAGAGTCTTCATTGCTTATCAGTCTAAGCAAACATGATTTCCTTACTTTTATTTGTTCCTTCTTTAAGAGTCATTTTGAACAGTCTTCTAAAAGTCATTTTTGGATTTTTTCCTCCTCTTCCCACTCTTTACTAATGCTTCCTTTTTTGAGAGTCTCTTTTATATTTTTCTATATTAACCAAATATTATTCCTTGGTGTTTTTGTTCATGCTATAATCTTATGCAAATATCATATGCATATATTTATACAGAGTTTTTGCAATAATTTATAATTACCAATCTACTAATTTTCAAAAAGATATACTGATTTCAGAATTCATGTTCATAGGGGAAGATTAAAAACTATGGAATAATACAAAAAATAAAAACTGAAAACTGGAAAATATAATCTATAGATGGTGTTAATATTTGTGGACAGATCTAATTTTTATATGCTTATATTTTTCTTTATAAAAATGGAATCTTAGTATACATATTTATTTATTTTTTAAAGATTTATTTAGTTATGCATACAAGAGCTGGGGTACAGGCCAGAGTCGCAGGAGGTGAGAGGATTCACCAAACAGCGTGGGGAGCAGAACAGGCAGACTGACTGAAACACACTGCCAAGGGCAGCAGCGGGCGAGGCAGGAGAGGTCTGCTGTGCCATGTGGGTCCCCTCCTTGGCTGTCAGCAGGGATTGAACTCGTGCTGCAGTGACTGCGGTTTGCTTCACAGTGCGTTGCTTAACCCACTGCGCCACCAGGGAGGCCCAGTATACATATTTTAGTACCCTCCTTTTTTCACTTAATATATCCTATAACTCCGGGATAATTCATCTTGTACTGGTTGACTAAATACATTTTAGATAAGGAGGGTATAAGGATATAAAAATAACTAGAATAATTACCAATTTACCAAAATACTATTGTTTGCAAGAAAGAATACATTACATTAATGTTATGTATTTAATTGTAGTTATATAATATGTAGTTAATGTAATTAATATACGTCTTTAAAGAACGTCACATACAAAAATATTTATAAGAACATTACACAGGGCCTCCCCTGGTGATTTAAGCAATGCACTGTGAAGCAAAAACAGCCACTGCAGCATGAGTTCGATCCCTGCCAGTGGCCGGAGAGGTGACCCACATGGTGCAGTGGATCTCTCCTGCCTCGCCTGCTGATCCCTTCAGCAGTGTATTTCAGTCAATATGCCTGTTCTGCTGCCCACTCTGTCTTGGTAGATCCTCTCACCTCCCTGGACTCTGGCCTGTACCTCAGTTCTTAATATGAATTAAAAAATTCATTACACAAAAATATTTATACATACAAAAACATTACAATACAAAAAAATACACTGGATCCATCAGATCCAAACATAACCAGTGTCTAAACTTCTGGTTTAGGGCCGCCCTGGTGGCACAGTTGGTTAAGCAGCGCACTATGAAGCAAACCGCAGCCACTGCAGCACGAGTTCATCCCTGCTGCCGGCCAGGGAGGGGACCCACATGGCGCAGCAGACCTCTCCTGCTGTGCCC
>JAGFMF010011663.1:6167413-6229258 GCA_019455555.1 Galemys pyrenaicus | reverse complement strand
TACACTGCTGAGGGGAGCAGCGGGCACAGCAGGAGAGGTCTGCTGCGCCATGTGGGTCCCCTCCCCAGCCGGCAGCAGGGATCGAACTCGTGCTGCAGTAACTGCAGTTTGCTTCATAGTGCGTTGCTTAACCCACTGAGCCACCAGGGAGGCCCAGTACATCCCTTTCTTCAGTCTAGCTGTGGTCCATTTGAGAGATTAGAGTATCAGTTTTTCAAGATTACCCCAAGCTTCCTTTAGGGAATAAGTGCGATGTTTTGTTTTAAGATTTATTTATGCATACAAGAGCTGGGATATAGGCTAGAGGTGTGGCAGGTGAGGGTATTCACCAGAGACAGATTGGGGAGCAGAACAGGCGGTCTACTGAAATACACTGCTGAGGGGAGCAGCAAACTAGACAGGAGAGGTCTGCTGCACCATATGGGACCCCTCCCTGGCCAGGGATCTAACTCCTGCTGCAGTGGCTGCTGATAGTTTGATAGTGCTGAGAATTAACTCCTTGTGCTACCTGGGAGGCCGTTTGTTTTTTTAACTTGGATTGATCACATAGCATCAAAACACACACACACACACACACACACAGACACACACAAACCCTCATCCAAGGTTTCAGCTGAGCAAGTGAATTCAAATTTTGTTAATTCATTTTATTTTTAAATTTTGATTTTTTTTGTGGTCAGTTCTTAAGAGACTATTTCAGATACATGGAATTTTGTATCATCATGCTCAAAGTCCACTTACTGGAAAGATTTCTAAAAGGATTATATTGACTTTTGTAACTTTAAAGGTCCACTGTACAATTAATTAAAACTGAGTAGATACAGTATTTGGAATAGTGTTCTGATCAGAAAGACTTGAAATCATTAAATATTGTATTTAATTATTGCTACCTTTTTTTATTCTATACTACTTTTTTTTTTAAAGATTTTTTATTTATGCATACAAGAGGTGGGGTACAGACCACAGGTGCAGTGGGGTGAGAGGGTTCACCAGAGACAAAGCGGGGAGCAGAACAGGCAGATCTACCGAAATACACTGCTGAGAGGAGTAGCTGGCAAGGCAGAAGAGGTCTGCTGCACCATATGGGTCCCCTCCCTGTCTGGGGACCAAACTCACATTGCAGTGGCTGCGGAAACCCCAGAGTGCGGCTTTCAACCCTTTGCATCACCAGGGCGGCCCGAAGTCTATACTTGTAATCTGTTTGTGAATCTTCTGATTCTCAGAAAGATACTTAATAGTGTTTGAGTATTTTAGTTAACTGGATAAAATATAACCTAACATATACTTCAGATAAAATCATATACCTGATATAGTTAAGAGGGCTATTTTTGCCTATATTTTATTTAAGGTGAAATAAGATAGTTAACACTTCTTTTAAGCATTAAGTTGCTTTAAATTGTTCATGGTAGTTCCTTTTATTTTGTCTTTTAAGTCTGCTCTTTCTTCCCCTGTCCTGGAGAAATAAGCTTTTGGATGAAATTAAAAATCTAGGCATAGAGCGAGCTATTCAAAAAAGTTGCACTAGTTATTTGTAGGTAATTTAGAAGTGTGTTGATGTCCTTTACAGGTTCCAAGTTAGAGTTGAAACATCAAGCATTCATGCAGGCTCTGCAGAGAATCCCTGAAACTAGGAAGACAATTTGCAGAGAGCAAATGAATGAGATAGCGTATGGCCAGTGTTACTTACCGTCCTAGTAATGTGAGCTAGGAACTCGGTCTTTCACAGTTGATCGGTACTTTGTAAGCTGGGACTTAATTTTTGAAGTGCAGTAGCCTAGTGATTAAGAGCTTTAGGCTTTCAACTCAGAAAAACCCAGACTGGTGGTTTAATGTCTATCTAGAAGAGTTCTTGATTATTGTAATCCAAAGAAACACCATTACTTGTATAGTAAATGGTAACAGGTAACATATACTGTCTCAGACTATGTACTTCTCATGTTATTTAATCCTCATGTTTAACATATCAGGATTAAATAAATAACATGCCAAGTAGAGGAGAAAAATAAAATAAATCTTAAGTTTGGATGTCAGCAAGTAAAGGCTATTTGAAAATAACAGTGATCCCGGGAGGATGTGGGGAGGGGAACCCTAGTGAACTATGGCAGAGGGTTACTGATGCTTTGTTGGTGGGAGTGGTTTGGTAACAAACATTTTAAGAGGTGTGTACTTGTACCCCTAAATGATAAACAGTGTTGTAAATCAGTGTGACCTTAATAAAAGAATGATGCATTAAAAAAACCCCAAAACCAAAAACAAATAGGTATCTTCTTGTTTTCAGATCTTTTATTATGCCAGGCATAGGCTGTTAAAGCTCTTGCTTACCAGTTTCTCCTCCTCTCTGCTTTCAGACCAAGGAGAAACTCAGAGCAGCTAGATACTATTACAGAAGAATTTTAACTCCTGGGCAGTGCCCAGTTTTGCTGTATAGGAATTCTTTTATATTGACTAATACTCAGAATTAGTGAGTCATGCTTTGTTGTTCAACAGTTGTCTTATTACATGGAGATTTTATCTTCTCTACTCTCTATTACCAATTCTGGGGAGAAAAAATTTTCAAGATAAAGAATGACTTAAAAATTTTGTAAATTCTTCTTTGTACTTAAGTTCTTCTTCCCATTTGCTGTAGATTGTATGAATTAGCTTTCTGAATAGTTAGGTCATAGACTCTTGATACACCCTCTGTTCTACATCTTTTTATGGAGAGGAAGAAAAAATGGTCAAGCTAGAAAAGACATTAGAAATAGAGCTGCTCTCAGTGTATTTAAACTAAGTCATTTATCATTAGAAGTGAAGTAATCTAACTATGAAGAAAACTTGAAATTACTTGTAGTATAATTTTTTCTGTCATCCTGTTTGCTGCATTAATTATAAACAATATTTCAAATAGTTTAATAGTAACAACATTAAGTCTTTTTTAAAAATCAGTGTGTTATATATAATAGAGAATTATATTCTATAATTTAGAATTAGAGAATATGAATTTGTTTTGTCTCTTAAATTTTTACTAAACCTTTTGAACTTAATTTTTTTTTAAAAAGGATATAGAAATACGCTTAGGCTGTTTTAATTTTAATAGTTCTGTGAGATAATGGAGAGAGCTGACATAAACTGTAAAATTCTGTACAATTTTAAGTTTTTTTGACTGAAGTAAACTTTCTGGAATCTATTCCAGCCATACAGAATGCATCGCTGCATTCTCAGAAACTAGATGTTAGGTAGGTTGTTTAAGAATCTCTTTTAAAACCTCACTTAAACAGCAAAGTGCAGGTTCTGTTAGGTATTTCTGTTCATCACTTTAGTATTTTTAAACAAACTGCAGGATGGTATTTGGCGAAAACTAAAAAATAAAAATTTTTCAGGGGCTTCCCTGGTGGCGCAATGGATTAAGCAATACATTGTGAAGCAGACTGCAGCCACTGCAGCACAAGTTTGATCCCTGCTGCCTGCTGGGAAGGTGACCCACATGGCTTGGCAGACCTCTCCTGCCTTGCCCCCTGCTCCCCTCAGCAGTGTATTTCAGTCGATCCGCCTGTTCTGCTCCCTGCTCTATCTGTGGTGAATCCTCTCACCCCCAACCCCCTGGCCTTGTATGCATAATAATTTTTATGCATAAATAAATAAATCTTAAAAAAAAGATTTATGCATACAAGAGCTGGGGTACAGGCCAGAGTTGCAGGAGGTGAGAGGATTCACCAGACAGCGTGGGGAGCAGAACAGGCAGATGGACTGAAACACACTGCTGAGGGGAGCAGTGGGTGAAGCAGGAGAGGTCTGCCAAGCCATGTGGGTCCCCTCCTTGGCTGTCAGCAGGGATCGAACTCGTGTTGCAGTGACTGCGATTTGCTTCTAGTTTATTGCTTAACTCACTGCGCCACCAGGGAGGCCCAATAAATAAATGTTTAGGAAAAAAAATTTTTTTTTCAGAGTGTCTTATACTGATATGTGGGGGCATTTTTGAGAAAGTTTAACTTTTATTTTTATATTTACCATTTGTTGTGTGTGAATGTGTTCCCTTTTAAGAGGGGAAAGTAAGATATATTTGGCAATGTCAACCTTAATCCCAAATTTGCTCAGTTGCCTTTTCACCCTTAAGCAGTAGGTAGGACTTTGTGATTCTTTTTAACACCTGAAATTTCCTCAATCAGGATTGTTAAAATTGGTTTTTCTTACTGTAGCTCGAAGGTCTCTCACAGCCTCTTTCAGGAGAGGAGCAGTGGACAAGATAATCTGTGAGAAATGTTGAGTGAGGGCTCACTGGTCTGTACTTCCAGAGGCTGGTAGAGTAGCATTTCCCATCGAGACATTTATGTCTCAGATTGGGCTTTAAGGTAGGAGATGGACCTTAAGACACAGGTCTATCTGTGTTAAAATTATACTCTACACTGCTAGTTACATTGTCATAATTGTAGTCTTATCAGATTTGACTTGTCCCTAGGCTACTTAATAATACTTATATGTGCTGCTTCCTAATAAGCTTGCACTTTAAACAGATTTGCAGCATCTGGTAAACTCAAAACACAAAGCAACAGTGAGACCCTCCCAGGATTTTTGCAAAGTTTATTTCATTTCCTAGTTTGTTTTGTTAGTCTGGCACTATTTGTTCAGATTTAGAAATGCCTGTGAATGCAGCAGTTCATTCACATTGTTAGAGGTAGGCCCCAGGGTGGTAAGGTAGAAGTGAATAAGTAAGTTGAGTTTAAAGTGCTTTCTTCACAACCTGGTATTCTCCTGGAGAGTTTTAGAATAAATTTTGCAGGTCACTTCTCAATAGTTTATTAGGAATGTTAGTAGGAAATAAACTTGATTTCTTTCAAATTTTTAAAACAAATCAGTTTTCACAAACATAGCGTGGCCCCTATGTTTACTACCTGCTTTGCGCAGTCTGTTATGTTTGCATACTGGAGTGTTGTGCCTTCTTTAACCAGTTTCTTGGCCACAAGGTGCTTTGTGGGAATAGTGCTCACAGGTATCTACAGATCCTCTGGAAATAAGGCACATGCTTTGGCCAGCAGAATGTTTTTGATTCAACCAATGTCTGAGTTTGGCAGGTTCTGATTTGTTGCTGGAGGACACAGTGCAATATTATGGATAGGACTTGCACCTTGTCTTCTTATTAATGTTTAGATTTTTGAAAAGATTTTATTTCTTGAAAGTATAAGAAGAAAATCACTAGCCTGTTTTTTTTTTTTTTTTTTTTTATTTAAGAGNTTTTTTTTTTTTTTTTTTTTTCTTTCAGAGCTTTCTGCTTGGCATATTGTAGTAAACTCATTGGCTCTTCTGGTGCATGTTGTTCATGGAAATCCTCAAGAGTCTACCCGTTTTAAAAAAAATTTGAGTTTACTTTGATATTTTTCCTTAACATTTCTGCATTTTTGAATTATTCACGAAGGATTTTGAGATACTTAGGTTGAACCACAGAAGTCAATTAATTAACTGTGACCTATAAAAACCTGTTGATATTCAACTGTTCTTGTTTTTAATAATTAAGAAAGTGCTTCATCCTTACTAAATTAGAGGATTATTCTTAGGCTACCAGATACAAATTAAGGCATTTGGCCCCATAGCAAATACAGAGTAAATAGTGGCTGCTATAGGATTATAGGATCATTTGCAAACATGATGTGAAAATGTGGTGGGCTTCCCATGTTTTAGGTTTTTCATGTTCTAGAAGTTGCTGGAAACAATTTTTTTAAGATTTATTTATGCATACAGGAACTGGGGTGTAGGTCAGAGGTGTGAGGCGAGATGAGAGAGTTCACCAGAGACACAGAGGTGAGCAGAACAGGCAGATCTACTGAAACACACCGCTGAGGGGAACAGCAGGTGAGGTAGGAGAGGTCTGTTGCACCCTGTGGCTCAGCTCCCTAGCAGATACATGGGTTGCTTCCACTTTTACATTTGCTATGGTGAAAATGATGCTATGAATATGGATGTGCAAATACATTGCATAGCCCTTGCTTTCCGTTGATTTGGGTCTGTATACAGAAATGGACTTGCAGCATAATTTGATAATTCTTTTTTTTAAAGATTTATTTATGCATGCAAGAACTGGGATACAGGCCAGAGGTGCGGGAGGTGAGAGGAGTTAACAGAGACAGAGTGGGGAACAGAACAGGCAGGCTAATTGAAACACACTGCTGAGGGGAGAGCAGGGAGGCAGGAGAGGTCTGCTGCGCCCTGTGGGTCAGCTCCGCAGCCAGTGGCTGTGGTCTGCTTCATAGTGTTGCTTAATCCACTGTGCCACCAGGGAGGGCCCATAATTTGATAATTCTATCTTTAGTGTTTTAAGGAACTTCCATACTATTTTCCACAGTGACTGTAACATTTTACATTTCTACTAGTAAGAGTGGAAATATAAGAGTTTCAATTTCTCTGCATCCTTGCCAACAGCTCCTGCTTCCCTTTTAATAATAGCCATCCTAGTGGATGTGAAATATGGTATTTCTGTGATGTTGAACACTGTTTAAAATTCTTATTGGCTATTAATATACTTCACCTATTTTAAAATTTGGTTGTTTTCATTACTGACTTGTAAGGGTTCTGTATTCCATATCATATAGAATATATTAGATACATGATTTATGAATATTTTTCCCCCAGTTTTTACTCTCTTGATGGTGTCCTTAGACACACAAGTGTTTGATTTTGATAAAACCCAATTTATCTGATTTCTCGTTGCTGGTACTTTTTGTGTTACTTCTTAAGAAACATCTGCCAAACCCAAGATCATAAAGATTTAGTTTTGTTCTTTTAAGTGTTTTATAGTTTTAACTTTTTTATTTAGGTCTTGATCTATTTTTTTTTTTAAAGATTTATTTATGCATACCAGCACTGGGATACAGGCCAGAGGTGCGGGGAGGTGAGAGAATTCACCAGAGACAGAGTGGGGAGCAGAACAGGCAGATGGACTGAAACACACTGCTGAGGGGAGCAGCGGGCACAGCCATGTGGGTCACCTCCCCAGCCAGCGGCAGGGATCGAACTCGTGCTGCAGTGACTTGTGGTTTGCTTCATAGTGTGTTGTTTAACCCACTGCGCCACCAGGGAGGGCCCAGATCTTGATCTGTTTGGATTACATTTTGTATATATTGTGAAATAGGGGTCCAACTTCATTCTTTTGCATGTGATATCCAGTTGTCCTGGCTCCATTTGTGCTGGGACTTTTGATTTGTTTGACATCCTGCTCAGTTCTGTTTGACTGAGCTACGTGTTTGTCCTTATGCCAGTACCACACTGTCTTGATTACTGTAATTTCATAATAAGTTTTGAAAATGCCAAGTGTGAGTCCTCCAACTTTGTCCTCCTTTTTCAAGATTGTTTTGTGTGTCAGGTTCCTTGAGTTTCCATAAGACTTTAGGATTGACTTGTCAGTTTCTACAAAAACAGCAGCTGAAATTCTGATAGGGATTGTGTTGGATCTATAGATCAGTTTGGAGAACACAATATATACTTGCTTTAACTGCTTTGGCCATTCATGGATCAGCATTCTTCTTTACTAGCGCCTGTGTTCACATGTCCTCAGTTCAAAGACCACCTGTTTAGTGTCTCAATTTCAAATCAAATTCCCAGCTTGGATCCTTGCTCCATTCAATTATAGTGGGACTTAGAGGAGCAGGATCATGCATATAAACGTCTCCTGGGTGGCTTATTCTTTGGGAGAAGAGAGTTCTCAAAAAGAGGAGTATGGGTTTGAGAGACAACATAGTGATGTCCACCACACTTTCCACTGGCAGTAACTGAAGACAGAAGACAGTGAAACACTTGGAGATGTAATGAGATAGAGCCTTGAGGTACATTCACAATTAGGGCAGGAGGAAGAATAGAAGTCAGCAAAAACAGAAGAGATGCATTTGGAGATGGAAGGACCCTAGAAGTACAGTGAAGTAATGATAATATCTTTAGGAGAAAGAGAGAAGATAGAGCATTAGGTGGAGAAAAACCCTAGGTTTGATTGCTAAGATTGTTGGTGATGAGACTTGCTTAAAAGGCAGACAGGATAAATATGGGCATTTATTTAAAGAATGTATTGCCTCAGTAAACTAATGTTTTACCAACTCCAGTCATTTAAATTACACCTTCCTGATTTTTACCAAAACAAAGAACTACTTGTCTTGCTTTTTTAATATTTTCTTTTAAATGGCTCACTTTAAAAAAAATATATGTTCATTTTTTAAAGGAAGCTTTAAAATACTACATAGAAAACAAAATAGACATTTCTGCTATAATGTGATAAATGTTCCCGAAAAATTCTTATTTTACCAAATGATACACCAAAAATAACATAGGCAAAATAAGGACCAAACACTAACACCTGTGCAACGCTGTTCTAACATAAATATATAAGGTCTACTGTAATTATTAGCATAGTTTGGGAGATAACTTTACACACACCCCCCACACCCCTTGTTGTAAGTATGGAAGTTAAAGATGAAAGTAGTTTGAGGCTGTTGAGTTAGAGAGATATAAAGGCTGAATGCAGTAGCATCATCTAAACTGCAGGGACAAAGCAGGTGCAAGCTTCTTTGCTGGAAATGCAGCGAGTGATGTGTTGCGGGCAGATGGCTGTGACTCACTATTACGTGCTGACTTCGACACAAAAATGGAGGGAACCATATTATAAGCACTTCCAGAATACACAGTCAGAATAGACCCAGAAGTTGCCAGGAGAATAGGAATTACATTCCTAGATTCTTTTGCTGCTGTTTTAATAAAACAAAAACAATAGGATTAATTTTTAGTTAGAGAGGATCTGTCAGTAGCTTTGAGTTTGAACTTTTTTTTTTTTTGTTATAAAGGTGGATTAGAGAGGCCTCCCTTGTGGCTCAAGGGGTTAAGTCACAGCACTATGAAGCTATCTGCAAGTCCCTGGCTAGGGAGGGGATCCACAGGGCACAGCAGACCTCTCCTTTCTCACCTGCTGCTCCCCTCAGCAGTGTGTTTCAGTCGATCTGCTTGTTCTGCTCCCTGTTCTGCTCCCCGCTGTCTCTGGTGAATTACCTCAACAATCCCCCTGCCCAATCCCACACACACTCTGGCCTATACCCCAGCTCTTGTATGCATAAATAAAACTTTAAAAACAATTTAAACAGAAGAGGTTATATGTAATAGGAGGCATTAAATTTATGAAAGAAGCTTTTTTTTATTCATCTTTATCTGATGTACTGTTTTTGTATTTCATGTCCACAAATTACCTAAAATCAATTTGGAAATTATGAATAATACATGGTCTGTGCGGTGGGAACACTGTGCTGCTGGGCTATTGTATTTACATGGTTGAACCACCTAGAAAATTATCTTATTTTTACATAGAAAACTGGGGTACAGACTGGAGAAGCAGAGGGTGAGGGTTCACCTGAGACAAAGTGGGGAGCAGCGCAGAAGGATCTACTGATAGGACCAGCAGACAAGACAGGAGAGGTCTGTTGTACCATGTCGGTCAACTCCCTGACAGGGATGAAACTCATCACATTGCACTGGCTGCTGATAGCTTCATAGTGCTGAGACTTAACCCCCTCTTTTGCCACTAGGAAGGCCCGGGATTCTGTTCATTTCTTTCATGTGTTGGATTTCCTGTTTTACATAAACCAAGTATTTCTCTTTCTTGATCTACTGTTATTCATGTAACAAATCCCTTGAGAAAGGAATCACAAAAGATAACACTTTTTTGTAATAATGAATATCAGAAAATAGCTCTCTTTTCACCCTCAGTATTAGTTTTGCCAATTATTCTAAATTGGAGATCATTGTCCTTCAGAATTTCAAAGGCATTGCTGCATTATATCTTCTAGCTTCCAGGACTGAGAAATTTGAACCATTTTGATTCTTGATTCTTTTTCTTAAAGATTTATTTATTTATGCATACAAGCACTGGGGTACAGGCCAGAGGTGCGGGGAGGTGAGAGAATCCACCAGACAGAGTAGGGGGCAGAAGAGGCAGATGGACTGAAACACACTGCTGAGGGGAGCAGCGGGCCAGGCAGGAGAGGTCTGCCTGTGCCATGTGGGTCACCTCCCCAGCCGGCAGCAGGGATCGAAGTCGTGCTGCAGTGACTTGCGGTTTGCTTCATAGTGTGTTACTTAACCCACTGCGCCACCAGGGAGGGCCTGATTCTTGATTCTTTATATATTTTTTCTCTTCTAGGAGTTTGTGGACTCTCAGGACCCCATAATTGCCAAATTTAATGTGCTGGTAATTTGCTGCACTCTAATCTCATAACCCCAATTAATTTGGTAGCTCAGTGTGTTTTGCTCTCTCATCTGTGTTATAGACTTTCCTGTTTCCCTAGTAGTGTCTCTTAATCCTTAGCATTCTGGGATAGAGTTAAGCAGCTGATTGAAATCTTTGAGTGTATGGATTAGACCTTTTTTTTTTTTTTTTAAAGCTACCCATGAAAGGGAGACTCACGTCAGTTTCTTTTTGAGCTTGGTTGCCCAGCTTGGAGGAGGCCTTTGGGTCTCTCCATTTAAGCATTCTCTCAGCATAGTTTTCAGAAAGGATTCCTTGCTTTTAGCTGAGCCTGGGATCCCATATAGAAGACCTCTAGTTTACCTTTTCCAGGAGTGAAGAGCTGTATATTCTTATTAAAAAGGATTTTGGAGAGTTCTTTGGGAACTAGACTGTTGAGTTCTGCTTTTTTTTTTTTTAATAGTATAAAAACCACAAAATAACACTCAACACTTAACCTGGTAATGGAAAGCTGAAGTGATGTGAAATCCTTCTACAAGTCACACCCACGGATACTGTCTTTATCAATCTGTATTTACCATATCAACTTTTAAGAAGTCTTTGTCATTTCTAAGAAGATGAAGTAACAGCACAACCCTCCTTTTCCGGATTAAACCAGAACCCCCAACCCCGCCAAAAAATCAGAAAAAATAGCAACAAATCACTTTAGAATATAAACTTATCTTAAAAACAAAAATTTACCCAAGTCCAATTTTAAAATCATTAAAAACATGACAGTGGCAATACTCGATACATATTTCTTACTTTTTGACCCATTAAGTGCTATACCTAGGATGATTAAGCAGAATTACCTGTAGACCTGAAAATGTTTATTTCAGGTTCTCTGTTAGGACAAATAACACACACCATTGTTTATAATGATGTGTTCTGATTTCAGATGTTGTAAGATTTGACAAAATGTAATTTAATAGATAAGTATCAGTTATATTCAATACAATGGGAATGTGATTAGACAAATTATTTTCAGATATTTAAAATTACATTGGAAGGAGAATGATGTAGAATTTAAATCAAGAATGCAGTTGTACATCAGTATGGACAAGGGTTATGGGCCTCAACAAAGGCACCATTGCTAACTAGCAAAAGGTCCATAGCTCAGCCTGTTTGCTAATTCAGAAGAATCTCCTTCCTCTGGGCTTATACTAAGTATATGCCGGACATTGGTGTAGTAAGTGAAGCCAGGTTGAATTTTTACCCCCTCTTACTTCCTGTGCTAAATGTCCTATATAAGGCAGAAGCCATAACATTGTCATTTATGTATCAGGCATAGTTGCTAAGTGCCTTACAAACATTATTGAACACTTTTTGTCACAACTCAGTGAGGTAATAAGTTTTTTTTTTTTTTTTTTTACAGTTAACCCTTCAGCCCAGGATTTTCTGAACTACATAACTGATGCCTATCTAGTTTTTTGCTGTGTAGCAGCTGGAGCAATTACTTTAAGACCTACAATGGAGTGTGTGTTTCCCCTGCTCAAAACCTTCCAGTGGCCTAGAAGGCACCCTGTTAAATGCATTTCTCCCTTTTCCAAACGGTACTCTCACTTTATTTCACATGGAGTAATTCCATGGCCTCTTGGCTGTTCTTTCTCCACAGGACTCTCTTGCTTTAGGGCTCTCTCTGTTTCTTCTGCTATGATGTTCTTCCAACTATCAGCAAGTCAGGCTCTCTGACTTCAAGTTTTGACTCCACTATAACTTCCTCATTGAGGCAACTGTGACTTCACTGTGTAACTTAGCTCCCTGCCCCCAGCACTTGTAACCCACAATTGTATAATTTATTTTGTGTGTCCCTCAACTAGAAGATAAGCTTCTCTAGAAAATGAGGGATTTTTGTCTTATTCATTCAGGTTACCCAAGCATCTAGGACAGTGGTTGGTACAAAGTAGATGCTCAGTAATGTTTGCTGCATGATTCATTGAGAGAGAAAAATTGATGTGGGAAATGTTAAGCAGTTTGACCAAAGGACACATAGCTAATAAAGGTAGAGGTAGATTTTTCAACTTATTTCCATATATTGTGCTTCTAATATTAGAAGACATTTTTAAAATGTGTTAGTATGAGAAAGATTAGGTAACTTTTCCCCTTTATTCTCCTCCCCCAATTTAATTCTTATTATATCATTTTAAATAAAAGTTTAATAAAAACACAAGTTACCAGTGTGGAAGGTAAGAGCCAGCTATGAGGAAGCTAGGGTAGGGCTTACATCTGGCTCCTCATCTCAGCAACAGCTTGTGCCACAGATGTATTCATCTTATCTGCCTGAGGAAGAGAGAATGATGGTGTGATAAAGTCCTGGTAAAACTTGAGAGCACTATTGACCTTACGTATTCTGTCAGCAATCTTGGCTCTATCTTACTGTGTAATCTGGGATGGTTTTATTTAACCTTTATGGTCCCTAGTTTCCTCATTCCCCAAATCAGAAAATGGTCTTTCTTGGAGAGTTGTTGGGAGAATTAAATTATTTATTGTATACAAAGAACTGACACTACGTACTTAACTGACTTACTGAAATGTAAGGAACGCTACACACTGTGGTATGTATGCAGTAGTAGTGTACCTACAGAAACATGAACAGTTCATTAACTTAGCTAATATTATTATTACCACTGTTGCTGTTTAAGTGGTATGGAATTTTAAGAAATTTATTTTTTGGTGGTTAAATCTTGTTGCCTGGTAAGATTTGGCAGATGTTAGTGAGTAGATCAATGTTGTTATTGTTGAGATAGTGAAGGTATCGCCAAGTAATATTACAGCCATGTGAACCCATGGAACGTAACACCCTCAGAAATAGACAACAAATAATATTGATAAATTTAGATAAATGCACGATTGACAGATACAGTGGGTGACCACGGAAAGCTAAGGTTTCAGTAGTTAATGAGTTGTCACCTTGTTCTCTCGTAAGCTATCCACCCCGGTAGCTTTCAGAGACTGACTTTGGGACTAAGTCCAATTGTGGCAAATTTTAAAAAAAGGAATCTTAGCCGAAGTGGAGGAAGCACTGTAGGGTAGGGTCCAGGTTTTTTGTTTGTTTTGCTTTTAAATTTCTGAGGTGTTCTGTGAGGCTGGGGATTAGGGTGAAGAAGGGTGTCTAGAATGCAAAAGGAAACTGGAATGGGTTCAACCTGAATTCTAGAATATGATAGAAGAATTCATATTAAGCAAATTGTGGACTTCCAAATAATTTATAGAATTTGACTTTCACAATAAATGACATTTTTGCTGCATTTTTTGCTGGTTAAGAGATATGTGCTTAGTGTGGAGAATACAAATTACGAGGCTTCCTCACCAAATAGGTGTTTAGAGTCTGGCAACTCTTCAGATAATAAGGTTACTGTTCTCTGTGTACACACACGCGCATGCAACCACACACAGCTAAAGGTGATTTTTTTTTTATCATTGGACAGTAGTGAACTTTTAAAATTAGAGTCCATGTAAACGTTTTGTTACCAGAATTATCTTTGAATGTCACAGTTAGCAAACCTGTTGTAAACAATATACTTTCTAAAAAATTCAAAAAAATTTTAATTGAGGTATAATGTTGGTTTGCAACATCATTTTAGGTATATAGATTTAAACCTCCTCAAATCTATGTTACTATGCCATACTGATCACCAAAACACCCTAGTCCATTGGGTCCTTCTCCTAACCTTCTCCTCTGTTTCTTTGCCTTCCACATGAGAGTGCAGCTATCTGGTATTTATCCTTCTGACTTCTTCACTTCCCTCCAGTTATATCCATGTTGTTGCCAATGGCAGAATTTCTTTTTAATTCTTTTAATAGCTGAGTAGGATTCCATTGTGCTTATAGACCACGTTGTCTTAATTCACTTGTCTGTCTTTGGGCACTCAGGTGGTTTCCATACTTGACTGTTGTAAACAGTGGCACATAGGAATGAACCTGTCCTTTGAACTCAACAGCACTTCAATGTCAGCGTTGGAAAGGTTGCGTAAATATCAAGAAATACTTCATGAACATTTTAAATTTGTCTTTTTTGATATTTGGTTTACCCTTGATATACAACATATACAGTGCTTTAAAGTATTTAAAAATGTATTGGTGATGACAGGTGGAATTGGCCCCATTCTTACATTATGAAGAATTATCTGTAGTATTAGCAGTAAATTTTAATAGGTATTTATATATGTGTGTATGTATTTATATATATATAAAGTATTCCCTACTTAAAACTTAAAAATTTTTTTTAAAGTTTGCTAAGGCAAAGCAAAGTAGAGTTTTCTCAGAATTTTTCCTAGACAGAAAGTTTTGGAGAAATAGTCTTTAAATTAGTCCTTTAGCCAGTGTGTTGGTGCTGCAAGAAATTGTTCCTGTTTAAGTCCATGCCTTTGGGTCTGAGGTAGTTCACTGTTGATATTTCAGAATGCTGCACTAAGTATTCTTGTGTGTTTTGTTTTGCTGGTTTCTCCAGGCCACCTTCCCCTCCCTCTCCCCCATAGATTGGTATGTAAATATAAATCTTTAAATAGCCAACAGACACTTTTTGGATTGTTAGACTGGTTTATACTCTTCACAGAAAGTATGAGAGGTCTATTTGCTCAGATGTTTGTGATGGATGTTTTCAGTTTTAAATTTGATATTAAATGGTATTTTAAAGTTGCGTTTCTCTACTTTATAAACAGATGCGCGTGTGACCTTTGTGTTTCTATTTTGTGCATTTAATTCCATGTTATTTTTCTATGGCTTTGTTCATCTTTTTCCTAATAATTTTTAGGAGACTTTGTATTTTATAGCTAGTAATCCTTTATAGGGAGAGATATGGGTTGTTTTAAATGAGAAATTTTAAACTATTTTTAAGGAAGTGTTATTTATTGCATACAAGAACTGGGGTACAGACCGGAGGTGCTGGGGTGGGGTGAGAGGATTCACCAGAGACAGAACAGAACAGGCGGATTGACTGAAAGACACCACTGAAGGGAGCAGTGGGCGAGGCAGGAGAGGTCTGCGCCATGTGGGTCCCCTCCCTGGCCAGGGATTGAACTTGTGCTAAAGTGGCTGTGGATGCTTCATAGCGCAATACTTAACACCTTGCGCCACCAGGGAGGCCCCGAAACTTTTAACTATTAATGTAACATCACATGTAACTTTCAGGTGTGCATCACTGAGAATCAGTTTGTAGAAAGTTCATTGTTGAATGTCCAGCTGTAGTCTCTCCATACCTGTGTCCCCTTTTCCTGACTTGTCCACTCCCTCTGTCCCGACCTTCTGGGAACCACTGATGAGTCTTACGTACAAAAGTTTATTTTTGTTTTATATAGTTCATCTGTTTATTTTCTCTATATAACACAAATGAATAAAATCATACCATGTTGTCTTTTTCTGACTTACTCATTAAAGTATAATTCCCTCTAGGTCAGTCCCTGTTGTTGCAAATGTCAGTATTTTATTTTATATTGTTGAATAGTATTCTATCGTACATGTATACAACATCGTTATCCATTCAGCAGTTGATGAGCTCATCTGTTTCAGTTCTTGGCTATTGTAAATAGTGCTACAGTAAGCATGGAGGTGTATATATCTCTTTGAAGTATTTTTTGAGTAAATACCCACAAGTGGGAAAACTGGATTATATGGAATTTCTGAAGTATTATTTTTATTTATTTATGCATACAAGAACTGGATTTTTTGAGGACTCTTCATACTGCTTTCCATAATGCCTGCATCAGTTTACAATCCCACCAACAGTGTAGTATTCCCTTCTGTCCACATTCTCTCCAACACTTGTTGTTTCTTGTCTTTTGGATAATAGCCATTCTCACAGGTGTGAGGTCATGTCTCAATGTTGTTTTGATTTTCATTTCTCTAATAATAAGAGATGAACATCTTTTCATATGTCTGTTGCCATCTGTATATCTTATTTGAAGACATGTCTTCATATCCTCTGCTCATTTTTTTTTAAGCGGTTGTTTGCTTTTTATTGTTTTATGAGTTCTTAAATCTTTATTTTGGATATTAATCTCTTCGATATGCATATATCTTTTCCCATTCAATGGGATGTCTTTTCATTTTGATGGGACAGAAGAACGGGATCTTTTGGCTAGGTTAGCTGGGGAATGCATTTCTAATGAGATCTTTTACATGGAAACTTGAACGATGAGAGCTTGCTCATTTATGGAGATTTCAGAATATGTCCTTGGGCAAGAAGTATGGTATTTCTATGTCTTATTTGCTTAAAAGTTAAAAGGTGGGTAGGTAGAAGGGATTTAAAATCTTCGGGGTCTTTATACAAATGAAACGAGATAATGTATGTATAAAGTGTCTAACATAAATCCTAGCAATTCTAATTTCTTTTCCTTCCTTAAAGGCAGGAAATTAAGGCTTTTTTTTTTTTTTTTGGCATTCTTCAAGTACTAATGTGTTACTCATACTCAAGGGTAGTTGCTCGTTACTTACTATACAATACTTATAGAAGAGAGATGTAATTGAAGAAGTGTTAGACTCCATGTCAGGAGACCTGGCCTTGTGTTCCAGGTTGCCTTTTAACTGGTGGTATATCCCTTGATGAGTTTTTGATCTCTGGCCCCCATTTTGTTCATTTTCCAGTTGTCTATGAGCTATATAGCCATTTTCTGATTAAGTAAAAGGTATAATGAGAAAACCCACGCAGTTTTTGCAATTACTCTTAATTGTGTTGTTGAGTTTATCACCTTTTGTTCTAGAATTTTAATTTTTTTTTTTTCTTTTAAACCAGGTTTAAGTATTGTGTAAGCTGCATCAATGGAGCACATACAGGGGGCCTGGAAGACGATCAGCAATGGTTTTGGATTCAAAGATGCAGTGTTTGATGGCCCCAGCTGCATTTCACCTACAATAGTTCAGCAGTTTGGCTATCAGCGTCGGGCATCAGATGATGGCAAACTTACAGACTCTTCTAAGACAAACAACACTATCCGTGTTTTCTTACCGAACAAACAAAGAACGGTGGTATGTGAACATTCCTGTCAAAATCTAGCTGTCCATCTGCCTGTCGAAAACATGGATGTGACCCATCTTACAGACAGGCAAAGCCTTCACTGTCATTTAAGAAATGTCTTTATTACTTGACTTTCCAGTAATTCCTTACACACCACTGCATCCCCATCCCCCCACCTCTTTGCCTTCCTTCTGTTATTATTCTGCCTGGAATGTTGTCTTTTCTGTCACTTCAAACTAAAGTACATTCTTTTGGGGTTATAGTTCACAGACTTTTGTTTGAAAAGCTCCCTTAGACCTTTTCTTATTAAAGAAAAAAAAAAGAAAAAATTTTCTTGAAAGCAAAATGTTCAATTAATTTCTTTGGCATATTGCAATTAAATGTATATAGAGAAGAAAATAAAATCACACAGATTATTCTGGTGTATTTCACAGGCCACTAGCAGAGCTGAGGGAGCTCACGAACCACAGCACTGGCTCCACTCAGGGCGCTGGAACCAGCCAGTTCTGGTCATCATTATGTCTGTAGTCCCAGTGCCAGACGCATGCCGACGTCACAGTAGACACTGCCACTCGTTGTCTAACACAGAAACCCCAACTTTCCTGAGAAGTTTCTGCTCAAAAAGGTTTCCTACTGTCCTGGATTAAAAATTCACCTGTTTGAAATAGAAAAGTGAAGTTGTGCTAATTTTGCTTGCTGGAACATTTGCAAATATCTTAGTTTAAAACTGCTTTGTCTCCTTTTTTCCTCATCCTCAACATTCTTTGTGTAAAATTGTTGTGTTTATTTTGTCCATCAAGGTGAGGCACAGTTCCATGGTTGGTAAGTCTAGTCCGGAGTTTTCTCAGTTGGTTTTTAATGAATCTCCCAGTTTTCTTTATACTTCTCTTGTGAAGCTAAGAAGCCTCCCAGTTGCAGTGTTGTACATTTTGAAGTAAAGGCAAAATTTCAAAAGGCAAATATAATTTTAACAGTCTCCTATAGTTCAAAATTGTTCTTTCATTTGCAAAGTGCTTTTTACCTATTATTTCTCATTAACTTTCTTTGTGATATTAATTGGAGAACCCGAGTAGGAAGTATGAATGTGATGTGAAGCTGCAGACCCGGCTGGTGTTGCTTCTGGGTGTTACTTGCATCTGTGTAAGGCTCTCTGCCCCATCCCTGTCTACTGCCAGTTTGCCTGCAAGACTGGGAAAGTAGTTTGACGTGATGATTATGTATAGCAAACTTTAAGACAACCAGGCTTAAATTTAAATCCCTGCATTGCCTTTTATAAGCTGTATCATCTAGAAACGTTGAGTAATACTTTGATCTTTAAGAAGTGACCCTCATGCTGGACACAGTGACCAGGTGACTAATTCCTCAGTTATGTGTAGCTGTGATTTCTTTCTCAATCTAGTCCTTCACACTCTTCATTTCAGCATGGCTGGCGGGGGTTGGGCACCAGGGACTTGGAAGCTTGAGGAGATTTTGCAGAGGTGCTTCTTTCTTTGGTGAGCCAGCTTCTTTCACCAGACCCCAGCTGCAGAGGAGCACAGAGGAGGAACTCCTTGTGGCCAGCACCTCCAGTCAGCTGTTTCTGCTCACCCAGGGCACTTCACTGCTGGGACTGGGGTGACTTTCATGGTCACTCAGCAGGCTCTGGAGACTCACCACATTTCACTGTATATCCTTGGGAAGTTGTGAAGAGGAGGATGACAGAGGGGCTAGGATATGGAAAGGATTTAAGTAACTGTAGAAGTAATAATTAGTAGTTTTTATTTTTACACATCGAAGACAGGGTATGATTTTTTTTTTTCAATGATGAGGTAGCATTGACTTACAACACTATTTACGGGAATAGGTTCACATCTCCTCAGATGCATGTCAGCATACCATGCTCACTGCCAAAGCCTTCCTATTGCCCTTCCCCCCAGAACACTGGGCTCCCTCCCTGCTTTGTTCCCACCCCCACTTTCCTTCTAATTGTGCGGTCATATTTCTAGGGGTCGCTTTGGTTCAGTTTTGTCAGTTCCTGTTTTCTTTCTCTATATGCCACATGAGTCAAGTCTTCTGCTATTTGTCTATGCTTTGAAAACTGTGACTGTGCTATCTGTATTAAATGTTCACTGAAAGTCACCACCTGTAAGAGTTAAAGACTTCATTTAATATCCTCTAATCACCAGGGCTCCCAAATGTGGCTGGCATTTGAATCATCCCAATAGCTTATGAAAATATATAGATTCCCAACCTCCCCCCCCAGCACATGCAGAGTGTTTGATCACTTTATATTCCACATGAGTCAAGTCTTCTGCTATTTGTCTTTGTTCTGAACTTAGTTAGCATCATCCCCTGTAGTTCAGTCCTTATTGTATATGGCAAGAGTTCATTTTTTAAAAATAGCTGAGTAGTAGTCCAATGTGTATATGTACCACATCTTAACCTGCTCCTCTGTCATTGCGCCTTAATCAGTAGTTAAAAAAGTTTTTGTCATGTGTTTTGTCAGCACACTGTCTCTGACCAAGTCCTGCTGCCGGTGGTCCTCCTGGATGAGCGAGTGGACCATAGCCGAGGACTAAAATGACTGCTAGAATCACCTGACAAGCAGGTTAAATGCAGATTTTGGGGCTTCATTCCAGAGTGATGAAACATTTAATACAGATAGCACAGTCACAGTTTTCAAAGCATAGTAATGATTCTGTTCGTGGGGATGATTGTTCCTCTTCGTTGGCCTTGCTGTCTTCACAGTTCAGATTAGTGCAGCTCGTTTTGTGTCGTCATTTCTGAAGAACTGGAAGTTAGCGGGAGCTTTCTAAGGGTATCATTGCTTCAGGAAACCTTTAAAACAAACTCGCTAATGGAACATTTTGAGGTAACACTTAAAGATATTTTAAGCCTGTAAATCAGATGGAAACATAAGCTCATGCCCCTCTGGGAAGGGGTGAGGTGGCTGTTGGCAGCTGTTACTTTCGCCTGCGCGGCTCCCAGGTGCCACACATCTGTGCTCTGCTTTCTTGCCTGCCATTCAGACTCTAGTGGCTTCCTTTTGATTAGCTTTATTGGCTTTAAAAATCCAGTATAGGGTCTCCCTGGTGGTGCAGTGGGTTAAGCAACGCACTATGAAGCAAACTGCAGCCACTTTAGCACGAGTTCGATACCTGCTGCTGGTCAGGGGGGGACCCACATGGCACGGCAGACCTCTCCTGCTGTGCCTGCTGCTTCCCTCAGCAGTGTACTTCTGTTGATCTGCCTGTTCTGCTCCCCGCTCTCTGTGGTGAATCCTCTCACCTCCTCCCCTCCTCTCCCCTCTGGCTTGTACCCCAGTGCTTGTATGCATAAATAAAATAAATCTTTAAAAAAAAAAATAAAACAGTATAGGGCCAGTATAGGGCCTCCCTGGTGGCGCAGAGGGTTGAGCGCAGCTCTGTGAAGCATCCGCAGCACAGTAGCACGAGTTCGATCCCCCTGGCCAGGGAGAGGACCGACATGGCGCAGCAGACCTCTCCTGCCTCACCCGCTGCTCCCCTCAGCAGTGTATTTCAGTCAGTCTGCCTGTTCTGCTCTCCACTCTGTCTCTGGTGAATCCTCTCATCTCCCGTGACTCTGACCTGTGCCCCAGCTCTTGTATGCATAAATAAATAAATCTTTAAAAATAAAAATCCAGTATATAGGGTTTTAAAAATAAAATCTCTTCAGATTTTAGTGAAAGTTTTTACATAGCTGCCATTTATCGCACCTTAGGCACTCATACTGTCTACTGGGCCTCTGAGTGCTTGCCTGCCTTTAGAAAATTGGGCACGTGGGGACATGGAGGGGTGTGAGTTGCTGAGCCAACCTGGAATGTCGTGTGCCCGTTGATAAGAACAGGCAGTGGTGCTTGTCTTTATTGGAAACAGAAGCTCTAGTCTCTCCATTCCTGTTTTCCTTCAGTAGTGTAAAGTGTATATGGAGAGGAATATTTGTTAGGAAGGTCAACTGTTTTGTTAAAAATAGGTTGAAATAGATTTTGACCCAAAGAACTCACATCTGTTTTCAGGTCAGATTGTCTTACTTATCTTTCTGGTGGATGTTCATGCTCCATGTCCATTTAAGAGTCAGACAAGTGAGAGCTGTTTCATCTACCTGCTTTCTCCTGATGGTTGTGTCTGTCTCTTCACACTCATAGGACACAGAGACATGTAGTAGTTTCCCTACCCTTTAAACAGTCGTGCTCTTTGGAGTATTCTGAAAAATATTTCCCCCCAACATCACAGACCCCTCCCCCGCAGAGTGCACGTGAGTGTAGTAGCAGCACCCTGCAACATGCGGGGGTGGCCCGTGCTTTGCTCCAGCACTGCCCTCTTGCTGGCATGAGGTCGTCTCTGTGTGTTCACCTCTGTCGTCCATCTTCTCCATAGTCCCTTCCAGGCCGGTGTCTTGGTTTTTCTGCTCACCTTTCTAGGGTCGTGCAGCCTCTGCTGGTCTCAAAGACGATCCTTTGTTCGTAGGTTAACGTGCGAAATGGAATGAGTTTGCACGACTGCCTCATGAAGGCGCTCAAAGTGCGGGGCCTGCAACCAGAGTGCTGCGCGGTGTTCAGACTCCTCCACGAGCACAAAGGGTAAGGCACCAGGCGCCCTCAGCCGCTGCTTTGCGCGAGTCTCCTAGCTCAAGCAACTGCTTCCGTTTTCAGAGACGTGTACTTGTAAGCCTTTGTTTATGTAGTTCGGAAAAATAATACTGAAAACCTGAAATTAATGATTGAACATTACGCTGAAAAGTAAAATACATGTTAGGCGTTGCTAGTATTTCCATAGAGGAAGCAGCAGAGTCGGCTGCGGCGTGTCTCAGGCAGACTGTGGGTTGCCCGGATGCACCGTGCGGCGTGGCGCTCAGGAGGCGCCCGCGCGGTTGGTGAGGCTGAGCCCCCAAGAGCTCTGTCTTGTCACCCGCTCGTTTTCAGTCATCTGACACGTGCTGAACCCCTGCGGCTTGGTAGACAGGGGTTATAAAAAGATGGAGGAAAACTTGTGCTTCAAGGAAGAGCCACGGTTCATCTTCTAAGGTGGTGGCAAGAGGGAGGGTTCTCGCAAAGACTAGGCGCGCACGCTGCGGCGTCCAGAGCAACCCTCCATATCCGTTACCGCGCCCCACCCTTCCCCCCAGTCCGGGAGAAGAACCTTAATTTCACCCTCTTCTTGAAAGTGTTAATGTCCTTTTATTGATCTTCGGCTTGCTTTTTTTTTTTTTTTTTTAATGTTTCAAGGTGTCATCTTAGTTNCCTTAATTTCCCCCTCTTCTTGAAAGTGTTAATGTCCTTTTATTGATCTTCGGCTTGCTTTTTTTTTTTTTTTTTTAATGTTTCAAGGTGTCATCTTAGTTTTCGAGAAAGAATATGCTAGGGAATGAGTCTGCTCCTACCGGTGAGCGTTGATTCCTCTATTTGCATTGTCCCTCTCAGCATGGGAGGCAGATTGTTGAAGTGCAAGTCTTTGACACAGATGTAAGTTTTATTCAGGTCTCCCCCAGGGCAGTCCCAGGCCTGTCTGGAGTGCTTCTCAGAGACCTTAAAGCCACCCTGGAACAGGGAGGGGCTGCTCCACCCTCATCCAGGGTGCACTGATCTGAAGCTGCCTCAGGTCTGTTGCGGACAGATGGCCTCTTCTGCAGACCGCTCAGAAGACTGCCCCCTGCCCAGCCCCCCGTGGTCAGGACAGAACAGGACTTTGTAGTGATGGGGTTTTTCTCAGGGAATTAGGGATGGATTATTTCTTGTTGGATAACCAAAAAATGTCTGGAATCAACTTCTCACAGGTGGTGGGAGAGTTTTGAGTGGTGCTATATATGTGCTATTCTTTCCCTACCTGGGAATATTCTTCTTCAGAAGAGAGACTGTAAGATAAAAGATTAGGTAAGACAGGAATTGGGCATTACTTTTTCATTTCATTGTCCTGATTTTTTTTCTTATCTTGTTTAGGCACAGGAGATAAATTTTAGGACTTTTAAGTCTCAGTAAATTTTAAGACATTTGTTTTATATCAACCTGTATTTATACAAACCCTGCACATTTTACAGACTTGAGTCTGTCAATACAAAAGAGCATTTCCTTTGTGCTTCATTTTTATCTACTAGATTATCTACTAGATTGAAGTAGGTGAGTGAAGATTACATTTTGTTGCTGTGTCAATGTGTATAACCCTTTTTATAGGATTTTAATGTCATAGTTCAATTTATTACATGTTTGCTTCATTGTGAGATTGTTGTATCTCATCGTTAAAAGAAAACCTTTTTCCAAGAGCACAAACTTTGGAGTCCGGCAGACCTGGCGTCTAGCACAGGCCCTCACACTCGTAGCCCCTTGAGCGCGGTACCTTCTCAGAGCCGAAGTTCTCGGGTGACAAGGTTGAGGATAATAATCCCTACTTTGTAGATTTGCTGTATGAATTAGATGAAGTTAGTGTGTGGGATTAAAGTTTTATGTTTATGGAGGAGATGAGTGGTAGCTAATGAATGCTTACTTCGTTTAGACATTTCCCGTTCATACTATGTTTTTAAAATTTCCCTTTAGTAAAAAAGCACGTTTAGATTGGAATACTGACGCTGCCTCACTGATTGGAGAAGAGCTTCAAGTAGATTTCCTGGATCATGTTCCCCTCACAACACACAACTTTGTAAGTGGCAGACTCTTCTCTTTGTCACATGTGGGCTTTACCTGGCATAATAGGAGTTTCTCAGAATTAACGCACATATATATTGTTGGCTAGTTTAAAGCTCTCGTTATGCCACTTTTTATGATAAGGCCACTTAGTTTTCATTAGTCACAGATTCACTAATGTCCAACAGATTTTATAGATACTGGAAATATGATTCCTCATTCTGTGAAGCTTTTTGAGGGTCAAGAAAGATATTATTTTGCCTTTTATCAGCTTTCACTTAGTAAACCTAATTTACACCTTGTGTTCTTGTTCTCCAGGCTCGGAAGACCTTCCTGAAGCTTGCCTTCTGTGACATCTGTCAGAAGTTCCTGCTAAATGGATTTCGATGTCAGACTTGTGGCTACAAATTTCACGAGCATTGTAGCACCAAAGTACCTACTATGTGTGTGGACTGGAGTAATATCAGACAACTCTTGTAAGGCATTATTCTTTTTTCAAAGAATCTTAAAGGGCAGAGAAGTGTGAACTCTTAAAGGTGCTTATTGTTTATTTGGCTGACAAGTCAGGGATATAGACTCATAAAATGAATTGTGATTTGGAAACCATCTATCTACGCTAGAAACATGACAGTTCTAAGTCTTACCTCTCTAAAGGAGGAGGCAGGACTGTAATCTGTCACGTAGAGACTGATGTGTTGTGGTTCCGTAAGGGAAAGAACAAGGCGACACGAAGCGAAAAGATCTTTGGCTTTCCTCTTACAGTTTCAGCTTTTAGGTCTGTGTGCCTACTACTACTACTCCAGTGTCTACTACCGTGTATTTTAGTAAATACGCTGGACAGATTTTGTGATGTGAGGAGGGGTGGAGTATATAGGTTAGTGCTATTTTCTTCACCTGGAATTGGAGAAGACATTAGACTTAAATTGGCTTGAATATCACATCTTGAAAGACAGTCATATCTGTTAGAGACAAACTAGTGATCAAAATATATTTCATGTAGACAGAATATTGTTTAGTAAGGCTTAACTTAAAAGTCCATGGTCTAAAGTGTCCTTTAAAAACTATTAACAGGATAAGAAGTCAGAATTGAAGTTTTAGTCTTCGTTTGTGGGTCCTTGAAAAACTCGGGAGGGCTGTCATCGGACCACAGCGGGGACATCTTTTTTGCTTTCAGGGTAGTCTTGTGTCTCTTGCGCAGAGGCCGCGTGTAGTGGAAGTGGCACAAGCTCTGGACTTCAGCAGACATAGTCAGAACCTCAGTGTTGTCATTAGCTGACTGTGACCACTTCTGAGCCTCTTCACGCACCTGGAAGGGGGCGTGGTTGCCTTCGTTGCAGCCACCTTGTGAGGAAGGCAGGTAGAGTGAAATTACGGAGTACAAGTCCTCATCCGTGGGAAGATACCCAGTGAGCCTCACTGTCACTCTTGACTTGGGACTTTGGTGGTGGATATGACTTATTCTTCATATTTCAGTCTTCTGTGTGTTTCCAAAAGTCCAGAAAAGCTGTATGTCATTTAGGTTATAAACTGCCCTCCTATAGCTTTCAAAACCCTTATTTTGACCCAGCTGGACAGTGGTCCAGTAGCTCCTAGAACTGCACACAGCTGCGTTTTCCGGGCAGCTCAGTAGTGTCTGCAGCCTTGGTCATTCAGACCCCGTCCTGTGGTTGGTGGTCTCTTACCCGGGGTAAGTTCGCTGTGAGTAGCTGTGAGTTTGTAAAGTGAGGCAGGTAGACCCTGTGAAAGTACATCAAGTCTATAAACCCGTTTTCTCTGATTTCATCTAGATTGTTCCCTAATTCCACCGTTGGTGATAGTGGGGCCCCAGCATTGCCCTCTCTGACCATGCGTCGGATGCGAGAGTCTGTTTCCCGGATGCCTGTTAGGTAATCTTTTCACCTACAGCTTTTCCTTTGGAAGGTTTATTGTGGCAGGTGGAGTTGAAAGTCTGAAAAGAAAACACAGGAGTTCCTTTGCAGTCTCTCCTCTTTCTGTGTGACACTTTGCTGCTTCAGAGGAACTTAATATCGGTTAGCACAAAATGTGGACTTTTTCTTTGTGGTCTGAAGTTTTTACCTTCTGGAAGGTGAATCTTGACTACAGTTTCTTCTGGTATCATAAGTGCCTTAATATCCCACATATTAAAGGGCTTGAGATTTTGCCTTCTGAATGTGTGCTAAGTTGACCCTCAGGGAAAGATTCCAAAACTATGTACAGCAATTCAATAAAAATAAAACCCTCAACTTTGAAATATTTGTGGCCTTGAATTGCTAAAGCCATTGTGTCTACTAAGCTGTTACTAAAAAAAAAAAAATAAATAAAATAAATTTTAATGTAATATAAATATCCTTTTCAGTATGCCTATGAATTTATAACTTTGTCCAAAATATATATAACAATGTATATGTAATTGTAAATTATTTAGTGGCCTTCGTAAAATTACTATGGAAATTGCTAAAATTAGCCTATCTCAGAACAAGGATTTTGTATTGAAATGATACTTTACTTATTTTGCTTGCTGACTTGAAAAGCAAGTATGACCCAAATCTGTAGTTTTTTCTGCGTATTTCATAGAGGAAGCCAGGCCTCGAAGGCAGATACATTGAGTTACCTGTGAGAGCACTTTTACCTGGTGCTTTCTCTTAGAAAAACTAGTCTCTTATCCCTTGAATTCATACTTGAATCTGAACAAAACTCAAATTAATTTTTAAATCAAACAAGAAGAACCTTAGGCTTCACGTGTGTTCCCAGGTTTGGTTGGTGAATGACATTGGCTGAAAGAGGCCAGTGATTAATTTCAGTTTGATATGGCAAATTAAAAACTGAAATCACATTGATTGACTTTAAGCTATTATGGGGGAAGAAGAGGCAAGGTGGATAAAACACTGGTCTTTTGCCGACATGCTCAGCAGGTCTAACTATCTGTTTAAAAAGTTCTTTTACTCCCTGAAGTGGGCAAGTTCTAACTAGTTTAGTAGGTAGTGGTGTGGTTGTCAAATGCTAGTGTGTTTTCTCCCAGAGATGGTCTGAGTTTTTGGAGAATCGAAGAAAATTTATATGTTCTTCTCATGTAAATTCCAAGCACATGTAGTTATTTCCTTTTCCAAACTATATATGCACCTAAACAAAAGCGAATTCTCCCGAGGTTATACAGTACCGATTGGGTTTACCCAATTGATTTGCGTAGCTCAGTGAAGGCGGCAGCTCAGAGACTTGGCCGGGTGGACTGCAGGAGGGTCAGTCATGGGGTTTCCTTTCTTCTTGCCTAGTTCCCAGCACAGATACTCCACACCCCACGCCTTCACATTCAACACCTCCAGCCCCTCTTCTGAAGGATCTCTCTCCCAGAGGCAGAGGTCAACGTCCACACCCAATGTCCACATGGTTAGCACCACCATGCCAGTGGACAGCAGGATGATTGAGGTAAGAGGGCCCCTGAGGGTGGTGGTCTTGGGGGAGGGCTGACTGTTGCGCCAGAGAATTTTGGGTTTTCTGATGAGAAATGTTGCAGCTCATTCTCGGGTCCCTGAACTTTGTGAATTTTTTTAGTCACTGCATCTTTAACTGGCTAAATATAATCCATTTGGTTTTATCATTCAAGTGGAGAACTAAATTTTCCTGAAGAAATGTTGTATTTGAACTCTGCTCCATATCAAGTTTGATAAAACTTCAGTGCGATAGTAAGACTATATAAAGAATGCTTTCATTTTGATGTGGGAAAGAAATAATGATGGGGAACTACAAATTTTCTGAAAGACTCTTAAGTGATTTCATAGAAAGAAAAGGATTTTAATAACGCAGGTATTTAGGGGAGATGTGAAGTGCCCAGAGCTAGCGTTTGCAAACTGCCTTTTCTTTTCTTGGCTTTTTGATATGTTCTGTTTGTTTGGTTTGCTTTCTAGTTCATCTTTAATAACAACTGAATACACTTAAAATACTTCCTTTGTTCTTTATTCTTCTTTATTTTTCATTGCTTTGGACTAGAATAACAGCCTGAATGCTTCTCCCAGGGCGTGGTCCAGACGATTTTGTTTGAGGGGAAGAGTAGGTATTTTTCTTCATGCCTTTGCTTTCTTGTAAATTAACAGGATTGCTAAGACTGTCAGATAGACTATGAAAAATGAAAGAACTGATAAGTTAAATTTTACATTTCTTAGGCTTGTTTTCATGTTTGACAGCAGAATGCACAGGAGTAAAAAACAATACTGTGTTATTATTGCTGATAGGTGGTGTGAAGTTTCTCAAGTGAAATTTTTGAGGCTAGGAACATTAAAATTTAAAATCTCATTTCTCATCAAAGAATAGTGCTAGATTTACTTAGTTGGTGCATGCAGTATCGCTCTTATATACCTCGTTTAAAAAACAAAGGTATCATTTTTGTTGCTGTGCCTTGAAAATCTTGTTAAAAGCTTACAAAAGACAGCTTTTTTATAGCCTGACTTATTGGAAAACCTCAGGGACACTGCCACTTCAGGCCCACGCTTCTCTGTCCAGGCCTCAGATCACTCTGGACAGATGTCCTTCCTACCGGGCAGGTAGGAGGGGGGCTCAGCAAGTTGACTTTGAACGTGGGGCGTAAATTGGTCATTTATGGGCACTTTTAATATCACAGGATTAAAGCGAGGAGATCATTTGGTGTATGTAATCTAAGCTCCATTTTTCATTTCTATTTTATTGTGATTAGCCCTGATAATAAAACAGTAATATGCCAATTACTTCTGTTATGATTTACTCCTGTGTAAACACTCTGATACTTAGGGAAACAGTAAAACTGAGAATTCTTGATGTTTTGTTATAAAATAACTAACACATCTGTTGTGCTCAGTTTTCTCTATAGTTTAGAGGCAGAATGAATTTTGATTCCTGGGTTTTTTTTTTAAGTAACACAATTCAGCATTTTAAAAATACACACTCATGGCCTTAAATCATTTTTAGTTCTCTTTTTAGTATTTAGACTCCAAGATGAGTGAGGAATTTCTTTTGGATAAATTAATCCAACTGTAGACAATTAGCACAGAATAAAATATGATGTATCTAATGGATAAGGGAAGAAAATTGTGACACTAAAAGTTGAATAATTGAGCTATAAGTCCTGAGTATTCTGTTGAAGTCCAGATTATCTTTGACCTGACCAGTGTTTTGCCATCTGTCAGCCAGCTCGTGGCATTGACAGACATGTTATTCGTGGGCTGCCCATCTTCCCTTCTGGGTGTGCTTCCTCAGTGCTATGAGGTATGTGCTGGGACGCCACAGTCTTAACCACCTCTCCAGGTGATCTTGAAGACTGGGAAGACCCAGGTTCAGGGGCCCTGGAACCAGGCTAGCCTCAGAAGATGCTGTGCAGCTGCTAGTGGGAGGGGCACCTTGATTTGATTCTTCTTATTATGTTGCAAAGGTGTAGAATGAGGACATTCCAGTAATAAGAATATGAAAAAGTATCTTTACTATGGTTGTGCACTTGTGNTGGTTGTGCCCTTGTGCCCCCCCCCCCCCCCACAAAAGCATAGGACTTCTCAGGCAGATGTCCTTTTTAAGGATGTGGGGGCCAAGTGATTTTATATAAGCTCTAAGTGAGAATTTATAAAATGAGAATTTAGGTCTGATGGAGGGCTCTGTGAATGAATTTCTCTAGTTCCCACAGAATTGTGAAGGTAGCTTTTGACTCCGTAGGTCTGAGGAGCATTTTGTGGTTTAGGAGCTCAAGGTGGTGATCACGGGTCATGGCTTCAGGTTCTATTTCTGCCGCCTTCTGGCTGTTTGATCCTGGCCAAGTGTCTTTACCTGTTTCTTACATGTAAGAAACGAGGATTTATGGTCCTGCCAGCCTCCTCTGGTTTTAGGCTCTGAAGTGAGTATAGTCATCAAACCCAATTTCTGGTCAGTGTGCTCTAAACCCCTAGAAGAGTGAGCGCAAGCTCGCCATAGAAGCCCGGTCAGCAGTGATTGGCGGCTCAGCGGGTGAGGCTTCCTGTCAGTGGGAAGAGCTTGGGACAGTGACTGCGTGCGCCTCAGTACCTCTCTGCTGTGGATATTGCTTTTACTTAGAAAGGAATGTGGTTTCCAGTGTGTGAAACATTAACATCATTCCTGATATTTGATGACAAAATGGATGATACAGGTCACTGAAATTTGGTCAGTAATTTGGTGAATTTAATCAAAGGAAAGTTAGAGTGTATAATTAGACCTTTTATATTTTAGAGGTTTTTACAATCTACTTTGTTCCTGCAAATCTACTCCCCATTCCCTTCCCCAAAGGACATCTTTTCTAGTGTAGAGATTGACCAGCATTCCTTTTCTGTTTCAGGATGCAATTCGAAGTCACAGTGAATCAGGTACTTGTCCAGAGTCATTTAGCAAATAGTAATGGGCTTTTTCTCTTTATGCTGTGTATCTTCTGTTGCTTATCCACGTGTGGATTCTGTTTGTCTTGTCTATTAAGCCTCACCTTCAGCCTTGTCCAGCAGCCCCAACAACCTGAGCCCCACGGGCTGGTCACAGCCCAGAGCCCCCATGCCAGCACAGAGAGAACGGGCACCAGGATCTGGGACCCAGGAGAAAAACAAAATTGTGAGTATGATCCACAATACCTATTGAACCTTAAAGAAAAAAACTTGGAAATTAGAGTGCTTTGAATGGGGGAGGGTGAGAATTGTCATAAACCCCCAATGAAGGATGTCGTAGCCACCGATGCTGGCTCTGGGACGTGCTCACTGTGTAAGGCGGCGCAACGCAAACAGTGTTTTCTCAGAAGACAAAGCTGCTTGTAGTTAATGGGTGCAGGTGGGTGGGTCTTGTCTTTGGCATCTGGCACAGCCCCTCCCTGGCTTGTCACGTGCAGTAATGAGAGCTGCTTGTTTCAGAGGCCTCGTGGACAGAGAGATTCGAGCTACTACTGGGAGATAGAAGCCAGCGAGGTGATGCTGTCCACGCGGATTGGGTCGGGCTCCTTTGGCACTGTTTATAAGGGCAAGTGGCACGGTGAGTTTGTCACCCTCCCCTAACTGCAAGGCCCACGGTAAAGTCCAGTTTCTGTCCAGAGAGGCCAGGCAGGGGGCAGGGTGGGCTGGGCCTTGGCCCGCGGCAGCGCTCTGCAGGGCACTGGAGTAAACGTGCAGATTGGACTGACTTTTAATGGCCGCCTCTGTGGACTCGGTGACCTGTGCCCGGTTTGCCAAGTTTCTAGTCACTAGTACAGGGCACTGCTGCTCACCAGCGGTCATCCAGAGGGCGACTTTCTGGCTCTGAGGTGACCGGACAGGGCTTACCACTTGTAGGGTATGTGTAGGACCTTGCTTTTCCTTTGAAAACTGCATCCATTCTCCTACTGCCCTGCTTCCCCAGGTCACTGAGAAACTACACCTTTGCAGGGTAGTTTCCAAACAGATGGCATGAGCGTGTCAGGCAGGAGCCCTTAGAAGAGCAGAGTGCAGCGTTCGTGTGTGAAGCCAGGCTGCGAGCACATACGGGGCCGGGCAGTGAGTGTTGCTCGGTGCTCCCCACGGAGTACTTATCCCTGGACATTTCTAAAGCCTCAGCTAACATCCAATGCATGCAGTTTAAGCTGTGCCCAAATTTACATTTCCTCTGATCAAGGACCTTTACTTATACATTCGTAATTTCTTCAGGGCATTTGTTAAATTCACCACAGTACTGCTTTTGGGCTTGTCTTCTCTCAAGCTCAAATGAGCTGTTACACTGGGGGAGGTAGTATGTGTGACAGGATTACTTCCATAAAGACTGCTGTGAGGACGTGGGCAGAACACCTGAGGCATCTAAGATTCTGACTTTCTGAGTTGAGTCTCAAAAGTCTGAGGAGCAAGGAGCACTGGACTTCTCTGCCAGCGCCTGAGAAAGGAAGCCGTGCTCGAAGAGTGAAGAAGGAAAATGCGGAGGTCGGGGAGCCCCTGACCCATCCCATCCCAGGTCCTGGAGACGATATTTTATTCAGGTTCTTACAAATTACAAGTGTCTCGGAGCACAGCAGCTGGGAAGGTAAACTGGAAGGGTCTCCGAGCACTGGAAAGCCCTGCTCCGTGGCTCGAGCTCCCTTTGTGTAAAGAGTTGCTCCTTGGACCCAAGAACTGAGCCTGCCTTTGAGCCCAAGTCCGAGGTCTGCTTTGCCCATCTCTGCCAGCTAAACAATCTGTGCAAATGGAGGAAGTCAGGGGAGACCGGCAGCAGAAACTCAGACAGCACGAGACAGAAAGCCCCTCAAGAACACCCCCCAAGTAGTCTTGGCCATCGCACTGGAGACCCCACCCAGCTGAAGGCTGGGTCATTAAGAGGAGGAATGGCGTTCACGCTGTCTCTTCCTGGAATACAGGGCTGTGTGTAATAAGTTCTAGGTACTTGAACATGACCTAATCAGGGAAGTTAGTTGACTTTAAAGACATGAAACCATTGCAGATTCACCAGCCATCATCTTCCTCCGTCAGCGGAGGAGTGTGTGGCGGGAGCTGGCTGCCTGTCCGCAGGCTCATTCCAGCTCCAGGCGGTTCTTCCCAGTAGAAGGCGGTCCTTTGTAGGCCGTAACGTCCACTTTTCTACTTGCCCACGGGTCCCAGCCTGCTCCCTGTCGCAGCAGTCCTTGGCGCATTTACCTGTAACTGAGAGTGGGTACTAGATAGGGCTTCTGGGTTTCGTAAGAAGTTGCACATTACGTGCCCGTAACTTCGTGAGCCGCTCACAGCCGGGCCTCGGGCTTGCTGTGCGTCTTCGGCTTGACCTCAGTCTTCCCACGGCCGCTGGCCTGAGGACTCGTGGTGTGGAAGTGTCAGGTGGATCTGAGTAGTAGGATTTAGGAGGATGGGCAGGTCTGAACTGGCCGTGATGGAGGTATAAAGAGGCGCTCTCACCGGATAATCCTGTCCATTGTTACGAGAAGTGGCAGCAGAGGTGAGGACGTTCCGCTGACACAGGAGGTCTGGGAATGGGCGTGGCTGCCAGTGGCTCCGCAGTTGCACGCTGATTGGGTGAGAATGGGTCACGGGTGAGCTCAGTGATTGGAGCAGGCACGAGCTCGCAAAGCCAGGCTTGTGACCTGGGGTGGTCCCAAGCAGCTACCCCTCCTGATGGACCATCCAGGGTCTCCCCAGACTCTCCTGAACCCCCACCCTTTAAAGCTCTGCCCAAGGCAGGGGGAACAAGAACTGCCATCTTTGTGGCCCTGTACTCAGTTCTCTCTCGTACTGGTGGGTCCGTTCACCTCGGTCGGGTTTTCTGTCTCCACCTGCTCCCTGTTCCCAGTCACCACTGCTGCATCCGATAGTGCCCAGATCACGTGCTGAGGTCTTTCTCAACCCTCACCCTCTCATGGTACCTCTGCTCTGGAACAACCTTCCTCCCATTCATGACATCCTTTCCTCGGCTTCTCCCTCCTTTCTACGAGGGTTGTCTCCCGCCTCTGCCCCCCGCCCTCCTGTTGGACTCACTACTGCCCTTGGTCGTCGGAACTTGAGTTCAGACTCGGGTGGCGTGTCCCAGGCAGCTTACAGCCTGATCCTCCTAAGTAGAACGCAGCTCTGAGCGCCAGGGCCCTCTCCGAGTCGGCAGCGTCCACGGGCAGCCCTGGGCCCTTGTATATAAACAAGTGTGCCAGTGAGCGGGATGAGCACCGCTTGGGGGCTGCTGTGGAGACTTCAGCTTCAGAAAAAGTCAGAGATTGCAGGGCTACTTTTGGGGACCTGTTACGGGAACTCTACCAGCTGTTGCTTCCCAAAATGGAAGTGAAGACTGCTCCAGCAGAGGGGCAAAAGGGCAAACTACTGAGGGGATGGGTCCAAGCAGAAGGACCATGACACCTCCAGGTGCCGTTCACCTCACTCCTGCGCCGCTTTGTCATCGGAAGGCGGTGTTTCAGTGAATTCATTCGCCGTGAGAACTTGGGGTCCAAATAGGACTTCAGGTGGTTTATTAATAGTCTTCCCCTGGCACAGAAGTAATTCTGAAAGCGGCATGTGCCAGGTAGACGGGGCCATTTCTGAAGCTCCGAGGAGAGGCTGGTTCCAGGCCGCTGTGCCTGAGTCACGTCAGTGCAGGGTGGTGGCACAGCCCCCGAGCTGCACTGGGGACCCGTCCTGGACAGTGCTTTTGGTTTTGACTCTGACTGTGGGCTGGTGACTAAAGTTCTCTGCTTGGTGTCTGTAAAATCAGGATAATGGTGCTTATGTCCCAGGGCAGCTCGGAGGCTCAGGAGACGTGCCTGTGAACACGGTGTAGCGTGTGGTCTGCTCAGCACTGGGACTGCTGTGGGCTGAAGGCAAAGCAGCTCAATGCTCTGTACAAAGGACCTTCTCAGGTCTCACTGAACGGCAGTGGCTGAGTTTAGCAGCCAGTGACTGCCGAACGGCCTGCTTCCTGGCACGAAGCTCTTCTGACCCAGAGCTTCAGTGTCCTCAGATGGCTCCTCACAGAGGCAGTGTGACCTGTCACACGCGACCTCCCCACGGGGATGCCAAGCTCGACAGGAACACAGACTCAGCCTGATCGGGCATGTGGAATAGTGTAAGGCTGGTAGTGTCACTTTCTCCAGACACGTAAGTAGTTTAGCTTAAATACTTCAGTAATTCGTGTATTTGTGAACTAGGTATGATTGGTGAAATAGATTTTTCCTGAAAAGTAGGCATTTGAAAAATCTCAACTGATTGCATATACTCTAACTCGCAGGGGATGTTGCAGTGAAGATCCTAAAGGTCGTTGACCCAACCCCGGAGCAGTTCCAGGCCTTCAGGAACGAGGTGGCTGTCCTGCGGTGAGTAGAGGCCCCGCGCCACACACCCGCACGGAAACATGGTTAAGGGCGGGCAGGGCTGCTGTTGTTGAGGCTGCTGAGGCGCCTCTGGGGAAACCGCCACTCCAGAGCGGGAGCTTCTCCCGGCCTGTGCGCTGTCAGGCCTTCAAGGCTCCCTGTCCTCGTTTGTCCCTCGCTGAAGTGTGTGGGCACATGCAACTCAAGGATGAGGTTCTGTTCGCACATTTATTTCCAAGAAGTTTTTCCTAGTCAAGCTGACTTCAGGACCTTTGCTTTTCCGCTCTTGTAGGAATAAGAGGTTCAGTAATGAGTTCCAAAATGAGGGGTCCTTGTGTCCCATGGAGCAACAGTGCACGTGCACTTACTGGAGAAAGTCCTCACCAAACAGGGCTCCTGTGTGAGCTCAGAGACCAGCTGGGCTGCCCGCGCCTAGCCCCCCACCCCCGACTGAGCCCAGCGCTGTCCCGTGCACACAGGAGCCCGGGTCCCCGGGTCGGTGGGTGTCCCCTCTATCGCAGCAGCGACTCAGAGCCTCTCCTCTTGTCCCTCCCCCAGCAAAACACGGCACGTGAACATTCTGCTCTTCATGGGGTACATGACGAAGGACAACCTGGCGATCGTGACCCAGTGGTGCGAGGGCAGCAGCCTCTACAAACACCTGCACGTCCAGGAGACCAAGTTTCAGATGTTCCAGTTGATCGACATCGCCCGGCAGACGGCTCAGGGGATGGAGTGAGTAGACGGCCCAGCGGGCGGCAGTGCTGGGGAATGGAGGCCCAAGCCGCGCCTGGGCCCTGAGCTGGAAGCAATGTCATCAGGGTGGTCAGTGGTTTCTGGGCGAGTTTTTGTGCAGCTGAGGAGCCACGGGCGTGGCTGGAGGGGACCCCTTACCAGCAGCGAGTCCAGTTTCCTGCCCAACTCAGGCTGCCTCCTCTCGAGGCTCAGACTCGGGTTCCTGCTCTGCCCTGAAGATTAGCCAGAGACAGACGGGTTGATGGAGGGAAAAAACTAAAATATACAAATTAACCAAGGAACCATTTAAACTTCAATATAAACAAGTATAAGACTCAGCCGGGGGTGAAGCCACGATGGGGTCGGCACCTTCTGCTCAGACCACCATGGCAGCGCCCCTGGGGTACCAGATGGGCGGTCAGACATCATGTTCTGATCGCAGCACCTCCACTAGACGCCACCCTCTTCTCTGTGCTGACATCGCGTGTGAAAGGTGTTGGGGTGTGCCTGTGCACACCCATGCTCTGCCTCCCAGGGCTTCAGACTTGCCCTGTGAAGCACCCCTGCAGGGAGGACCAGGAACTCCCACAGCCCAGAGGGCAGGAGCTGGCGCTGTGCCTGTGAGTGTTCTTTAGTTTAAGGAACCAAGTGAGCACGCGTGGAGTCTGCGTTCTTTAGTTTAAGGGTAACTAGTCATACTGTCTAGAAAAACCTGGACATACCGTAAAACTCATGCCCTGTATGATGGCGGGTACCAGTCAGTGGTTTTGGCATATTCAAGAGGCAGTCGCCCCCTGGTGGAGAAGATGAGGGCTTAGCGTCCGGCTTTGCACTGGGCTGGTCTGCTGAGGTCTCTGTGCAGAGCACAGCACAGTGCTTCCTGTGGCTGCTCACCTGCTGGGCCCTGGCTTGCCAGTCACACTGAGTCCAAGGATGTGCTTAGAGGAGAGCTGCCTCACCTGTGCTGTGGCCTTACCTTCCGGTAAGTCCTGAGTGGACCAGCCTGAAGCAGCGTGGCCCAGCCCCCAAGAGAACACGTCCCCGGGCCAGGCCTTCAGGTCGCTTTTTAGCTGTAGTTTGAAACTGCTTTTAACACTTATTTTCCTCTCACAGCTACTTGCATGCAAAGAACATCATTCACAGAGACATGAAATCCAACAGTATCCTTTGGTGTTGGTTTCACTTGATTCCTCGCTTCTGAACTTAGGGAAACAGAAGGGAGACTACTCTGAAAATGTGACTTTGGAAATATTTCTAGGAGCTGCACAAACCCGCGTGAGCTGTGCTTGAAAGGGTCCCGTTTCTTACTAAATTTTACTGAATCTAATGTGTGTGCAGTGTTTAGCCGCCCGTAAGCCAAGTATTGCAAGAATTTCAAATTTACTACGCTTTTTAAAAATGCAGTTTTTCAACATCACTGCTGAAATAAACTTACCCCCTAAGACGAGGCGTGAACTGGGCCTCAGCAGGTCACAGGCCCCACTGGCTGGCTAGTCACTGAGTGGTGCCTGGTCTTAGGATAACTGGGTGCCAGGTCAGCCAGCAGCGGTAGCTCTGGGGAAGGTAGCCCATGCTCTTAGTTGTGGGGTCTAAGGTCAGGGACCCAGCCCGTAGAAGCAAGAGGGGTAAACAGGTTTGGTTTGGGCTGAAGCCAAATCTGGTACACTAGACCCCAGCTGCCTCCAGAAGGGACTCGAGAGCACTTTATAAAACCCAACAAGTCCACACAGAGAAGGCTGAGAGCGGCGGGAGGGGGAGTGATACTGTGCAAGCTGAGGAGGAGAAAGTTTTCAGGATGAACCATTCTTTGGGGTCACAGTCCTTAACAAGCATTGAGATATATTTCTTCACGAAGGCCTGACGGTGAAAATTGGAGATTTTGGTTTGGCGACAGTGAAGTCTCGCTGGAGTGGTTCACAGCAGGTTGAACAGCCCACCGGCTCTATTCTGTGGATGGTGAGGACGCCCAAACTTAGTGTTTCTCTACTCTCCCCAAAGTCCACATCACCACAATGACACCCCTAGATCAGTCTGGGCAGATTTGGGTTCCCAGGAGAAAGCCGACATTAGAACCACCGTGGGCACACTCACAGAGAGAATGCACGGGACCCACAGGGGGTGACCGCCTGCACTGTCCCTGCAGGCTCCAGAGGTGATCCGCATGCAGGATAACAACCCGTTCAGCTTCCAGTCTGACGTCTACTCCTACGGCATTGTGTTGTACGAGCTCATGACGGGGGAGCTCCCTTACTCCCACATCAACAACCGAGATCAGGTACGTGCAGCGCTGGCAGCCTGGACAGTGAGAGGGTGGGAGAATGCTGCTTTCGCTATCCCCACCCACCCAGCTCCTCTGCTCCCTCCCTTAGATCATCTTCATGGTGGGCCGAGGCTACGCCTCCCCGGATCTTAGCAAGCTCTATAAGAACTGCCCCAAAGCCATGAAGAGGCTTGTCGCCGACTGCGTGAAGAAAGTTAAGGAAGAGAGGCCTCTTTTTCCTCAGGTGAGACCAGTTCAGGACTTCCTGAGTGAGAGGGCGGGGCTGGGGTCCTGCACCAGAAGGGGCAGAGGGGGCTGCGAGCCCCCGACCCCAGTGAAGACGCTGTTGCGGCCTCGTTTCAGATCCTGTCTTCCATCGAGCTGCTCCAGCACTCGCTACCGAAAATCAACAGGAGCGCCTCTGAGCCATCGCTGCACCGGGCGGCCCACACCGAGGACATCAATGCCTGCACGCTGACCACGTCCCCCAGACTGCCTGTCTTCTAGCTGACTGTGCACCTGCACTTGGGCCACCAGGGAGAAGGGCGTCTGCAGGCACCGCTTTCCTGCTCCTTGCCGCGGGGACAGAGAGCGCATTTTCAGAGAAGCTGCTGCTAAGGATCTTCTGACTACTCACAGGGCCTTAACTTCACGTTGCCTTCTTCTACCCTTTCTGGCCCTGGGGAAGGAAGCCATTCATGATGCTGGTCTGTCCTGCTCCCTCCCTGCACCCCAGTGCTCACGAGCCAGGCCTTCTCCAGGGGCGCCAGTGGCTGCTGATGGCAATACATGACGTGGAGCCCCAGCTATTGGCCGTGTGAGTACTTTTAGGACAAGAAAAAGCACTCAGAGGGGAAAAGAAAATAGCAGGCAAACCAGCCCTGATACGGGGACACCTGGATTTTGGAATGGGCCCTTAGGAGGACTGCTCTTCCCAGGACGAGCCGTGTGGTGCCACAGGTGGTTTTGCACGTGACCCCCCAACAGCCCAGGACTGCCGAGACTGACCGCCTGAAGGAGCTGCTTTGGTACCATGGACTTGGACTTCGGGGGCACTTCCCTTTCTTGGCAGTCTCTCCAGTGCACTGGGAGGCTTCCCAGCAGTCGCTTGGCCTGCCCCTCCTGGCTCCCCCGCAGGGAGCAGTCTTCATCATGCTGAATTTAGTCTTCCAGGAGCTGCCCCTATGGGGCAGGCCACAGGGCCAGCCTGTCTCTGTAGTCACATCACCTGTATGCAAGGAAGCCAGAAATAGAGGTTTTCTTGATGATTTGGGTTTTAATTTTGTTTTTATTGCGCCTGACAAAATACAGTTATCCAATGGTTTCTCAAGTACGTTATTTTAATAAAATAAATTAAATGTAGGTTTAGTGGCTGTTTCTCCAAAGCTGACCTCACAGCCCGAACCCTCCGCTGGCTTATCCCCTCTGGAGCAAACGCCACAGTGGGAGTGGATGTGGTTCCGCCTCAGTCACCCTCCACTAAGGGTAACGGAAAGCACGCTAACCTCGGGTCAGGAGAGACTTTCTACCACACTTGAAAGTGATGCGTTTTATAAAATATTTGGCATCTACAGCTGCTTACAAAAATAGACCTTCCAGGCTAGGAGTGCACGCGAGGCTCTGCTCATTCAACCAGTCACACCGGGCACAGACTCGGGCTCAGCTCTACTGAGGCCACGGCCAGGTCAGAAGCAGACTCTCAGATGCCCCTGGGTTTCTGCAGTTTCAAAGCCAAGCCAGACTTTGCAGAGGAGAACGGAGAGCCTGCGCAGAAGCGCTTGCTAGGTGAGAGCAGCGGGCTGGGCGCCCTCCTCCCAGGGCAGAAACCAGGGGTACGACTGTGCTACTACACACACACATCTGCTCCCGAAAGCCCCTGCCTATACCCGGCAAAACACACAACCTGGGGCGCCATGGGCCTGGTGCTCGCTGGCGGGGCCCTGCCACAGAACGGAGAGGCTTACGGTAGAGGAGTGACCTGCTGCTCTGGGGGCAGCCGACAGGGACGGTGTCTAGGGAGCCAAAGACAGGAGCCAGGTTGGTTTTAGAAGCGAATAGCGTCTGGCTGATGCCCGAGGAGCTTGAGGTGCAACTTAGATACCAGCTATGGAGGGAGAGTTCCGTACACTGTTAGGCTATTTTATATCCTGCACTTCCCATGGAGAGGTGACTAGACCAAGGTTACTAAGCACGACTCCACTCAACTCCCGGCGCCACCTGGTTTGTGGCGAGGGACGCACACCCGCGCTCGGGACGGCTCGGCCGGCGGGGCCCGGGGGCAGGGTCATTCAGGGCTCTGACGACTCCACTCCAGACAGGTGCATGAAGAGGTCCCCGAGCTCCGTCACGTCCATGTCCTCAGCGCTGCGGACATGCTGGCTTTCCCGGTTCTCGATGAAGTCCCAGAGCCGCACAGAGTTGAAGAACTGCAAGACAGCCCAGGACACGGTGACCGTGAGGCGAGGGCTGGGAGCAGCGTCACTTACTCCTGCCTGTCCCATGCCCTGCCTACGACACTCTGGGGGCCAAGCCCAGTCCCCGGAAACGCCACAGCTCCGCACCCAGCCAGAGCAGGCGAAGCCCTTACCCTCACAGTGCCTTCAGAGCCCAGCTGCTTCCGAGGCTTCTCGGGTTCCGCGAGCCTCCCGTCGGGGTAAGCGTGGCGGTACAGACATTTGCTTCCAAATGGGCAGGTCCCCTTGCCTTGTTCAAAGTATTTACAAGCTTTTTTCCTGGAAGAAATGAGGATGATGGGAGAACGGGGGGTCCAGAGCTGCCCTCCATTGCTGTCAGGGAGCCCCAGGCAGGTCAGCCTCAGCGTAAGTGGGGAGGCCGAGGCTCAGGGAGGCCGGGATGCCAATTTCCAAGCAGGGTAGCATTTCCAGACATTCTGCCTCACAGAAGTGAACCTGCGTGGGGGTGCCAGTATGTTTGCGTCTGAAGGGGCCTGAGGGGAACACTGGCTTAAGGCTGCTTTTGGAGGCTGGTGACTTGCCTCATGTCAAACGCCCAATAGGAGCTTCACTGGGGAAGTCTTCCTTTCATCTGACAGCCGTGAGGTCGTGGCGACCACAGAAGTCCTAGCTCGGATGCGCAGGGAACAGGTCTCATTCCAGTCTCCCTTGGTCCTTGCGCTCTAGAGCTTAACTCTACACATTCCAGACTCCTTGGGACAGTTAAGTGTTTTTTCAACTTTTGGTAGCTTTTGTAGACCTACCCTCGAATTCTACCCACAGACTCAAGAGCCCTGGCTCCTGAGGAAATGCACCTTTTTTTGCTCAAGTGTAATCTGGCTTATAAGTGACCCACAAGAAGAGATGCCCGAGATGGCAGAGCCACCTGGGAGAGGCCAGGGAGGGCCACGGCAGGAAGCCAGCCGGGCAAGGACAGCAGATGGCGCTGCGGGCACCTGCGGCGGTGGTGGAAAGGACAAAGGCATCTTGGGTCCATGGTTTCCTTCTCAGGCATGGGACAGCTGAGACAGGTGGCAAAGGTCTTAAAGACAGGCCTTAGCAGAAGCACAAACACCCTGAGCACAGTGGAGGGGGGCAGCCTTGCCTCCTGCCACCAGGTGCAGCGGGGCTCAGGCAGCTGGGAGCTGTGCATGAACCCCCATCGCCGGCTCGTGCTGTGAGCTCTCTCGGTGTCTGCGGGCCACCTTCACCGGTTTCTCTAGTCCCCACCTGTAAATAATTGTTCTTTCTTTCCCCCAAGCCTGACACCAAGGACAAAAGCCTCCAAGTTCACTCCAGTTCCCCCTGTACTCTGCTTTCACATCCAACTAGTACTTAAGCTCTCGAGTCCATCCCAGACCACTGGCCCTTGGTTCCCGCAGCTGAAGCCACCAGGGGCACCTCCCACCTCCAGCCTCTCAGGCCACCACCGAGGCGCTGCCTTACGGTCTTAAAGACCATGGTCAGCCTGGGACCCAAGCCTTAGATTTGACGCCTGTCTGTCCTGTAGGTGCCACCACATTGCCAGGGACCACCCCTCTGCTGCCTAAGCACAAAATCTGCCCCGCCTGCACCCGTGTCAGCCCCGCTACCCCTCCCCTCCCCCGTCCGGGCTCTTCACTCTTCGGTGGCTCAGGCCCGCGGTGCTTTCCGTGACACTCAGGTGGACCCGAGAGCTTTCTCTGCTATGAAAACTGTGATATCTGGCTTAGGCCTCTCACAGAACCGTGTCACAAGAGATTCTGTATTATAACTTTGTCCTTTTGTCATTTCCCATAATCACCTTCCTCTGTGCCCTCCACCGGCGCTTAGCTCGAAGGCCCCGGTCCAGGGGCGCTTGGCAGAGGCTCGCGCATGGAGTCAGCCCCGGACAGAGAAAAGGCCAGGAGAGCCTGACAGCCACACTAGGCGACTCCCTCCCAGACTGGGCCCCTCTGCCATCTGGTGGTCACACGATGGCATCGCACAGGTACAAAGTGGTCAAACCAAATCTTCAGGAGGTGATATACCGTTTAAGGAAATATTTTCAGAAGATAACCCCGTAGGCTCCACTTTCAGTTCACCAAGATGAGCAGAGAGAAAAAAAGAGTTGGGGCGGAGGGGGGGAAAGAGCCTGAGACCCACGGGCCAGCACCAAACGCCTACCACTCAGAGTCCCTGAGAACAGGGGGAGACCTCCCATTTTATGGGGAGAGGATGGCCCTGCAGGCAGCGCGGTGAGAGGAGAGGTGGCAGGCCCCGGGACAGGCGTGGAATCAAAGCACTTACCCCATGCCTTGTTTGAAAGCTTCAATCAACTCATTCTTTTTATTCTGGTCTTCTACCCAGTACACACTCGGAATCACAAACTCGGATATCACACGGCACTCTGGACAAGACCTGGAGTACGTTCGTAAGGGAGATGTGACGTCACACACTGCGCACTCAGTACAGCGAGACCCCTTGTGCAAGCGCACCACTGCTCCAGCTGCTGACGAACCCAGACCCTGAAGGTGCAACCAACCAGCGAGGAGCCTCACTGCACTGTTAAAATGTTCTTTTCAACAACAAATAGGCAACCCAATTTAAAATGGGCAGAGAACTGGAGTAGGCATTTCTCCAAAATGGCCAATAAGCACAGACTGCAAATGAAGGTTCCTCTCTGGAGAGATGAACTCATCATAAAGGGAGGTTGTGGTGATGAGTGCACGACTCTGGATAAGCTAAAGGCCACTGGGCTCACGTTTCTCTCAGTAAACTTGTTCTTCCGCCACAGAGGCAAGTCACCCAGCCCCCATAACTCTGCGTCCTTCAAGGCAAGTGAGGGATGCTCACAGCCGCCGAGAGTGTGGTCTGCGTGACGCTTCTGACTGTGCACAGCACGCGATCACTTCTCGGCGAGACTCAGTTCTCGCCACCCCACCACAGAACCGAAGGCCCCGTGCTGCCTGTGTCACCCGTCTCCCACGGACGTGCGGAAAAGCAGCGCAGCAGCTATCATACGGGATGTGGTATGTGGATTAGTCCATTCAGTCCTCACGTAACCCATTTCACAGATGAAAACAAGCTTAACAAGGTCAAACAGCTTCAGGGCAGAAGCCACTCACTGTTAGTGCTGGCCCCACACACCACCCTCAGCGTGTCCTCTAGGATGGTCCCTGCTCAGTGTCCCAAGACCCTGAAAGCCAGGCAGGAACCTGTACTTTAAAGGAAAAGGCACTCAAGGTACGTGATGTGCTCACACAGCCAGAGCCAAGACTCGTCAGCCATCTCTGCACTAAAACACCGCTGGAAGCCCAGTAGGCCACTGCGGGGATCGGGGAAGGTCTCCCACGTCAGCCGAGCTTGCGGCCCCCCAGCTGTGCTCCGCGCTGCACTTACTTAATGATGGGGTTCTCGAACTGTTTGGCGCAGCGCCACTGGCGGATGCAGGACAGGCAGTACGTGTGGTTGCAGTTGGAGAGAATCCCGAATCTCCTCTCGGAAGCAGACGCCTTCTCGAGGATCACCTCCATGCAGATGCTGCACACTTTGTCCTGACTTGCCTGCAAGGCGAAGGCCTTTTCCATCTCGTGTTCAAATGTGGACATGCAGATCTGAGGACGGAGGAGGCAGGGAAACCTCTCAGGTTCTGGGCTGCTGTCATGCCACAGTCATGCCACAGCCCAACGAGGCGGCACGTGTCGCAGCTGCTCGAGGTCTGGCCGGCAGCCCCTGGGTTCAGACAAAGTTCCCCAGCAACAAGCAGAACCTCAACCACCACTGGTCCATACCCTTGTTTTCTTAGCATGATATAGTCACCTCCAGTTCAGAGCTGAGAGAACGGAGGTCCCAAAAGGGGAGGTTAGAGGTTGCTGTGGGGCCGCAGATTCCATGGGCCTGGGACCCTGGTCTCCTGGCTCCTCTGGGCAGTACTTCCTGGCCCCTTTCAGCATCAGAAATGCTGAGCAGCCCTTAACCTGCAGCGTCAGGCCTGCAGCCCGGAGTCAGAGAAGGAGCAGTTATTTGGTGGATTCATCCACTCCGTGAGCAGGATCAAACAGCACCCACATGCAGCTCTGTCTACTGGGTCCCAGAGCCTGGGAGCCCACCGCGGAAGCTGTGGGTGTGAGACAGATCAACACACCAAAGACAAAGACCGCACAGAGGCCTGGGCACAGGTGTGCTGACTGCACTCACCTGAACACCCCGGGGAGACAACAGGGCAGCAGCAGGCTCAGCCTCTCCTCCCAGGCCAACGGTCAGGACTAGAGCTGTGGCCCTCCCCTCCCCAGCCTTCCCCACCTACGCAGCCGGGGCCAAGTAGAGGCTAGCCTGCGGCCGTGCTCGCCTCCACCACCGAATGACCTAGAAGGTTCCTTCTAACACCTGCTCCTCAGATTCTCCGATCTGGGTTCCTCAAATTCTCCAGAATTCAGCCTGACTGAACTCCAGCGACCACTGCATAGAAACCTAAGGCGGGAGGTGCGGGAGACAAAAGCACCCGCCCCCTCGCTCCCGAGCGCATCTGTTCTCTGCACTTGGCACTGCTCTCTGTTTCCGACGCCTCTTCTTTACTCTAAGTACTCAACAACTCCCAAACGACAAGAGGAGAAATGACCCGACAAGACAGCCCAGGCACGCTAGTCACGCAGGCCTAACTGCAGAAACACCCAGTCTTCTCGCCTGCTGTATTTCAAATTTCTTCAAACAAGCCTGTGCAGCTTTCTTTACCTTCTCATGCGCTTTCCTCTGCTCTGTGTCGAAGGGGTGCAGGACGCGCAGTCTGCAGATCTCGCACATGTCGCCGTGCAGGTAGACACAGGCGTCCCCAAACCGGCACTCCCCGGCAGCCGCGTAGGGGCACAGCTGCTGCTCGCCGCTGTAGGAGCTGCTGGCCTCCACGTCGTCCAGGCCACTCCTGATGGCGTCCAGGTAGGAATGCGGCTTCACCTCCGGGCTACTCTGGGGGTTGCCGCAGCCTCCCAGGCTGGGCTCTGCACTCGGGCAAGTCTTCTCGTCAGCCAGGCCAGAGAGATCTTTCCAGGGAACACAAGCACCCAGACAAGTGAAAACCCGCCCAAGCTCTCCGGTGTGCAGAGCATCAATATCTAACCAATCAGCTCTGACGTTGGGAATTTCACTCTTGAGGACACACAGGGAAAAAAAAAAAAAAAGGCCACGAGGGAGAAATGAAAAGAAATAGCATAAAATGTTCCTAGTGACAGTACTTACAACACTGAAACCCACAAGTGGCAACATAAGGGTCCAGCAAAACAGACCGTGTTGTGTCTGCACAGAACGCTAAACCTGCCGTGTAACGACGACCCAGGGAGATGTCCACAGAGGCCCCAGCTGGTAACTACTCACAGGTGCAATAAGAACACCAAGCACTGGTTCAGCTTATGAATGAAGATGAAGAGCTGATCTAAAAGTCAGACAGTGAAATATGCTTTTTATCAAATACACAGCTTCAAAATGGGTAACTCGAGGGCCTTCCTGGGGGCGCAGGGCTAGTCTCAGCCTCTCAGGCGATCGCCAGCCACTGCAGCGCAAGCTCGATCCCCAGCCAGGGCGGGGACCCACAGGGCGCAGCGGACCTCTCCTGTCTTCTGCTGCTCCCCACAGCAGTGTGTTTCAGTAGATCCACCTGTTCTGCTCCCCACCCTGTTGCTGGTGAATCCTCTCACCCTTGCACCTTGGGCTGGTGTAGTTCTTGAATGCATAAGTAAAAATAAATCTTAAAAAAAAATAAAACGAGTAACTTGGGGTTTCTCAAAACTGGTCAACGGCCCTAGGCAGACAGCAGTCGCGTGCTGCCCAAAAGGCTAGTCTCTGATGGTCAGGCCACACGAGGGGCTCTGCCCAGCTTCTGGCATGAGGCCAAATGGAGCACCAACACCGAGGCCCCATAAAGTCTGTGCCAGGACAGTCCTGCTGTCTCTTCAGCTGGACAGGTGGAGCAGCAGGAGCCCTCCTGACAAGAGGCCAGAGAGGAGCAGGAAGAAAAGCGAGTCAACTCTACATAAAGGCAACAAAAGATTCTGTTCACTCACTGCGATCTCTAAGTACCAGGGTTCTCTTTTCGCGTTTCCCAGGTTCGTGCAAATTTGTTTTCACAATAGATGCAGTGAGGTCGGAAGGAGGGTGAGGACCGTGGAAGCCAGGGGAGGGAACGGCGTGGGACACTGTGCCCACAGCACCACCGGCGGCAGCAGAGGGTCTGGTGTGATCGTACCTAAACAGAGCAGAGCAGAAGCCTTATAGACCCCGAGGCGTGCGGAGCCCCTCCCGCCCACTAGTGTAGGCGGAGAATGAGAGCACTGCCCCTGCTTTAAGCAGCAACAGGGTGATCTGCCAGTAGCAGCTGTGTGTGTGGCAGTGCAGAGTGAGGGCACACTGCCGTGCACCACCGACACTGAGGGGCCTTCAAGACAGATACACTGCCCTGGAACACATACAGACAGCCTGGAAGCTCCTGACAGTCACACAACGGAAACCCGACACCCAATTCAGTATTCTTTGGGACAGTAGCTCCCCAAATGTTGACAATGGCCATTGTAACAGATGGACACCAGCCTCTTCCGGACTGTGTCTGTGGGGTGCCCAGGAGCAGAGAGGGCAGGCGGGCCAACTTCCATCACCCCAGGTAGCTCAGGGAAGATGTGGAGGGAGCTGCGCAGCACGGCTCAGTTCCTCACTACAGAAGCACAGGAACAGGTTGTGGCATGTTTTCTTGTCTAGAAGTGACAAGACCTGCCTAGGGATATCAGTGGGAAAAGGGAAGAATCTACAAGTACATCAATGTTGACTACAGGGGTTCTCACAGCAAAAGACTAGAAGCCACGTATCTATCTAATAGAGGAAGAGCTAATAAAATGCTAATGTGTTAACATTAAAACAAAAAAATACAGTTAGCACTCACAAGGTAGCAGCATGGGAAAAAACGTGACTTGTCAAGTGGGGAAAGAGCAAGATAAAAATTTCAGGTATACCGTGAGAGCAATCTTATAACTACAGACTCAAAAGGATAAAGCCTGAAAAGTGATTCTGAAAAATTAAAGTTATTTTTAGAGTACCGAAATTGAGGTTTTAAAATTAGCCCTTCATCAAGACCCAGGCTCAAAATAAAGGCTCTGAACCCCTGATGGTTTCACTCCGTGCAACAGCCGGGGAGAGCTGGGGCTTCTTGCCTGCAACGAGTTCCATAGGCGCAATAGCCCTTCTGATAGTATTTGCAGATGGTGGACGGCTTGCTGTTCGCCAGGTCATGTGAGAACAGGCACTGGTTTCCTTCCCGACACACACCATGCATGAAATACCTGGAGATAAGGGACACAGAACTGAGAAACACACTTCATAGCATGCCGTACCTCCAAAGCAGCAGAGACAACCTATCACGTGCATGCTAAGTACTGAGGCTCGGTCATCCACTGCAGATACAGACGCACCACAACTCATTCAACGGCAGTTTCTCTGGAGGAAAATGACACTATATTTTTCTATTTTCAGGTATAACCTCTTGATTTATGTTACAGATGTAGAACGCGAACCTCCTACTGAGAAAATAACCTCAGAAACTACCCTGTGTCCTCTGGAATTAAGGGGCACGGCTGTGATGGATCTGGGCTCAAGATCCAGCTCTGTCTACAGAGCAAAGCACAGAGCCAGCTTCCCTGGGCCTCACTAACTTTATATACTTGACCACAAAGTGAAAGTTACACTGCCTATTACTTCACTGGTTTGTGGTGAGGATCAAAAAGATAGCGCAGCACCAAAAGACACGTACTTGTGTGTGTGTGTGTGTGTGTGTGTGTGTGTGTGTATAAAGACTGTCTACCAAGATGTTGAATTTTGCCCCTGAAGGAGTGACTAGGAGGTATTAAGTTCTGTCAGTCAAAGTAGAGATACCTGGTTGAATACTTCAGAGCAAACCACAGTGATCCTGGAGGAGCGTTCCTCAATACTAAGGGTAACTAAATTCTACAGTAAAGAGTTTTTAATTCACCCTAAGAAAGCTTAAAAAACAAACATTTAAAAGGACTGATAGCAAATAATTTACCAGTTGAAAGGTGCTATAACACTCTTTGAAGGAAGACCAACAAAACCCAAATGCTCAAAAAACACACAATGTTTGGCATATAATCCAGACTTAGCAGACATGCCTCAAAGCAGGAAAATGTGACCAGTAATCCGGAGAAATCTTGTCAGTAACAGAAATGACAGAAAATGGACTCAGCAGAAAAGGACTGTTTTAAGCAGTTTTATTAATATACTCATTATGTTGAAAGACTTAAAACATGAGTACAATATGGAGAGAAATGAAGATATAAAAAAGAATCAGGGGCCTCTCTGGTGGCGCAGTGGGTTAAGCAGCGCACTATGAAGCAAACCGCAGCCACTGCAGCACGAGTTCGATCCCTGCTGCCGGCCAGGGAGGGGACCCACATGGAGCAGCAGACCTCTCCTGCTGTGCCCGCTGCTCCCCTCAGCAGTGTATTTCCGTTGATCTGCCTGTTCTGCTCCCAGCTCTCTGTGGTAAATCCTCTCACCCCCCACACCTCTGGCCTGTACCCCAGTGCTTGTATGCATAAATAAAATAAATCTTTAAAAAAAAATAAAAAAAAATAAAAAAGAATCAAAGGGTTCTACAATATCTGAAATGAAAATCATATGGATGAACTTAACAGGTTTATTACTATGAAAGATAATCTCAAAAAACGTGAAGACACAGCAATAAAAGGGATCCAAACTCAAGCACAAAGTGGAAGAGAAACATTTTTGCTTCTAGCTATATTTTTGTCCTCAAATGTGAAAATCTAGAAGACAGAACAAAAAATAAGAAACAAGTGGTTTCAGACATGGCCAAGAAGCAACATAAACCTGGCCCCTGAGAGGAGAACAAGGGAGGTGAGGCCCGGGTTCAGCCTAGCAGAGCGCAGCAGCTCGGCACAAGCAAAGAGGCAGAGACGGGCAATTCAGAGAGGTCAGAGGTGGCTCTTCAAAGAGCCTGCAACACAATCACCCACACTTGTCAAAAGTGTCAAAGTAATTCAATGCAGGAAAGAATATTTTTTTCTTAAATATATATTTATTACATCGTCCTTCATATTTGTACAATGCATGATTTCCCTGTGAAATTCCCACCACCAACTCACCACCAACATAGTCCCTTGTGCTCTTCCCACCTGTCCTGATCCTTCCCCCTCTACTCCGCTATAGAATGTCTGGTCTATAGTTGCCCGATGATTTTGATTTTTACTTTATTATAGTTACTCCCCCACTCCCACCCCACCTCTGCCTATGAGTGAAACCATTAGATCATTTTCTTTTTCTTTCTGGCTTATTTCACTGAGCATAATATAATCCCAGCTCCATCCACATTGCTGCAAATGGCATGACTTTATCCTTTTTGATCGCTGGGTAATATTCCATTGTGTAAATACACCACATCTTCCTGATCCAGTCATCTATTTTTGGACATTTGGGTTGTTTCCATAACTTACCTATTGTAAATTGTGCTGCAGTAAACAGCACTTTTGAATTAATGTTTTGTGTCCTCCATCCCTAAGAGTGGAACTGCTGGACCCTATGGGAGCTCCATTTTTAGTAGTTTGAGAACCTCCACACAAGTTTCCACAGTGGTTGGACCAGTTTGCATTTCCACCAGCAGTGTAAGAGAGTTCCTTTTTCTCTACATTCTTGCCAACATTTGTTGTTGCTAGTTTTAAAAATATCTGCTGTTCTCACTGGTGAAAGGCAGTACCTCATTGTAGTTTTGATTTGCATTTCCTTGATTACAAGTGATATGGAGCATTTTTTCATATGCCCGTTGGCCATCTGCTCTTCTTTGATAAAATGTTCTTTTAGCTCTTCTGCCCATCTTTTGACTGGTTTCCTAACTTTGTTTGTTGAGCTTCATTAGCTCTTCATAGATGGATCTTTGTGATCAGTCCCTTAACATTAGTATTATGTGCAAAAAAAAAAAAAATCTCTCCCAGCAGGATGTCTCTTTGTTTTGGTTAATGTGTCTTTTGCTGTACAGAAGCTCCTTAATTTGATGTAGTCACAGCTGTTTATCTTTTTCACTTTCTTTGCTTTACAGGTGACGTGTCTTTAAAGATGTTACCAAGATGTATGTCATGTAGTGTTCTGCCTACATTTTCTCCTACATATCCCGTGGTTTCAGGTCTTGTGTCTAATTCGGAAAGAATAATTTTTAAAATAATGGATGCTGGACCCAGCATCTCTACGGGGCAGGGCGGAGGGAAGGAGCTCAACGTGAGCCTGCATGGGTGAGGTTCAGAGCGTAACTTGTGATGCGTTTTAGCCAAAAACATTTAAGTTGACTTCAACAGAACTCCAGATCTAACTCCCAGTTCACAGGAACAAACTAAAAGACATCATGAGGCAGCAAACAGATAAACATGAAAAAGGTGGTGTGTGGGTCTGGTCTCTTTAAACAGTCTCTCTCTTGGGGAAAAGGCGTGTATGTGGGTGCTGAGTTTGGAAAAACAGTTTGGTGGTTTCTTAAAAGCTTAAACAGAAATTTACCATAAGACTTGAGACAATTCCACTCCTAGATGTTTACCCAAGGGAAATGAAAACATGCTCACGCAAACACTTGCACACTAAGGTTCACAGCAGCACTATCTGTAATAGCCCAAAGGTGGAAGCAACTCAACTGCTCTGCTTCCAAAGACAAACGACAGACTCAGTGTAACACAGATGATACAGTGGGAGACTCGGATTTAAAAAGGCGGGAAGGGGCCTCCCTGGTGGTGCAGTGGGTTAAGCAACGCACTATGAAGCAAACCACAGCCACTGCAGCATGAGTTCGATCCCTGTCACCAGCCAGGGAGGGGACCCACATGGCGCAGCAGACCTCTCCTGCCTCGCCTGCTGCTGCCCTCAGCAGTGTGTTTCTGTCGGTCTGCCTGTTCTGCTCCCCACTCTGTCTCTGGTGAATCCTCTCACCTCCCTGGACTCTGGCCTGTACCCTAGTTCTTGTGCGCATAAATAAATCTTTAAGATCACTATGCCAGTGGAGAAAGTCAGTCGTAAAAAGATAAATGCTGTGACTCCACTTACAAGAGATACTCAGCAGCCGAGCTCAGACACAGAAAGCAGAACGGTGGTCACCCACGGGGGAGGGGAGGCAGGAGTCACTGTTCAGTGGGTCCAGAGTTTTAGTCTGAGAAGACACAAAGCTCTGAGGGGATGCAGGTGGTGGGGATAGAGGCACAGAAGTGTGAATGGGCTTAAGGTAATGGAACTGTATTCCTAAAAAGGTCTTTTTGAAAAATAAAATGACAGAAATGCCATTTAAAATAGCACATATGGTACACAATTTTATTTTGGTAAAAAATATAAATACCACATACACTTATATACATGCATTTTAAAAATTTGGAAATACATACAATATTAGGTTTTAGGAATAGTAATTCTTGAGAGTAATGCGGATGGTATATTTGTTTTTGTTGATTTATACTAACAATTCTACCGTGAACACATACTGCATTTGTAATGAGAAGTGGTTATTTTAACTTTTAAAAGTTATATAATAGGGGCCTCCCTGGTGGCGCAGCAGGTTGAGCACCACACTGTGAAGCATCTGCTGCAGAGCAGTGAGAGTCTGACCCCCGGCCAGGGAGGGGACCCACGTGGTGCAGCAGACCTTTCCTGCCACTCCCCTCAGCAGTGTATTTTGGTCGATCTGCCTGTTCTGCTCCCCACTGTCTCTGGTGACTCCTCTCACCTCCTGCGACTCTGGCCTGTACCCCAGCTTTGTATGCATAAATAAATCTTAAAAAAAAGTTATATAATATCTAGTGCTGGTGAGGATTTGGTTAAAAAAAAAAAAACAACCATAAAATGATCAGTTTAACAATGAAATAGAATAAAAAATCCAGAGGCAACACACACATATCTGCAATTTCTGGCTAACAAGCCACAATGATACAATGGAGAAAGGAGAGGCGCTTTAGCAAATGGTGTTGGGAAAACTGGACAGTCACATGTAAAAGAATGCACCAAAAAACCCCCAAGAACCCACACCATCAAAAGGATTAAAGACTTTTAAAACAGGCAACAATGAGAGATGAAGAGGAAAACACTGGCCTACAGTTCATGACATCAATGACAAATGTGTTTTTGGAGACCTGACGCCTACAGCCAGGGAAATGAAAAATAAACAGGGATTACCTTAAAAAAGGTAAAAAAAAGCTTTACACAACAGTAGAAAATTTAAGTATATTAAAAAGACATCTACCCACTGGGACAAAATACACATTACGCAACAGACAAGGGGTTAAGATCCAAGATATACAAAAAAGCTGTTCAATTTAACAATAAAAAATCCCAGTGAAGCCAACCAATAAATGGGCAGAAGCCGCGAACTAGCAATGCCACAAAAAGGAACCCAGACGGCCAGTGGGTAGCAGGGAAGGATGCTCAGTCATGCTCGGAAGGAGGGAGACGCAGGCTGAAATCACGGCGCCGCGCCGCGCGCTTTAGTCACCCCAGCAGCAAGCGCGGCGCAGGGGAGCAGCCCCGTCACACCACTGCTGCCAGCGGTCCGGCAGTCGGTAAGTGCCTGCTAAGTTTACCTTAAGGCAAAAATGGAAATACCTTTTGATCAGTAATCCTACTCTTAGGCACCTACCCCCCCAAAATACATGCTCTACAACATTTTCTGTAGTAGAATTTAAAATAGCTAGGGCACGGACGCAGCCTAAATGCCACGAATAGTGGGCTGGAGTAAGAAGATGCAGCAGGCCCCCTAGTGGCGGAAGGGTTAAGTCTCAGCACCATGGAGCTATAGTGCAGCCACTGAGCATGAGTTCCACTCCCACCCAGGGAGGTGACCCACAGGGTGCAGCAGACCTCTCCTATCTCGCCCGCTCCTCCCCTCAGCAGTGTGTTTCAGTAGATCCGCCTGTTCTGTTTCCCACTCTGTTTTTGGTGAACCCTCTCAGCCTGCACCCCACTTCTTGTATACATAGATTATCTTTTTTTTTTAAAAAAAGATGTGGCCACATAGAAATATTATTCAGCCATAAAGAAAGATGAATGTTGCCATCTACAGCAAGTCAGAGGACAGCAGGGGGCATTTACATAAGGACCACTCACTCTGGGAAGCAAAGTTCTTAGGCAAAGGCACGCCAAGGACTCACTGCTGTTGAGACAAAGGGGGGGGGGGGAGGGGAGGGATGAGGTAGAGGTAGAGCATGAAAGACCGGGATGTAAATGTGNGGGGCCCCCCAGGGATGAGGTAGAGGTAGAGCATGAAAGACCGGGATGTAAATGTGCCAGGGCAGCAGGCACCTCCCAAGTGGCTTTCAGCTTGTGGAGTTGGGTCAATTCTACAAGCCAGTGCAGGTAGACGGAGGCAAATGACCATCAGCAGTTCAGTATTAACTCCAAGATGAAGCAGCTGCTGCCTCTGAGTGACATTTTGTAAATACTGGGATTTTGGTTGGTACAGCAGAAAAAAAAAATTTAAATATAGTGCTCATTACAGCACTGAGCTCACAGTAGGAACCTCTAGAAGGACACTCACATGCTGACAGCTGCAGAGTGGCCTGTGCCTGGTCACAGGTCTCAGCGTGCCGGGGAAGCAGAGGAGACACACAGTGAAGGGGGGACGGCAGGGGCAACTCCCAGCATAGGCACACCGGGGCAGCCTGCAAAGTCACGAAGAATGTGACTTTCCTGCAGAACGACAGGAAGAAAAGGCAAAGAAGGGAGGCTTGGTGAGGGGGTGTAGGCAACTGCTAAGTGACAGGAATACCATCACCCAACTGTGCTGTCGACAGCCGGAGTCTGATGAAACACAGTGGCCTCACAGCAGGGGCTAAAGTCCAGTCAGCTCAGGAGCAGGCTGGTCCTTGTCAGGTTTACAACAGCAGCAGCAGCAGCAGCAGCAGAGGAGGACAGGCCCTGAGTCCTGTCCTGATGGCTCTGACTAAACACAGCCTCCGGCCTTCCCCTGAAAGGCGCCTGAGCTCAGCGTGGAGAACAGATGGGGAGGGCTGACATGTGGGAGAGGAGCCCAGAATGAGGCGGCGTTGGAAAGGGGCTCTATCTGTAAACCAGGTTTTAACTTATTTTAAAAAGAGGGAAAATTTCAAAGATATGTAAGACGGCCAGGAGGGTAGGCTGAAGCTTCCCTGCACACCAGCTGCTATGCCAAGTCCGGGCCACTCCAGTTTCATACATTTCCCTCCCCTGTATGTTTCTGACAGTTTATCCTTTTAAAGAGGGATGATCCACATGGCCCTTGAATGAATAATTTTAGGCAAGGAGGGCCCCCACTCTCTCTAAACAAGTGCATTATAATATATGAAATAAGAAAAAAATCCAAGAGCTGATGAACGGTACTAAGGACAGCCCATCTCACTTAATCCTAACAATATCATGAGTATTTTTACTTTGGGGAAAATGCAAATGGGAAAGCTGAGGCTCAGAGAGGTGCAACGACTTAAAGAAGATCTAAGTGCCAGGGAGGGGACCCCTGATCTTCCCAGAGAGCCCTGACTTCTTCCCACCAAAAGTGATTTCTCTCACTGGCTGGTGTCCATGCTGGGGCTGGCGCCCATCTTTCTCATGCTGGACTGTCACAGACCAGTTTCCTTCCTGGACCACTGTGGTCCTGGCTCGCCTGGGAAGTTTTCACCCACCAGACCAGAGTGCTCCCCCCATCCAGCCCCAGACTGGCGGCAGTCACATGTGGTGGCCTCACCTGGGGCTCCTGACCCACGAGAGCTAGTGTTCCTGAACAACTGGTCTCTAACAAAGACCGCCAGGGACTACTTCAGGCAGGCACCGCTGGAGGAGCACTGAATGTGCTCACAACATGAAGCCTAAATCTAACCAGCTACCTGGCTCCGACTGGAACTGGAGACAGACATGACGAAAGGGAATGGTTCCAAAGGAAGGTCAGGAAGGCCTGAGCGGCCCAGACTGCCTGCTCCAGAGAAAGGGAACTAGAAAACGTAGGTGGCAATTCACGCAGCACATCGGCCCCCACAAGGGGCCCAGGAGCTGCCTGGCCGGAGGCCACAGGTCTGAAGAACTTCCATGCCCTCCCTGCTCATCAAGCATACTTCTACCTTTCTTCATCTGTTCACTGCTCCACAACCAGAGGAAGCGCTGGCCAGCCACCTGCCAGTTTCTTTTCCCCCAGGAAAATGATAAAAGGGTGTTCTAGTTTATATGCCAGTCTCTCCCGAGTCTCCCTAACATGACACCACCTTCAAATACACCAACAAAAACAAATTTCTGCACCTACAAAGGTGAGAGCTGGATCGTGTGACTGAAGATACTGTTCTGAGGTGTGAGCAGAAGGGTCTTTTCTAGGTGGTCAGTGGTAGGCTTTCCCTAGGCAACAACCCTTGGGGGTGCTGCACTAGAAACCACGTAGCAGTTTGCTGAAGATTTACTTAGAACATAACAGAACCTAACAAGCAAACACATTCTTTGCCAGAAACTTAAAAGCAACTTAAAAAGTCTCTATCAAAGGTATCGTGTTACTCACAATATTATTAAAAGTGTTCAGAAAGGTTAACACTGTTCAGAAAGTTAACACTGTCGATCGGAGCCTGCTGACCTAACAGAGGTGGCTTGCGAGGCTGCAACTTGCCCGGCATCTGGGACTTGGTGGTAAGCAGCTCCCTCCCCTAATACAACCAGTCCCCAACTGGTAACAAGAGTGGCTCACTGGGCCTGTCTGTATATATACAAACAATGTGGTTTATGCAGAACACTTGCCTTCCTCCCAGGAGTCTGAAATTTGGCCACATGCCAGTCAGAGGTGAGCAGTTGAGGCACTGAACCTCCCCAATGGCTTCCTGGGCACGTGCTGCTCTGGGAAAGGGTGCTGTGGCCTCCTTCAGGGGAGGGCAGGACACAGGAAGCCTGCACTGGGCTCCTCCAGAAGCCACGCTGGCCCGGCTGAGACTCCTTCACATCAACACAGTAAGTCTCAGCTCCAACACATCTATATACTGAGTCCTGTGGGTCCTTCTGGTCAACCCATGGATGGAAGGGTCGTGCAGCACTCAGACACAAACATACAAGACACTTCTAAAGAGGGGGACAGTTCTCTGAGAAATGCTACTTAAGACTGCACCGTTCTTTCAATTGTCTTCAAATACGGTCATCACTGATGTTCCCAGGTTTAAAAGTTAAAAAAGAAATCAGTGTCAAGAGCCACCTCTGAGTAAAAGAGATGAGGATTAGTAAACTCATAAACACGAAAAGAACAGATTCAAAGTGACCGTTCAGACAGTTCCACGAAAGTGACAGCTGACACTTCATCAGCAGTTTCTTTTGGAGACACCAGAGCAGATTTCCTGAAAGGCCTGGGGAGGGACCCCTAGATGTGCTACCAGATACTAGTTACCACCAGTGCAGGCAGTGCCCCACAGGGCAGCATTCTGTCCTTCTACCATTCCCTCCCACAGGCCTATTTAGAAAACCACCGTCCAAACTGTACTTACTAATAATCTTTTCCATTAAAGAAAACAAAACACTTACTTCGGCACCGACAGAGCTCCTAGTTTTCCACTTACAGCTTCACTTTTTAGTGACCGAGCTGAGATTTAAACAGGCTCGAGACTACCATCACTGCCTCAAGAAAGACAGCTGTGAAACAAGTGTGATGGAAGAGCTGTCAAGCCAGTCCAGTCCTATTTTTTGTGGCATGTCAACATTTTCAATCCACAGTGACAGACAAAATTAACTTGAGTACATCCTGCCTGTCCTTGGGGCATCTGCCACCCCCCACAGCCACTCCTCCACCTTTGTGTGGCAGTAAGCTGAAGCCTGGCCTTTTTCAACTTTACCTGGTAATGGATTTCCAACTGCTCATACTTCCTGGGGGTCAAATCATCCCTTCTATCTTCCTAGAGAGAAGACTGAAGCACGAGTGGTAGAGATGGGGACAGTATGAGGGGAGAAGTACGGTCAGAGACTCAGAGGAGTCTTTCTGGGAGACACGCAAAAGGAATCTGTTACCTGCATGACACCAAAAGGCCACTTCACAGTACGGCTATATGCTGTAAAGGACGCCAAGTTCATTATTAGCCACAGAACCATTAGCTGTTCCAGCTACAGCTAAGGGCTGAGTCACACAGAATCAGTCTGGGTTCCTGTAAGTCTTTCGATGGCGCTTGCCTCCAGCAAAAACACCTTTGCAGATTATTTCCAAGAGTACGGGTCATGAGCATTCTTAGATTGACCTTTTCCTACATATTTTCTTTTTAAAAAAATCGTTTTAAATTGAAGTTAAAGCATATAAATTTCAGGTGTGCATCATTATAAAGTCAACATGAATATACTACATTAACTTCACTCCTAAAAGCCCACTTTCATTCTACATATTTCACAGGCCAAATTACATGGTTGTTCCACTTGTGACAACAGATTCATCATGGGGGAAGGGAGTGAATTCTAGACAGCACAGGCTTGAAATACATACTAGTGGTTAAGTGAAGACTGAAGTCAGAGATTCGCGTGACCTTGAGCAAACAGTGCAGCTCTCCAGGCCTCACTGCCCTCAGCTGAACTGATTATAACACCTGTACTTCACAGACGGCTAGGGCATATACCTGCAACAGATCCCGAAAGCATCACACCATTTCACAGGCGACGAAACGGAGGAACAGGTGGCAGCAGGATCAGAACACAACTGCCCAAGCTCTTCCCATCACTTACTGGCCAACAAGATCCCTATGTTTCATGACTTTCCAAGAATCAAAATAAACCCCAATTCTGGGTTTCTCACTAGTGATTCTGAGACCGAGACCTCTATCACAGGAGAAGAAGGAGGGAAAGAAAACAGGTTACCAAGCAGTTATAAAGCCCCAACAAGACTTTGAAAACAAAGGGAGATGTTCAGAAGAGTTAGCAAGTGTTCCTGACATGGAAGTTTTGGGAGAGAAAGCGTGCCAAGGAGTTAAGAGCTTATTTACAGGGAATGTGTCTGGGGATTCTAGCATTTCATCTCCATCTCTGGGAGAGAGATACGTGCATCAGGATTGAAGCAAAACTAACACTTTATCCTGCTGCTATTCAGAAGAAGCATGTCCATCACATTCCAGAGTCAGGAAAACAAACCAAGAAACACTTTGTACTCTGAGATAACATCAAAAATAGCTATGCACCTTCTTAAGGTCTGCCCTAGCATACTTAAAACATTCCCTGTAAGTTACCAATGTCTGACATAAAAATTTAGTGAACAAGAAAATAAGGCGAGAAAAACTTTTCCACCATAAACACACTAATGTGAACTGGTATTCTTGGTAACGGCACACTGCCACTAAAATGTGTTCTGTTTATTTACAAGGCAGTCCTTGTGAGGTCTCACTCCACCCCTTTTGCAAATAAATTTCTTTTATTTTGTTTTCATGAGTTTTCCTTCCCTATGAACAATCAGAAAATTTGTGCAGTAAACTAAATGCTAAACTTTAGCATTTCCCAAACTTATTTGGGGGCCGCAAAGTCTACAAGAGCAGACTCTGATGCCAATACCTTTGCCACCTGGAAAGCTGGAAGATCCTGAACAAGTCACTTCAGTGATGAAGCTTGGTTTCAGGGAATAATGTGGGTTGCAACAACTGTATGACACCCATACCGCTGGTGGAGAACCTCAAAGAGTACCCAGCATCAACCCCCACCCCTGCCCCCCCAGCAAACACCAGTACTTAATCAGAATCCATTTGTTGCTATTCCAATACACACCAAAGTTATGTACCTGCAGGTAGCCCCATTTAGGAAACAATTAAATATCGCACGCAAAAGGAATAATACCAGGTGACTCTGATTTAAGGTCTTGCCAGGGCAATTTGATGTGAAGGGTGAACCTCAGGTCTTTCCTGAGAATAAGGTTTCCTCGTTTGCAAGATTAGATACTACACACAACTGGGATTCAACTAAAAAGCACCATATTCTGGGCACTCGTAATAGCCAGATTTTGTAATATAACCCCCAATGACTGCTCCAACAGGGGAAACGTCACACAAACAACACACACAAGCTCCTCTTCATGAAAGACCTAGTGCAAGCCAGTGAGATTCTTTTCTACAGACACTACGTGAAAGCTTCTGGCAACAAGTCACCTGGGCCCCGGATAAATTGGTTGAACAGCTAATACGTATTAACAGGCTGACTTACATCGTTAATTCTCAATTATGGGACGTAACACAGGTGATACTGAACGACTAGTCAAATGCTACAACCTTTCCATTTCCAGCAATGTTGACCCCAGTTTTTACTGAGATCAATTATTAAAATCTGTATGCGCCATATAAGGCTTCAGCAAGGCCAGGAGCCCAATCCTGGGAAACCACAAACTTAACCAGGGCCGGGTGGGTGGGTTGGGGGTATCGACACAACCACGCTATTTCTATTTCAGAGCAGCAGTGACGGTGGAGCCACCTGGTTTTGGATTTCCTACGGCCTTCCATCCGTGACTGCGGGCTTTCGCCACCTGAACCGCTCTCACTCACCCTCTTTCCGTTTCAGGCGCCAGCTGGTAAACGAGGAGTCGTGCGACCTACCGCGCAGTCCGGTGACAGCGAACAGAAAGGGCTGGAAGGGTGCGAGCACTTCACAAACTTTCGGTAAACGCGACCTGCTGCCAGCACTCCCCACACGGCCAATCCTGCCTGCCAGCTCTGCAGTCAGGCTACATGTGGCGTCTTCCAATCTTGAGAACCGCAGGCCGCTTTGGGGGGTGGGGCAGCCCGGACGAGGCCCTTCCCACCGAAAGCCTGACCCCCGCGCGGTGGCCTCGTCTGCGAAGCTCCTCAACTGCAACCTCCTTCCCGGCTAAGCCGCGGGTTCCGGGCGCCCTCCCCAGGCCCAGCAGCCTGCGCGGCCCCGGCCGCGGCCTCCCTCCCCACACCGGGGTCGCGCTTCGAACCGGCCGCCCTAGCCCCGACTGGCCAGGTCCCGGGCCCCCACACGCCGGCCCCCGGCGCTGGCTTCGCCGCGAAAAGCCGCACCGCGAGCCGCTGGGCATCTCCCCCAAATCCGCTCCTGCCTCAGTTTCCCTGGCGCAGGACTGGAGCGCACGGGCGGCCCAAGGCCCCGGGCCCGAGGTGGCGTCTCGGAGCCCGCAGCGCACTGACCTGCAGGTGACTTGCTTGGTGCTCATGGTGGTGGGCTGGGGGGGTCGTCGGCGCGCCGCTGCCCCTGACTCTCACTTCCGCCGCCGCCACAGGCTCGGCCCTGCCCATCTCGCGCAGCCGCGTCACGCCGGCGCACGCCGCCCTCCCGTGCTGCAGCTTTGTAGTGCCGGCCGGAAACCTCGCCGCCGTCACAATTGATTCCGCTCAGGGAAGAGGCTGGGCGGACCCCCCTAACCCGCACTCTTTGTCCGGCATTTGCAAGCCTCCGGAGTGGGTACTGACTACCCTCCAGTTCCTGCCCGCTCTATCCCAATGTTCAAAAAATAGTAAAATTAAAAATTGAGATATAACAGGCTATAGAAAGTGCACAGGCCACAGACATTCATACATGCCTCTGTGAGTTTTTACATATGGACATGTGAAACCACCATCACCATCCCAGAGGGCTTCCTTATGCCTCCTCCGGCCAATACTGGGAATAAGCCCAAAGCTTATTCACCGCTATCACCTTAACTCAGACTCCAAGTTCTTGATCTTCATGTAAATGAAATAATCGATTGACATACCTGTGAGTGCTATCCCTGTTGTATGTACGTGTATATTGCTGTACATTGAGTCGTCCAATGAATAACCAAGGTATATAATCCCCGTTTTGAAAATTTTCTCAAACTTTGAAAATGTATCGGAAAATTTGTAGTTTTCAGTGTATAGGTTTTTAACAACTTTTATTAGATTTGTTACCAGCTATCTAGTGAGGTTTTAAAAAAATGCTTTATGAATTTACTAATTGTTGCTTGCTCCGTGCTAAATTACTAGGTTAACTCTAATGGCTTGTTTGTAGATTGGTAGATTGTGTTGGATATTCTACACACACAATTGTACCATCTCCAATTAATGATACCTTGATTTCATTTTTCATCTTTACATCCTTTTTTCTGCCTTATTGCAAAGCTTGGACCCTTCACTACATCCTTAAAAATAGAAATCGTGGACATCCTGTCTTGTTCCTGAATTATGGGAAAGTAATATTTTTTCCACTAATTAAACATGTCAGTCAGAGTATTTTTTAAAGTTATTTAATTAACAAATGATGGAAGTTTCTTTCTCTTTCTAGTTTTCTTAGCATTTTTATCATGGACATGTCTTGATTTTGATCAAATCTTTTTTTCTCATCTACTGAGAAGATCATATTATTTTTATTCTGTTAGTGTGTTGAATTACATTAATTTTTTTAATGTCAAATCAACCTCGAGTTCCTGATAAAATCTCTTGGCCTTGCAACATTACTCTTCCTACAAATTATCAGATTCGTTTTGTTAATATCATGTTTACAATTTTTGCATATTTACAGTTTCTTATGAATCATAAATTAAGAGTTATGAGAAACGTGAGGGTAGGTAGGGGTCACTTTTGGAGGAAGAGGGGGTTTCTGATAGGACTGGGTCCTGAAGTGGCTTTCTGAGATGGCAGGAGAAGATCTTGACTAGAGGGATCGTTCCCAGGGGTTCACACTGAAATGATTCCTCAAGAGGCCACAAGAACCAATGTGTCCTTATTCCTTGTCCAAGTAAAAGAAAAAAAGTGCTCAAATTCATTATGCTATATGTTGGTTTTGTTTAGTCTTATGTTTCTGTGTTTTCTTTCACAATAAGATTTTTTTTTTAAATTTTTTTAAAGATTTATTTATTTATGCATACAAGCACTGGGGTACAGGCCAGAGGTGTGGGGGGCGGGTGAGAGGATTCACCACAGACAGAGCGGGGA